>JAMWET010003234.1:520000-582500 GCA_024036415.1 Prochilodus magdalenae | reverse complement strand
TAAGTAAGCTAAACTAGCCGGTGTAGTTGCTTTAGACCCAGTTAGGGAGCGTATACTGATCTGCTGGCTTAATCAGTTCGATTATTTGCTGCTGCTGGTCCACCCCTGGACCACCCAGATTACTGTGCTGCGTACAAGATCTAACTAGTATTCTCCTCAAACAGATTTTGAATCCACAGGGAGACTTTTATTTTGGAAAATAAAACACAAATATTATAGTTAATGGTGAGATATAAATTAACATGCCTGACAATACAGATGATATATTTAAATTTAGGCATTTAGCTGACGCTCGTATCCAGAGTGACTTACAAGGTTATTCGTATTACAGGTAGGCCAGTGCAGTGTTAGTAGTCTTGCCCAAGGACTCTTATTGGTGTAGCTCCTAGACTGGGATTTGAACTCCCGTCTCCCACATGGGGTGGTAGCTGTCTGGTAGCTAATGGTGTTAAGCATATATATATATATATATATATATATATATATATATATGCTTAACACCACTTACTTCCGAATGGATATATGTATATGTACAGTATATACTGTATATACAAGTAAGTTCCTTGCTGCTGTGACATCACATGAATTTGTCCTATAGCAGGTGTGCACAGCCCAGTCCTGGAGGGCTGGTGTACAGCAGAGTTTGGTGGGTTACCTGGCCAAGCACACCTGATTCAACTCATCTGTTAATTGCCAGGTTTAGTGGATGTGTTGGAGTGGCAGAACTACCAAACTGTGCTGGACAATTGACCTCCAGGACTGGAGTTGTCTTCCCCTGGTGCTATACAGTAAAATACTGCAGGACATGTTTTGAATTTGTATCTACCAAGCTGGCCCAACCACTTTTTCACAAACTCAAAAATGAATTACTGGCTATGACGCTAACGCAGGGTAATCCCAAACTCAATCTAATGGATTACCACCCCAAACACTGGACCTAACGTAGAGTTATCTTTGAAAAGGACAACGGTATGGACAACAAAACAGGTTTCAGTGCAAACCCAAAGCCCCACACACCAGCTACACCTGGAATAGTAAAGAAACTATGCTCAACATATTTGTCAATCAGCAGTGGAGAACTTTAGCCCTTGAGGAACAGACTCAGGTCTTGCAGTCATACTCGTATATTGTATTACATATATTCTCGGCTTGTCAATCAAATCGGTTTCTCCTAGTAGGAGGTGCGCATTATGCCAAAGGTACATTCTTCTCAGAAAGGGTTCTTGTGCCGCTGTCAAAATACCACCTCAATCTCCCCATTTAGTAGTCCCAGCATGCTGAAATTCATACTAGGCCTACCCGCCCCGGGACAGAGTCTAGTCAGTGACAGCATGGGGGGAAAAGAAAAATTTGGCTAGACGGAAAGGGCTGGGCACCTCTCACAAGTTATCTCTCGCCCTGTTCTCCTCTTTTTCATTTTATCTTCTCTCTCTTCCTCTTTGCCTTGAAGTTCTATCTTTTTTCCCCCTCCCTTCCGGCAGTCTGTGCGGATCCTGTAGACCTGACTATTTCTCTGAGCACGTGCTTAATATTCTTCGAAGCTTAATTGAAAACATCTCTAAAAAATGTGAAGACTTGCCCTTTTAGCCTGGAGAGGCGGCCCTCTGGTCATTTAAAGCCACTTGGCCTTTCCGTTGGCACATTTGCAGGCGCAAAAGCCCTATGAATGTGCGAAAGCACTGGATCGTCTCATGCTCCTGTGAAGAAGAGAGAGAGACTGTATGTGTGCCCGCAGGTAGAGGAGATGGGGGCAGGTTGTAACACAGGCGGGAGTGTGATATCACTCATGTACAAGTGAAAGGTGGGGGAGTTAATTTTCAGGTTAGTAGTCTATAATACCTCCACGAGAACAAATAACAGCTGTGACTGGATTGGGCATTGACTGGACAAGTTTCAGATGTAGGCCGTATCGATGTTCAGACACCCTTGCATCAAAGAATTGAGCCAGATTTGGTGGATGCCTTCCCTGGCCTTTACTGGTTGTTTCTGGTTGTCCCACAGATATTCAAGAGGACTCAAATCTGAGGGTCAGTCCAGATGTGTGAATGCTCCTGAATTTTCATCATGCCAATCGCGCACATTGGCATCCCTGTGAATGTAGGACCTGGGAATACAGGAGTAGGAATGTCATGTTCCTCTGTAAGATGATGAGCAAAATTCAAAATATGGTAGTCCTAGCAGTTCAGTGTAGGCACTGTGGTTCACATTTACCGTCACCTCAACCAAAGAACCCAATTCCATGGAATTAAAACACCCCCCAGAACATCACAGAGCTGACTCATATTGGTCCAGGGAGCTTATAATTGCCACAATGCCATTGACGTTGAAGCAGCCTTTGTCGCTAAGTTTTGGTACCAATATTCAGGGTTTCAGTTTTGTCCTGATTTAGCTGTAGAAAATTTTTGACATCCACTGAAAAAGTTCCAGGCCTGTCCACTGAGTGTAGATTATCAGAAGGATACTATATTTCCTAATGACAACACCCAGAGATAGCATGTACAACGAGAAAAGCAAAGGCCCTAATACTGACCCCTGTGGTACTCCACAAGAAATACGACTTTTTTTGGATGATTAAAATAAACAGGAACAGTGTATTTATGAAATACATATTAAGCCTATCTAAACTGCACCAGAGAGGCCGGCCCAGTGTTCAAGATTGGTGGATTGATATCTCGTGATCAAGAGTATCAAAAGCTGCACACAGATCAAATGAAAACAGTATGTAAAAGTCGTAAGATCACAAAAAGATTGTCATGATGGACTAGGAGGTAAAACTCACACGTTTGCCCATCTCTCACCAAAAGCTTTTCAACCTCTGGACTAAACCTGGCTGACCGTCTGGCTGATACGGCGACGTTTAGCCAGGAGCTAAAGATAGCCTAGCCATGCTTGCTCAGACTCCTTATAAATGACGCTGTTGTTCTTTGGCTCCACCTGTTTGATATTTTTAACCCTGTCAGGTGAGTCATGCCACGTTTGAAGAGCAGCTTTGAAGCTCTGTCTGGCTTCCAGATCTTCAGTGCAGGAATATTAGCGCCGGATTTTGCTGGCCTGAAATATTAATGGTTCCTTCAGTGTAAGTTACAGTCTCTGCAACACTTCAGCGAGACGACTTCCTGGAACCTCGTCTTTCAGCAGCCATTTCCTCCACCTTGACAGGCAGCGGCGTACTGCCTCTATGAGTCCCGACTGCATCTCGGCACACCTCGTTACGAGGCCTGAAGCCCTATTAAGTGGGTTACTGTTAGCCTGCCACTGCTCCGCGAGGAGTAGTCGAAGCACATTGTCCACCGGTATTGTTCCTGCCAGGCTGTTCGGTGTAATGCGGTGTGATGCGCTCTTGTTGGGTAAGTAAGTCCTAAACGTGTTTCCCAGTAGTCCTTGTGTTGCTACACTAGGCTTGCCGTGTGGATGACTGACCGTCAGCAATGCTGGACAAGAGAAAGACAAAAAATGAATTAAGAGGACCTTCAGTGCAGCGTAGCTCCACCTATTCACACTGAAGTTAAAAGGAGTGTTCAAGCCTGATTGTTTTAAGGCACAATACAGGACAACCAATCAGAACAGGGCTCATTAGCATGTATCAGTCTTAAAGGCACATTCTGTTCCATTCCAGTGAATAATAGTTGGAAACTAGCCAAGTAAAAATGAATTATAGACCATGCATCATAATGAATAAACGGCCGTTGCTTCCCAAAGCGCACAGCCAAGAAACGCTTCCGAAGTTGGCCAAAGCTTTTGAGGGGCTGGCTCTTTAAGGACATGTTTACACAGGGCCTTCATTGAATTATTTCCTCCCGCTTCCTCTCCTCCCTTTTCACTCCGGGGAAATAACACACCTCGAAAGCCGAGAGACATGAGCTTGTCACTTCTAAATCCTCTCTGATGACTTGACAAGATGAGAACTAATACCTGGTCCACAACTTGGCCTCCTCCTGCATGGTGGCGTGGATTCCAAACGGGATCGGAATAAGTGGGTTGGACAGGAAACACCGCTGGGGAGAAATAGAAGTTGTGAAAAGGGAAGACTCATTCTACTGGATTCACTCAAATACAGCTGGATTGTATTTGGGCCTTGCTCAGCTAGTTGCTCACCTGCAATACACTTTGGGTCCACTAGAGGCACTAGCTCATTCTAGGTGACTCTTGCACTAGTGAAAAGAGTGGATGGAAAGGATAAAAAACTATCAATCAGCTGAACCGAAAACGTTTGTTCACTTAAATTTAGTTTGGCATTAATAAAACTATCTCCTAAACCGAAACATGTTGCTACCAAGTAGCTTTAGCAAACGTGTCTTAAGGGAACCATCTTTGTAAATCAGCTTTAAACTTTAAAGAACCTAATGTAAATATTCTAGAACTGTAAAGTGTTTTCATTTAGCCATATGTCCGAGCTAAGAACTGCATAGGAATTTTATATTGTAGGAGCACATGTCACATCTATCTCATCTTTGAGTTGCTATCTCACAATTATGACTTGCTATCTAAATTATGACTTAGCATCTCATAAGAGTGATTTAGCATTTCATAATTGTGACTTACTTTCTCATATTTATGACTTACTATCTCATATTTATGACTTGCTATTGCATAATCATGACCTGCTTTCTCATCTTTGAATTACTATCTCATAATTATGACTTGCTTTCTCATATTTATGACTTAGATTTAAAGGAAATGACTTAGCTTCTCATATTTATGACTTACTATCTTATAAGAATGACTTGGTATCTCATAAGAATGATTGATTTAGCATCTCATATTTATGAATTACTAACTCGTAAGAATTACTTGGTATCTCATAAGAATGACTTAGCATCTCATATTTATGACTTACTAACTCATATTTATGACTTACGTTCTCATATTTATGACTTACTATCTCATATTTAGGCCTTGCTATCTCATAATCATGACTTGCTATCTCATCTTTGTGTTGCTATCTCACAATTATGACTTGCTTTCTCATATTTATGACTTAGATCTAGTATGACTTAGACTTAGATCTTAGAAGTTGTGAAAAGGGAAGACTCATTCTACTGGATTCACTCAAATACAGCTGGATTGCTCAGCCTTGCTCAGCTAGTTGCTCGCCTGCAATACACTTTGGGTCCACTAGAGGCACTAGCTCATTCTAGGTGACTCTTGCACTAGTGAAAAGAGTGGATGGAAAGGATAAAAAACTATCAATCAGCTGAACCGAAAACGTTTGTTCACTTAAATTTAGTTTGGCATCTTCTAGTATCTCCTAGACCGAAACATGTTGCTACCAAGTTGCTACCAAGTGGCTTTAGCAAACGTGTCTTAATGGAACCATCTTTGTAAATCAGCTTTAAACTTTTAAAGAACCTAATGTAAATATTCTAGAACTGTAAAGTGTTTTCATTTAGCCACATGTCCGAGCTAAGAACTGCATAGGAACTTTATGTATGTAGGAGCACATGTCACATCTATAGCCTGATGCCACTGAATCCCCACTGTCCTCCAGTCTGACACATACAAAACAAGTTTAAAGGAAGAATCCATATGTTTCCTGTCTCATCTAAACCCCGTTTCATTAACCTCAGTCAACAACAGCGCGTCCTTCGAGGAGGAGATGAGTTACGTCTTCCAGCCGAAGCACAGACATAGACCTTACCTTTACACAGACATAATAACGGCCGTAATCAACCACCGTAATTGATTTGAACAGTAGGAGCTGGAAGGGGATACTCAGCTCCTGAGGCAGAAAGAGGGAGAGAAATAGAGACATAAAGAGCCAGAGAGGCTATAGCTGCAGGGTGGAAGGCGGGAGAAAGGTTGGAGGCTGTAGCTTGAGGCTGTGCTTTCTAGGCCAGGCTGATTAGGAGTCTCATAGCCGCAGGTTTTAAAAGCCTAGCACGGGTCAGTGACAGGTGCTGTTTGATTTTCCCCTTCAATCTCCTCGCTGAGTGGCAGGGCTAGCTGCTATCATACCACGCCATAACTAGCTGGAGCAGGATGTGTGCGGAAATGTGTGTGCGAAGGGCAGGAGGAGTGAAGTGGAGAGATTTTTAGGGGAGCTTTAGGATAAAATGTCTACGACTATGTACCTACTTTATCAGGGCTAACAAAACGCTCATGACTTTGTAAAGAAGCGGTGTTCAGAGGAGCTAGGTAAACGGAGGATGCTGCTTTTCTAGTTTTCCATCATTTCCAAGTGATTCAGAATTATGGAAGATTTCAAGAAGAAAAATGCTATACAGTATCTCATAAGAATGACTTAGCATCTCATAATTATGACTTGCTATCTCAAATATGACTTGCTATCTCAAATATGACTTGCTATCTAATAGTTGACTTAGCATCTTGTAAGAATGACTTAGCATTTCATAATTATGACATACTATCTCATATTTATGACTTACTTTCTCATATGTATGACTTACTATTTCATATTTATGACTTGCTATCTCAATTATGACTTAGCATCCCATAAGAATGATTTAGCATCTCATAATTATGACTTGCTATCTCAAATATGACTTGCTATCTCAAATATGACTTGCTATCTAATAGTTGACTTAGCATCTTGTAAGAATGACTTAGCATTTCATAATTATGACATACTATCTCATATTTATGACTTACTTTCTCATATGTATGACTTACTATTTCATATTTATGACTTGCTATCTCAATTATGACTTAGCATCCCATAAGAATGATTTAGCATCTCATAATTATGACTTGCTATCTCAAATATGACTTGCTATCTCAAATATGACTTGCTATCTAATAATTGACTTAGCATCTCGTAAGAATGACTTAGCAGTTCATAATTATGACATACTATCTCATATTTATGACTTACTTTCTCATATGTATGACTTACTATTTCATATTTATGACTTGCTATCTCAATTATGACTTAGCATCCCTTAAGAATGACTTAGCATTTCATAATTATGACTTACTATCTCATTTATGACTTGCTATTGCATAATCATGACTTGCTTTCTCATCTTTGACTTACTATCTCATAATTATGACTTGCTTTCTTAAATTTATGACTTAGATTTAAAGGAAATGACTTAGCATCTCATATTTATGACTTACTATTTCATATTTATGACTTGCTATCTCATTTATGACTTAGCATCCCATAAGAATGACTTAGCATTTCATAATTATGACTTACTATATCATTTATGACTTGCTATTGCATAATCATGACTTGCTTTCTCATCTTTGACTTACTATCTCATAATTATGACTTGCTTTCTCAAATGTATGACTTAGATTTAAAGGAAATGACTTAGCATCTCATATTTATGACTTAGTATCTCGTAAGAATGACTTGCTAGCTCATAACTATGACGTGCTATCTCATAATCATGACTTGGCATCTCATAAGAATGCCTTGGTATCTCATAAGAATGACTTAGCATCTCATATTTATGACTTACTAACTCGTAATTATGACTTACTTTCTCATATTTATGACTTACTATCTCATATTTATGACTTGCTATCTCAATTATGACTCAGCATCTCATAAGAATGACTTAGCATTTTATAATTATGACTTACTTTTTCATATTTATGATTACTATCTCATTTATGACTTGCTATTGTATAATCATGACTTGCTTTCTCATCTTTGACTTACCATCTCATAATTATGACTTGCTTTTTCATATTTATGACTTAGCATCTTAAAGAATGACTTAGCATCTCATATTTATGACTTAGCATCTCATAAGAATGACTTAGCATCTCATAAGAATGACTTGGTATCTCATAAGAATGACTTAGCATCTCATATTTATGACTTACTAACTCGTAATTATGACTCACTATCTTAAATATGACTTACTATCTCAATTATGATTTGCTTTCTCATAATTATGATTTACTTTCTCATAAGCATGCTATACCTCCTCATATTTATGACTTGGTGGTTCAATGTAGAGAAACTTTATTCATTGCGTTGTAGATACGGTTGTAGACCCAACATTCATCCAGGTAATGAAAGCCTTGAGCCTTGAACAATAGAACGAGGTGTGGTAGATCTCTGGGAGGACCTTCAAATCTGGACTATGAATCCAGACCTGAATTTTGAATCTGGGGTGGGCAGGGTGGAGTGGGGGGTCTTCTGCTGTTTCCGTGACATTAAGTTTTTACATTCTCCACCACTGTCCCATCTCCACCCTATTCCTCAGTTCTCTATCAGTCCTACAACAGTTATGAAGGATGGAGAGCTCCAGGCAGAGGTCGCCAAGAACTCCAGCTCAGGATTTCACAGCTCTCTCCCCTCCTCCTCAAGCAGTCTTTCTTCATAAGACTAAGAAATGTTGAAGGCACGGTCTGAACTACTGATAAGTTGGAAAAGGGAAGTTGAGTGCTATTTTGCCCTACAGCGTAAAAATCAGCAATCAGGCAACACGCCTTTAAACAGTTCACGCAATAATGTCCTCTTTGGAGCTTTTAGAGGCATTTAACTCTTCAGATGTCCACTGTGAACAATTCTTCACTTAGTAACGTTCTCTAGAACGGAGCACATCCAACCACTCTCACTATCCTCACTCACATTGTTAATACATACTGCAGTTAGGACTAAGGCTAGGTTTAAAATCTTCATGTTACATATCGTCGCTGTCCAAAGAAAAACAAGTATCTCCAAAATGGCAACTTTACAGGAGAGGCCAAAAACCTCATTCAGTTTTAATGCAAGTCAATGGAACCAGATATCTTACCAAGCATTTTTGGGCCATTTCAATTGGTCCATTCATCATGCAAATCTCACAAATTGTAAACGGGAGCTGCTGTTTTCAAATGATGCATAAAAGTCATAATGGACAAAAATGGAGATACATGTTTTTCATTGGACAGCGACGATATATATATGTAAAAACTTACATATCCTACCAGTCAAAAGTTTAGACACTGCTACCTTTTGTTTTTCTTAATGCTTTACATTAGAATAAAGGTGAAGGCATCAAACCAAAAAATAACACTCATGGAATTATACAGTCCACCTTAAAACTCTCCAGAATGGAGCTTTACAGGAGGATAAAGCCCTTTCTTACCCTGCAGTGGAGCTGATAGAGCTAGATTTATTACTACGCAGGTTTGGAGCGATTCTATTGGTCGGTCCATCATGAATATTCACTAACCTGAAAGTAGAACTAGAGCTTTTACACTGTGCAGAAAAAGAGATCAAAGTTTTTACACCACTGAATATATATTAGAGATGGAGATATGGAGGAGTATCATACTGTGTACATCAGGAGTATATGAGGTATATCAGGATGTGTACTCCTATTAAGTGTAAGTCTGTAGAGTCTATAAGACTGTAAAAGTTGAACTCCTGATGTTCTGTTGCCTACTCTCTGCTGCTCATTGCTCTTGTTGGCGATGGAAGTACTCCATTCAAAACAATGGCTTGACTTTGGCAATCTACCATTTTAATTGGTCCATTCATCATCCAGTGTGTGCACAGTGTACACAGTGTAAAACAGCGGAAGGGCTTTTTTTAAAATGGTGTAAAAACCATTAAGATGCAACTATGAGATTTTCTCATTTCGGCAGAAATATTATCAATATATATATATACATATATATATATACAGGGGTTGGACAATGAAACTGAAACACCTGTCATTTTAGTGTGGGAGGTCTCATGGCTAAATTGGACCAGCCTGGTGGCCAATCTTCATTAATTGCACATTGCACCAGTAAGAGCAGAGTGTGAAGGTTCAGTTAGCAGGTAAGAGCACAGTTCTGCTCAAAATACTGCAATGCACACAGCATTATGGGACATACCAGAGTTCAAAAGAGGACAGATTGTTGGTGCACGTCTTGCTGGCGCATCTGTGACCAAGACAGCAAGTCTTTGTGATGTATCAAGAGCCACGGTATCCAGGGTAATGTCAGCATACCACCAAGAAGGACGAACCTCCACCAGCATCACGTAGTGACCTGGCCACTATCCTGCAAAACCAGGTCTAAAACCAGGTGTTTCAGTTTCATTGTCCAAACCCCTGTACATATATATATATATATATATATATATATATATATATATATATATATATATATATATATATATATATGTACGTATGTATGTATGTATATATGTATAAACACACACAGATACACGTTATGTGTCATATATATATATATGGAAATTTATTAAAAAGCTAAAACATGTCTATATTTTACCATGTAGATGATTGACAAGCCAAACAACAAGCCCATATGTATGTATGAGAAAGCACCAGCGTCAGACAGAGGTGCTGATTTCGAAGTCTTAAGTAATTATTTTCGCATTTGAATCCAAATTGAATCCTTAACAACAGATATGACAACAGAGGTGCCGTCAGATAAATAACACTGACATCAGCCAAACTGTTGGCGGAAGGCATTTGATTCGCATGGAAACAAACAAGGACTCCATTCAGCCGTCCCATCCGCAGCATTCTTTCCCAGTGATGAGTGCAGTGATGTCCCGAGGGCGAGAGAGCTCTGCTTCCCTTCCTCCGCGTAATAGCAGGACGTGCTGGGTGTTAATTACGGGCCGGCCTGATTTAGGATGTCAGTTTTACAGTCATAGAGTCGCAGCTGCCCTCTACACTCTATCTCTAACTTCTTCTCTTTCTGTTTTCTGCAGTGATCTCTCTCTCTCTCTCTCTCTCTCTCTCTCTCTCTCTCTCTCACACACACACACACACACCATGTAATCTGCGTGTTTACTTTAGGGCCAAGCTCCGGCCGTCAGGCGAGCGGATAATCCAGCTATGGCAGGGAGAGTCAGGTTTGACAGAGGGAGCCAACACGTACACACATGCGGAGTTATCTCTCTCCGATAGACGAACTTTCTGGCAGGACTTTCTCTTCTACTTGTTCTTCCATCTTTAAGAAAGACTGAGCTGTCTGCTCTCTTGTGCAGCTGTGGCGCACCATCAGGTTGACTCTTTAAAGTCCTCGTCGTCATTTTGGTATACAGTGTAAGTGCAAACTATAATTGACTCTAATAACAGCTTGTACTGTAAGGCCAAAAGTATGTGGACACCTGTCTGTGAGCTTGTTGGACATCCTATTCACTAAGGTTTAGTATGGAGCTGAGATTGAACCACCACTTATATGATAGCTGGCGGTCTTGTTGGTCCTGTGTAGGCACCTGACCATTGAAGACTGGGACAGAAGGGGGGGCTATGGCAAAGTGTGCAGAAAAGTGCACCAGTATGATAAGTGGCCAAAAGTATGTGGACACGTTTCTGAGACCTTGTTGGACATCGTGCTCCCTAAGCATTAGTATGGAGCTGAGATTGATGTTTGTCTATGGAGGCTGCATGGCTATGTGCTTGATGTAAAAGTGATAGTGCTATGGGTGTGGCTGAAACAGCAGAGCTTAATGATTAAGAGAGGTGCCCCCCATACTTTTCCATTGGTGTGGCCTGCATGTTTGCCTGACATGACCCCAATGAACTCTGATAATTCACAGCGCCTTGCCATGAGCGTGATGTGGAAGTGATTTGTGCCAGAGTCGCTTGTCAGTTGGCCAATTCTACCCAGACATCGCTAGTCATGATCATTTAGCATCTCTGGGTGGCCACTGCCCTGTCCACTATGGGTGGAAATGCTTTCAATGACGTATTCCCGGTACACACTGTGACAGAGGAATGTTAAATGCCTGCAGAATTCCAGAAATGGAATGTCGCATCTGTCTGGAACCCTCTATCATGGCTTGTTTGAACTTTCAATAATTCAGGTCGCCACCAATGTTCAGCCTCTCTCACAAGATAGCACCTCGGAACTTAGACGGGTGTGGGGGCGTTCCCACTACTTCATAATCAACTCTGCTTCATATAACCACAGACATGAAATTAAACTGAGTTGACTTCAGTCGGTTACCACCTTATTTACAACAGTGGTTTCCAACTGAATTCACAGCTGCAGAGCTTAAGGAAGTACTTCGGTACTCCTTCTACGGCTGATTTATCAGTCCCTACATTTTACAGCGCTAAACCTGCCAGAGAAACCTCCAGACGCAGCCTGTTCCCATTCTGGGAGACCTCGTTCTGTGCCAGGGTCCCAGGCCTTAAGTGATTAGAAGAGCAGTTCCACAATGCAGGTGCTTAACGTTCGCCCTCCCCAACCTGCTCCGTCTGTAAAGCACCCTCATGGAACTATGCTAGCTAATTAGCGAACGGAGGACAACAGCCGCTAATTAGAATCCGTGTCTATTTCCACCGCTCTTTCAGGCAGCACTCCGGTGGATGAAAAAAGAGAAAACTTTCTGAATGTGGAGATTTATGTGTTTGTGTTAATGCCGGAGGTCCTTTTGTGTGAGGGCCGGGAGCTCAGGCCTGCTATTTGTGCCCCCCTATAGCCTCCGCCTCCCCTTGCGTCTGGCGGCGCCCCCGGCGTTTCACAATAACCTGGAACTTCGGATAATCAATAGGCACATCAGCAGGAAGAGCGTGCACGGTGAAGTGCACCCCCTGCTACATCTATAGCAGTACACTGAATGAATTGCTGCTCATGATTAGCAAGACTAGCCTGGCTAATTTGATAGCGGAGAGGTTCAGCTTCCTATACTGAAGGTTCTTGTTTGGATTTTTCCGTTCCACCTTAAATGGTGCAGCATTTACATCCTGGTACTGACATGCAGCTCCTTATTCACCAGCATCTAGTTTGAATTTTTGCCAGTCCACCTTAAAAAGTGCAGCATTTGCATTCTGCCACTGAGATTGGGCTTTTTATTAATTAGCTTCTTGTTTGAAGTTTGCTGTTCCACTGTCCTGCCACTGACATTCCATTAACACAGTGCATCACATGCCATTAACACATTACCTAGACCAATTGGACAGCTCTACACGCTTGGAGGAGAACATTTACTGCCAGCTCTTTGTGTTCCGTAAACAGACTCCCATGTGGGTTAGCATTGAGTGATGAGGCAAGAGGGGTTTCCATCCGACCCGCCCACCAATCACACTGTCTTGGGCCTCTGGCTACGCAGGGCTGTGGCATCAGTGGGGTGGTTTTCACACCGTAAGGTTTTGCTAAAGCCTCTTACTGAGGTGTTTCATTTCCGTTGCCATGACGGTTCTGAAACATTTGGTTGAGCCAGAGACAGGAATATCTCATGTGTCCTGCTGGATATATAAGCAAATCCTGGAGGGTGCATGGTGTATTCCTGCATGGCATGTGGCCTACACCTCTGGTCCACACACACCTCTCTCTCTTTCACACCCCATGCAGCTCCTACTCTCTTTTCATTGTAATGGTTCTGAGGTTACCATGCACCTTTCTCGCCCACCATCTCCCTCTCCTCCTCCCGCTGCTGCATTCTCTCTGCATGTCTTCTAGCTAAAAGGATGTACCAGAGAAGAGGTGGAAAAACACCTCCCTCCCTCCGCAGGGGTCCAATTAACAAACGAGGGTGCAAACACTGGGGGCCAGGTCAACCGTGCCCTGCCCTGTCCTTTTCAGATGCTACTATATAGATGAGAATGGGCACTGCACTCCTTTTGCTACTTTCTCACCTCCTCCTCCTTCTTCTCTCGCTGTGGTCGCCACCTCATCCGTCTCTCACCTGACTCAGCCAGTCTTTTCACACGTGTAATATGGACAGGAGACACACACCTGGTTGTTTTGTACCATGTCAGGATATTGTGTCATGCCCCATGTGTAATATATATGAAATTACATATGTCATAATTAACGTTTTACTTTTATTGTTCATTTATTCAATGCTAACATCCTTTACTAACATATAAATAAAATAAAATAAATAAATAAATAAATAAATAAATAAATAAATATATATATATATATATATATATATATATATATATATATATATATATATATATATATATATATATATACATACACAACAACAATAACAAAATATGTCCAATGTGACATATTTATAATGACCATATACATTTATTATTTGCCTAATAACATACAAGTAATGATAACGTCTATACATCCTATATGTCAATAGTGTGTAGTACCTCCATAAGCACCAATAACATCTCTCATTGGATTGGACATGAACTGGACAAGTTTCTGAATGTAGGTCACATCAATGTTCAGCCACCCTAGCATCAAAGAATTGGTCAGTTGGGCCAGATTTGGTGGTCGCCTTCCCTGGCACCATCCCGATGAGAATTCCCTGTGGACTGGGATTTTAGCCACTGCTGGTAGACCCGTACGACCGTACGCTTCCATACACCTGCAGATTCAGCTACTTTCTCCACACTATGGTCTTTGGCCACGCCCACATGCTCAGTCCCTCCTTTTAGCCAATCATTAACATCTGCTCTGGAGCGTTTCCCACACATGGAACGAGACATTCCCTGCACTGTAGCACCTCTTCTCAATCTATGGATCCCGTCACTCACACCCACAGGTATTTATAGTCCTCATACAGGAGCCTGAAGTTTCTGCCACCTTAAACACACAAGGTGGCTAGACGAGCCATGCCATTCGGCTTTGTTCTCACTCCTCTGCTGATCTACATCAAATATTAAATGATATTACGTTTATTTATCATTCATGTACATTTCTATATGTTTTTCTGAATTATAGGAATGGTATGTATTTCATAAGCATACGGCTGAAGCTAATCTTAACCTCACTAGGCAAAAAGACAGATGTCCCTTGTCCACACTGTAACAAACTGGTGGCCTATTTGGGGTGTTTCCTGCCCTCTACCCAATGGGCATTGGGATAGGCTCCCGGGCAGTCCCGGAGGATGAGCTTTTTGGATGATGGAGGAATGAATGACTACTTTGTCCATATAAATGTTTGAAAGAACACAAGACCCACTCCCACACCAATGAAACACGAAACACAGTGTTCCTGGAAATCTGCTGGAAGAGTGCGGCAACAGCATCCACGCTTTTCCTCTATCGGATCTCCAGAGGGGCCGGAAAAATAGGGTTCTTCTTAGAAGGTTTTTCTCCGGGTTCCCCAAGGTGTCCGGACTGCATCTCTACGCGCTGTTTTGTGGAGTTATGGTGTCTACTTTGTGCTGATCAGGACATTTTTTTTTTCCACGTTTGGAGGTTTATATTGTTAATCAGTCCCAGGGCTGGATTTGTGTGAATTTTTTTGAACTTGCCTGGAAATTCAATATGCTGGCAGCTTGTGCAAATTAGCATGAAGACGAGGATTTATTAGCTATTTATTTATTCATGACATCCCCCTAAAAAAAAGGTTGGAGGGATAAAGCAACGTGTTCAAAATGCTTCCTGGCTAAGCCGGGACGGGGGAGCAGCAGCCGGGGATGTTTCACTGTTTATGTCCTTGAGAATGGTAATGGCCGCTATAGCCACAAATATCGTTTTGTGGATGGGGGCTAGACACCTCATCAAAATTTAACCAGGAGGACTGTAAATAAACTGCTTACGTGATTGCGGCATGATGTACATGTCTACCTGCACTTGGGATGATTTGCATTAGTGAAATAAAGCCTGGCCTCTTGAATGGCAGCGCTACGTGCTAGCGTCATGATGCCTAGGTGCAGTGGTGAGGTGGTTCGTTGGGTATACCTCAGCGGTGAGGCACAGTGAGCTTGAATGTTTGAACCAAGTTATTGCCTTCCTAATTTAACCCTATTACTTTTATTTATATTAAATATTATATTATATTATAATATTATCTAATTATTTGGCTTGTTCTTACTTGGCTATATAGAAACTACACAATCACTAATTATTACTATAGCATGTTTGGGAATGTTTACACGTTGATCCCAGGTTGTGGTTCTAGATCATTGGGTTGTCCTATAAAGAGTCTTATTGTATCATATGTAAAAGCTTGCTTTATATATGGCATAGCCGCGCCCAACAATAGCTGGTAGTAAATGTTAATATTGGTGTCAGAAGTGGGATGTGGTCTAAGTCCATTTCTGTCCAGAACAGTCTACTGTGGTTTCCTCACAGTGATACCTCAGACATCGTTTGGGGGCAGTCGTGGGCTGGAGGTTGGGGAACCGGCCTTGTGACCTCAGGGTCACCAGTCCGATTCCCTGAACCAACAGTAATGACTGAAGTGCCCTTGAGCAAGGCTCCTAACCACTTCCTGGGTGTGGAGGATAGGGCTCACTAGTGTGTGTGTGGGTGGGTGTTTCACTTAGCAGCTCAAATGACTCTAAACTCCCAACTCAGAGAAGGACTGGCTGCACCTACATGTACGGCATTTAGCTGACGCTCTTATCCAGAGCCACATACAAGGTTAATCCTATTACAGGTAGGACAGTGCAGTGTTAGGAGTCTTGCCCAAGGACTCTTATTGGAGTAACACCACATGAAACCCCCAGATCGGGAACTGAACCCCAGTCTCCCATGGGGGTGACAGCTCATTGGCAAGTAAAGGTGTTTTCCATTGCGCCATACCAACCACCAGGCAGCTGATTATTAATGTTCACCATTTTTAATAGGCGGCCCAGCATTTGTACAAGACGTTGTGCTTTTATATGCCAGCTGTTGTTGGCCCCAGCTACACTGTGCATGAAGAGAGTTTTCTCAAGCCAACTGCTGGAAATTCCCCAGCAAGCAAAATGTTTCATGGTTACAAAATGAATATATCATCGCCGTCCAATGAAAAACATGTATCTCCACTTTTGTCCATTTTTACTTTTATGCATCATTTGAACACAGCAGCTGCTGTTTACACTGTGTCAGAATCTCATGATGAATGGACCAACAGAAATGGCCCAAAACTGCTTGGAAAGACGTCTGGTTCCATTGACTTACATTAAAGTTAAATGAGGTTTTTGGCCTCTCCTGTAAAGTCACCATTTTGGAGATACTTGTTTTTCTTTGGACAGCGACGATATTGCCGTTGCTCTGTTTTCAGATAAATATAAGGTTTAAATGATTTGCACATCATTGCATTCTGTGGTTTTTAACTTTTTGCATTGGAAGCTGGGTTGTATTTAGCTTGCCACCAGATAGATAGATGCACCCTGCCCTTCCACCACAACATCAGCTTTAAGAAATGTAAGGCAAAACTCAGCCAGCAATGCCTGGATAGCACAACGGCAGAACCTGTGTCTCCTTTAATAGCAGTAAATGGTACTGGACTATTAGGGTGGTATTTGTTGGGGAGGTGGGGTAATGTAATTCTACCCCAGGACGTCTGCGATGTTTATAAGGCATTTGCATGGGATAAAAATAACTCGGTATAAATCACGGAGATGGAAGGAGACCCGTCTGATTTATGCACTTCCATCACACCAAAGTTTGAGCGCCCCTGGTCGAATTACATGCCTTTGTTGATTGATTGTCTTTGATTGTCTCGGTAAAAATAAGCTAACACATCCTCTACGCAGACTACTGCACAGGTTGGAACACAGTTTCCGTTTATTTTGCCTCATTTTCACTTAAAACAGTCTAACATTAATTGTGGTATGTGCCAAAGTTATGGCACATAAATAAATAAACAGAATAAAGCCAATAACTAAACCACCCAGTGCACCATCCAGTGCCGGTAATGGGAACCAGAGATCCAAAGCATTAATGGCTCTAAAAGCCATTTTATTATACAGTACTATATGTTTATTGATATGTTTACTGTGATATTGTTTGACTCTGAATTCACTTGTTTGCGTCTCAGTGGTATAACTTTTAGGCTCCAGAGACTTGACACCATCAGAAGCGTATATCCAAAGCTACATTCTTCCAGGTCGAGTTCACAAAATACTTTGTTATCATTCTAGAACTTGTCTTATGACCATAAAGAGAAGAGGAGATTGAAAAGGAGTCAAAATTCCCACACAAATAATGAAACACAAAGTTTTATTTTTGCCACTGTGCTCTAATGTAGCTATCCTAGCTAACCTTAGCACCTACTAGCAAAGCCAAACTGGCCTGTTGCAGATACTGTGTTTCTTGCTAGGAAGTCACGTCTTTGTGTTTTACCTGTCAGGCCTGTCGGTCAGAAAAGGGTGATGAAGATAGCTAGCTAGCTAGCTGGCTAAGGCGGCGCTAACGCTAGCTATATTCACTTTAGCTGGACAGAACATAAAACAGCTAGCAGTTTGGCTTTTAACACTGGGAGCTGATATTAACTAGGTTCGCTAGCTATAGCTAGCTAACAGTAGGGCCCATTACCACCAACCCTTGTGTTTCTGTGTTGTGTAGAGTTGTAACCCAGCTAATCAACTGCAGCTGCCTCTTCTTCTCCTTTTTATACAAGGAAAGCACTAGAAGGATAAATGAGGAGTTGTCTGGACTTGATTTAAACAATGAACGCAAAACTGCAGCTGGTTGAACAGAAGACCCTCAGCCAGTCGTACCCAAGGATCATGCATCTTAAAGGGTTAACAGCAGGCTGTTCACTCGACCTGTCCCATCACTCACTCGAGGTGATGTTGCCGAAATGCGTGTGATGTTTTTGATGGTGTGGTTAGACGATGGTTGGGGTGTTCTCGTCTGTGTGTAAAATAAGAGCAGGACTGGGTGGAGGTGTCTTATTTGGGCTGTAGGTGGAGATGAGAGATGGGCAGGCAAGGCTGTGCGGGCGAGCTGCCCGCTGTACCCAGAGAGCCTGTAGGAGTGTAGGACAGCTGCTTCATAGCTGGGCCTGTAAGGACACAGTCATTAGCTTCTAGCACATGCTGGACCAGCCATATGGGCTTGTACACTTGAATGGGTCTGAAGGAGGAAGGGGTGGGTGGGGGAAAACCCAAAGGGCCTTTAGTCATCTTTAACTGAAGATATGAGCACTGTCTGCCCACAAAACTACAAACAAGGTTCAGGTTTCAGGATGGCTGGTATTACAAACCACATGTGATGGTGGCAATTTTAGCACAACGCTAGCTGTTAATAACATATATTCATATTAATATACCTAAAATAATACTAACATGTTTATATATGAGATTTCTGACCCACTTCAAATGACTGCCTCCACCCGAGTACGAGCCCATGAGCCAATAGAGGGTGTTTCATGGCCCACTGGTGGTCCACAGCTGACTGGTTGAGAAACTCTAGACGGTTTTGGACGGCACAATTAAGAACTGAACTGAGAACAATTTGCCATCATAAGCCACTTGCCCAATGCGATGGGCAGCCCTGACCTGGGCTACCATAGCAACAACAGCAATGTCCTAGCAACTAATTGGGATTACACAGTAAGAGCAACACCTTAGCAACCACCTCGTATTCCATAGCTACAACCTAGCAATGCCCTGGCAACCAACTGGGATCACATGGTAACAGCAACACCTTGGCAGACACCTTGGCTACCATACCAACAGCCTAGCAATGCCCTAGTAACCATCTGGGATACAATAGCAATGGCCTAGCAGCACCTAACAGCCACCTAGGATATCATAGCGACAGGCTAGCAATGCCCTAGCAACCAACTGGGATAACATACTAACAGCAACACCTTGGCAGCCACCTGGGCTTCCATACCAACAGCCTAGGTTTGCCCTAGCAACCAGCTGGGATACAAAAGCAATGACCTAGCATCACCTTAGCAGCCACCTAGGATACCATAGTGACAGCCTAGCAATGCCCTAGCAATCACCTGGGAAACAATAGCAATGGCCTAGCATCACCTTAGCAGCCACCTAGGATACCATAGTGACAGCCTAGCAATGCCCTAGCAACAGACTGAGATCACATAGTAACAGCAACACCTTGGCAGCCACCTGGGCTTCCGTACCAACAGCCTAGGTTTGCCCTTGCAAGCAGCTGGGGTACCAAATCCATGACCTAGCATCACCTTAGCAGTCACCTAGGATACCATAGTGACAGCCTAGCAATGCCCTAGCAATCACCTGGGAAACAATAGCAATGACCTAGCATCACCTTAGCAGCCACCTAGGATACCATAGTGACAGCCTAGCAATGCCCTAGCAATCACCTGGAATACAATAGCAATTGCCTAGTAGCACCTTAGCAGCCATCTAGGATACCATAGTGACAGCCCAGCAATGCCCTAGCAATCACCTGGAATACAATAGCAATGGGCTAGTAGCACCTTTAGCAAACACCTAGGATGCCATAGCACCTTTAGCACATGTGGACACACCAGGTTGAAGGTATGTTCTGCTTCCCAACACCTTCCAAGCCATTTGGATAGAAAGTCTTCTGGATAAACGGCTGGAAGGAGCCCGGTTTGTGCTAATGTATGAATGTAGTTCCAAAACACAGTTCGGAAATTCTGTATTTAATGCCTGGGATCCCAGCAAGGACTCTCTTCTTCTGTCCTGCTGGAAGCGCATCCCAGGTGGCTCCTTGAGAAAGTGCTTGAGGGAATGCCAAGAATGTGTGAGAGGGGCATTCAGACGACGCCTTTCCAAACTCTCTCAAGCGTGCTTCTTTTCATTATTGTCTACAGAGCAAACATGCACCACAACTCCTCCAGACGGTGCGGTGTGCCTCACTGTGCATCAAGGTAAGGTGGGGAGGGGGCACGCTGAAGGATCTAACACAGGAGTTTGATTCAGTGGAACACACACTGTCACAAGCAAGACTACATTCACTGTAATAGAATTCACCACAATGAACGGTCTCGTCTCGCAGACTTTCAGAGCGAACACATTTCGCAGGTGGAACTTTGCGTCCTCGTGCTGCTGCTGTGGCGGTGTTCACCTCTAAAGGGGCGGGGCTTCATATAGCAGCACAAAGATAAATAGATGTAGGAAATCAATTTAATTAAAGGTGGCAAGGAATGGAAATCTGTTCTTACATTGGCATGGTTGAATAAGGGCAGTTCAGGACATAGACCTCACACGCTGTGAACCTCAAGCACTGTTGTTCCTCCTTCAAATTCGACTCCTGTATTTACAGAGAGGACGGGAACAGGAGCTGATTTCCAAATCCTACTATTACATACCAGACCAAAAATCAGTCACCTTGTGTGTTTAAGGTGGTGGTAACTTGGTAACAGGCTCCTGCAGATGGCGCCACACTAGGATGATGGGGCTATAGATACCTGCGGGGTGTGAGTGACGGGATCCATAGATTGAGAAGAGGTGCTACAGTGCAGGGAATGTCTCGTTCCATGTGTGGAAAACGTTGTGATGTTAATGATTGGCTAAAAGGAGGGACTGAGCATTTGGGCGTGGCCAAAGACCATAGTGTGAAGGAAGTAGCTGAATCTGCAGGTGTATGGAAGCGTACAGTCATACGGGTCTACCAGCAGTGGCTAAAATCCCAGTCTACAGGGAATTCTCGGAATTGTGCCAGGGAAGGCATCAACCAAATCTGGCTCAACTGTGCAATTCTTTAATGTAAGAAGGTCTAAAAACTGATCTGGCCTACATTCTGAAAATTGTCCAGTCCATCCAATGTCCAAATCCAATCACAGCTGTTGTGACATGCTATTAGGTACATGCTATTAGGTATGTTTCAGTCACAGGGGACTCTGGAGAAATCTAATGTTCCAGGTTCTAAAGCCCTTTTTAAGGAACCGAACTCTCAATGGTACATGGTTGATGTTCATCTTTAAACAAGGCCTTTTTAATGGAACACTCCATTCCACCTTAAATGGTACAGCTTGCACAGCACCAGGATGCAACTGCGACACCGCTTCAGACGGAACGGAAAACTCGCAAAACAAGCTGACTAGCAAGCTAGCAAGTGGTTGGTGTAGCTCAGCGGATAACATCACTACCTGCCAAGTAGCCACCACCACCACAAGTGGGAGACTGGGGTTCAAATCCTGGGCTGAGTGACTATGCTGTGCTACACCAATAAGAGTCCTTGGGCCAGACTCCTAACACTACACTGGCCCATAAGTGGCCCATACAATGGATAGGAGCGTCACATAAATTCCTTAAATATAAATGTAAGCCAACTTCAGTTCCCACATCGTACAAGCTCTTGGATAACATGGAGCAACTTTAGCATTTAACACTGAAGACACTGAAGAGAGAAGCAGCTCCACCTTTACTAGCATCACAGCCCCAACAGCAGCCTGTAAGTAGCAGCCATGCTGTCTGATCGTATCCGTGTTTGGTGGTTGAAGCAGACCATCTTAAACTGAGAGTTCCATAGTGAGGAACAACTTTAACCAACTGTGTGTTGGTGTTCAGATGGAAAGCCAGTAGCTAGCAGCTAGCTAACCACTAGCAAGCTCCAAGTAACTAGCATTAGCATAGCTACGTGAGTAGTATGAGGGCCTAGCTTATTTAGAAGGAGGCTGATTTTATTTTCTTGCCCGTGTCTATTTCGCCGTGCTGCCTCTGTCTGATAATGATCTCCTGGTTACCAGTCTTCCAGTCCAGCCTCGGTCAGGCCCACTGCACAAAAATGTCTGCAGCTTTAAAAATAAAGGGCAAATGTGCTAGGAGTAGGCCTGTCTAACCTTTTCACTGGCCTGGTACATAAACGCTAAGTAAGCCTGCATATTGGGTTAGGTTTGTACGTCCTCACACTTAATTATGCATGCTTAACCCCCCACATACATAGGCTTAACCCTAAATGACACGGCCAAGCCTAAAAATAGCACTGTTGTCCTCACGGCAAAGTAGTCAGGAGCCAGGATCAGACTGGTTTTGTTTCTCACGTGCTGCATGCAGTGGTCACTGCTGTCCTGCACATATATTAAGAAACTAAAGGTGTAAAGGTGGTTGGTGTGGCTCAGTGGATAAGACCACTACCCACCAGGGAGCTACCACACCCTCTGGGGGATGGGGGTTTGATTCCTGGTGTGGGCTACTATGCTGGGCTACACCAATAGTCCTTGGGCAAGCCTTCTAACACTACATTGGCCTACCTGTAATAAGAATACCCTTGGAAGTCGCTCTGGATAAGGGCATCAGCTAAATGCCGTCAATGTTTAAACAACATCTACTCATTTGGTCACTCCACCTTGCAAGCTAGCTGAAAACACACTTCGCTAAGCTACAAGTGATGGGGTGAAATTGTTAGCAACATGGGTGCAGTGTAAACGGGCCAGTAGTTTAGGAGTTCATCCCAGTCAATCTCATTAAGCCAAGTGACCCAACATATAGGAGGAGGGGAGTGGTCATTTGTGGGGCATTGGCGTTTGATAAGTAGATGCTTTTGGTGTCCAACGTTTTGCAAATGAGACCAGAAGTCAGGACATAGAGGAACGTCGGGTAGGACGGCCCAGGAGATTGGACCACCCTCTGCATCCCAAGAACTGTGCACATTATTCCCTGTTCATTCAAACTACTGCTAACACAATGCCACCGGCCACCTCGACAAGCTTGGAGGACTACACTAACTGCCAATTCTGTTACTTCAGCTTCAACAGACATCCACACTGGCTAGTGATGCGCTCAGTGAGGGGCTAGCCGTCCGACCCACCCAGAAAGAGCAAGGCCAATTATCCCTTCTTGGACTTTTGGCTCCAATGGTTGTGGCCTTCCTGGGTCCCTGACTTGTTACCTCTGATGATAGGGCCCATGAGGGTTGCCCACTCTGTTCTGAGCGGCCAACCACCAGAGTGGGATATTGCTACAAGTTCCACCCCTACACCACCATGGCTACTCTTACAGGGGCTTACAAGGGTCCTGAGGTATCAGTTGGAGTCAGAGTCAGGTAGAACAAGCTGGTATGCCTGATCCACCTTCACAAGCCAAACTGGAGCAGGACACTTTCAAAGTGGACAGTTTCCACCTTTTACCTTTACTGTGTGAGGTGGTGCCAAGGATGGTGTTACATGATGACATCACCCCATAACAGAGGAACTGAGAAAAGTGGTTTCTGTGCACATTCTTTCTACATGCACACTAAAGGACAGGGGGAAAACATTACAGAGATTCCGAGTCCTCCAATGAGCAAGCCTAAAGGAGTGATAGTGGCATGGAGAAACGCTTTCAGAGCAAGTAGAAGAAACCTCAAGAGGAACCAAGACTCAAAAGGGGAACCCCACTGGCTCCACTGAACAGGTAGGTTTTAAGCCTAGAGTTGAAGACTGGGACTGTGTCCTAAACACTGACTGGAAGGTAAGAGCACAGTTCTGCTCAAAATACTGCAATGCACACAGCATTATGGGAGACATACCAGAGTTCAAAAGAGGACAAACTGTTGGTGCACGTCTTGCTGGCGCATCTGTGACCAAGACAGCAAGTCTTTGTGATGTACCAAGAGTCACGGTATCCAGGGTAATGTCAGCATACCACCAAGAAGGACGAACCTCCACCAGCACCAGTCACGTAGTGACCTGGCCACTATCCTGCAAGAAGAATGGGTTACAATCCCTCTGACCACTGTGCAGGACGCAGTATATGTCATTCCCAAGACGAACTGACACTGTATTGGCCGCAAAAGGAGGCCCTACACCATACTAATAAATGATTGTGGTCTAAAACCAGGTGTTTCAGTTTCATTGTCCAACCCCTGTAGTTCTAGGTCCTAATAGTGAGCCTGCACCTTATGATCCAAGTTCACGTGTCGGTTCATACAACATCACAGAGGTACTGAGGAGTGAGGCCTTTAAGAAGCCCCCCCCAAATTGACATAATTAAACAGACTCTGTCCAGGTTGAACAAGAATAGGCGGGGCGAAACTGCCATTGGCTGAATCGTCCGAAGTAAATAAATAACAACCAGCACTACACGCAAAACCAGCCATGTCAGTGTCACCGCAGTGGACTGCAGGTAGTCCTGTGGGGGACATGAAAATTTAACTAACAGGGTAGCAAAGTATCTAGAGACTGCCATGGTAGAACTACAGAGGGCTCCTAGATGGTAAATGGGTCTGATAAAATGGACGATGAGTGTGGATACCAGTGGCCGGTGGGGCTGTATTGCTTTGTAGTAGCCTCAGGAAGGAATCCTGGCCTAGAACCAGTGCTGTTTTCCATTTTTAACATCTCTTTGAAACACATTTGTCTGGCTAGCACTTGCATTCACAGTCAGTGACTTGTCTATGGTTTACAGGAGGCCTGTAGTGACCTTTTGTCCTCACAAAATTGGTCCCACCCATTGAATATTAAAAACTGTATCTGCTGACACTTTCTTAATAGTATAGGCCTTCTGTCCATCTCCTGAAGTCCTCACTAATAGGAACTTCGGTAAGAATGGGTGGGGCTAAACTGCTGTTGGCCGAATAGTCTTATTTATGTAAATAATTAGTCTTTTTTTTTTTAGAATGACATACAAATGGGTCTCAGATGGGCTGTAGAAACAGTGTTCAACCTTACATGCATTCGGTCTTCCATAATATGCCCCCCCTAAGTGGGCTCCAAAGGTACCCAACAGATTCACAAGCAAATAAACCCTTCAAGTTGTTGCGATGTCCACTCTAGACATTCCCACACCGAAGGCTGGCGTAGGTAGCGGTGCTGATTGAACATTCTCTTTCAGTGAAGAGAGAGGTCACATTATTAAGGCATCCCATCTCATCTCTCTGGGACAATCAGCTGGCCTGTGAACATTCTGGAGGCACAGTGACCAGTCGCCATGGATTTTTCATGGGTTGCACGTCTGACTGAATGTTTGCTAAATGCCTCCCAGCAACCGCCCGTAGTCTCAGAGCTGGCTTGTAAGATGTCTCATGACCCCTCTTTTTATCGAGGTCAGCACAAACCTGCAGGGGGCATCTCTGGACGACCGGCTAGTGTGCAAAATTCAGCAGCTGCTGAATTCACCAGCATTGTCTGCTACAACGTATCAAAAGCACCAGGATTAAAATAACTGGAGACTGCGAGAGACGATCCCGGCATTTAAATGGCCGTCCACGTTGAATCATGAATCACAGGCTGACTAGCGTAGTGTCTGATGTCTTGGCAGTAAAATTGAGTTTGCTAGCTAGTGTGCTAATTCCAGTCCAGCACTGCTCTGAGTCATAAGTTCATCATGAATTAATGTAGCAAGAGAAACCTGATGTTTGATTGCCTGCTTGGTTGCAAACACTGTCGGGTGACTGAGAGCTCACTAGCTGTTAACTAGACGACAGACAGAGGAGTTTAATGAGCTGCGTGTGTTCGTACATGTAGATCCATGAGTGAGGAACTGCTATCAGTGTTCAGCTGTGCTCTTAAAGCAAGCTAGTCACTCTTACCAGCACTGTACACAGCACCAACCATGTCAGTGTCACTGCAGTGCTGAGGACGATCCACCATCCATATAATACTTGCTTTGTGGGGGTCCTGTGGGGGGGACCTGACCATTGAACAACAGGCTAGCAAAGTATCCAGAGAAACAGATGGACTACAGACTGCAATGGTGGAACCACAAAGTGCTCCTACATGGAAAGTGGGGCTGATGAAATGGACAATGAGTGTAGATACAGGTGTAATGAAGTGGCTGGTGGGGCTACATTGCTTTGTAGTAGCCTTGGTAACGAATCCTAACCTAGAGCCACTGCTGTTTTCATTTCTAACATCTCTGTGAAACACATCTGTCTGGATAGAACTCGTATTCTTGGTCCCACCCACAGAATATCGAAACATGACTGGCTGGTTCTGCTGACACTTCCTTAATTATTGGTGACCAATGTAATGGTATAGGTCTTTAGGTCACGCCCTGAAGTCCTGAATAACAAGCGTTGTCTTTATCTTAGGACCCTTGAAGAACCATCTTCTTCAGGACACTTTAGGAGAGTAGTTCCTTAATTAAACCCTGTTCACTCATGGACTGGATACATTTCTGGATGTAGGCCACATCAGTGTTTAGTCACACTGGCTTTAAGGAATTAACCACTTGGGCCAGATTTGGTGGAAGCCTTCACTGGTACCCTGGTTTCCTTTAGACTGGGATTTAGCCAGTGCTGGTAGACCTGTATGGTAATACGACTCCATAGACACTATGGCCTAAATGCAGTCACTCCTTTTAGCCAATCATTCAAATTTATAGCCACATCATCCTTGTGCAGCGCCATTCGCAGGAGCATGAAGTTACTATCACTTTACGCATTGACTAACATGACTGGTGAGCTTATATAGGCAGGCAACACATTCTCTGAAGACAACAAATCCATGACATGAATCGCCCAACCAGAAGTGACTTTTTCAGCTTATTTGAACTTCAGGAAAAAAAATTCAATGCTAGAAAAATATCCCTAGTCAATGGGCCAATTCTATAATCCTAAACTGTAACACAACAGTCCAGAAACATATCGTCACTGTCCAATGAAAAACATGTATTTCCATTTTTGTTTTTTACTTTTATGCCTCATTTGATCACATGGGTTGCTTTTTATACTGTTTGTGAGTTTCTTGATAAATGGACCACCAGAAATGGCCCCAAACTGCTTGGAAAGACGTCTGGTTCCATTGACTTCCATTCAAATTAAAGGAGGTTTTTGGCCTCTCCTGGAAAGTTGCCATTTTGGAGATACCTGTTTTTCTTTGGACAGCGACGATATATCAACCCCCACAATTGGCATACAATGACAACAGACCAGCTGCAATGATAGTGGTGGGCAATGTAGAGAAACTTACTCTTCCAGGCTGTGGAGGGGATGTCGGCCCATTTCAGGCACTTTTCAAAACCCAGTTGTCAGTGGTACATGGGGACGACCTTATTTCAGAGTTGTTAGCTTGCTTTTTCACAAACCTTGGACGACCTTAGGACAACCAAGGGCCAGCTTATTTAAACTTCAGGGGGGTGGAAAAATCAATAGCAGAAAAATGGCCCCAGAGACAGTGTGATGAGGTATACAGTGGTTAGGATACAGGTGCTGCTTTTAATGGTCTAATTTACTCCAAATTGAGGCCCATTTTTGATTGAACTACAATGGAAAAAATATGCTTTTTGAGCTCCAGCTTGACTGGTGCTCTGAGCGACAATTTCGAACTCTTAAACTGAAAAATCAGTAGTCACCGCCAAAGCATTAGAGCCCCCGCGTCCTGCTTGCAACTGCAGGGACTGTACGAAGTTAAATTGGGCCTCATGTACGGCATTATGTTGGTCTTCAAAGCGGACGTGGCCGCCGACTTCATGCTACATTTGGAGCCTGTGAGCTGTAGACAGTTTCAAATGAGGCTAAACCCTTCATGTTGCTTTCTCGTCAAATTGAAGTACCTCATGTGGAGAAGGGGGCCCGCAGTTCGGCAAGCGGCGGGCAGACTCTTCTCCGGGGCCGCCATGCTTGTTTGCAAATGTTGTTTTTTCGGCTCCTTCGAGGACTCCAGGTCTTCTGAGGTCATTAGGATGCCACTGTACTCGCTCCTCTCCTGCTACATATCCTTTCTGTCCTCCGGCATCACTAATGAGCTCTGAATACATTCATTTTCTGAGTCAGGATTTTAAAAAAATGTTTTGATGCTCTTGCTTTCCCTCTTTCCCTTCTTTGTCTCTCTTTCCTAAGCAGCCTCCTACCCCGACCCAGGGCGCTTGACTCGGGTTTGAGTCAGTTTGTCTTTTTCCTGCTCCGTTTGGAGCATCCGGGTGCATTCATCTTAATAGATGGGGTAAAATATGTGAAAGCTTCTTATTTTGAAAAAAAGGAACTTCTCAGAATTCCCAGCATCATTAAATTCCATCCAAACAAAGCCATTCTGAGTGGTTTGATGTGAAAATGGTCCATTGGAGAAAAGCTCAAAGGCTGATTTTCTTGACAGTGGTTTTGATGAGCACCAGGGCTCACAACATAGACCCTGTTGACCAAGCTCATTTGAATATCATTGTAATACGGTTTATCAGCCATCAGGCAGCACACTTCATATAATGGCTTTCTATGAGGAGCTCTTTTCCAAATCTAACCGTTTACCAATATAGCAAGAGGAGGGTGGGCCAGTGTTGGCCCACTGAGAGCAAAGCTGGCAGAGCATTGGCTTTTTGCTCAGCGCTTTCCAGTCGGCCCAATGGTGGCTCAGCAGAAACTTAGACACAATGGCACTTTTCATTGCTCATATTGTACCCACAGGTTTCCTATTATAGTTATCGTTCATAAATTAGCTTAATAAACAATATCAATCATTTGCAGTACCCACCTGCTGAAGTCATCGTTTTTGAAAATCAGTTTATAGCAAAGCCAAAATCAAACCCAACGACAACAGCTTCATCAGATTTGCCTCTGTTCTGCCAGATTTGAGGTGTAGGTCCACTGAAGGTTTTGGATAGTGTGTTATAGATAGATAGATAGATAGATAGATAGTTGGATAGATAGATATATAGATAGATAGATAGTAACCTTTTCAGATCAAACTACAATGCCTTTGTTTACATCTCAGTTATTAAAATAGGCGGCATTAATCAAATGCCTTGGGATTCCCCTTTAAAGTCATATTCCTGTGGGATTAGTTTAACCAGAGGAGGCCTGGTAACTTAATAAGTTTATCATTTAACTGACTGATTCATAGGAGATAAGGGATTGCTGTCATTTCCCCAAATAGCTGGGATCTAAACATGATAGCAGTTACATCAACATTGTGCAACAAGTGCTGCACCGCACAACCATAACAGCTAGTGTGCAGCTATCTGGCATATAGACTAGCATTAGGCTAGTAAAGTGGGTTCATTCACTTACTTACCGAACACTGCTTAACAAGGCTGCCCTGCAGGACATGCTTTTGAGATCATCCCTTTATTTTCACCAAAAAATTCTGTGAACTTCTTGTTATGAATTTGAGGATTAAGGGTCAAATCCTGCCGCAGCTTAGCGGATAGCCTCATCTTCAGGTCACTAAAACGAAAATAAAGGGATGTGCTGTTTTCTACATAGCTACGATCAGTTTCTCATTCACCAGCTTCTAGGTTGAATTGTCTCATTCCACCTTAAATGGTGCCACAGTTTTATATAGCGCCTCAGGCCACAGGAAGTAGCTGCTGCATGACTTAAGGGGGAACAGGAAAACAAGAAGCTGGGGAAAGGAAGCCAACTTCAGCCTCATCTGTTTCCTTATAGATGGGCTTGTTATTATATTTTTGAGACAGGAATTCAAGCAGGGCTGTTATTAATGTGTTATTAATGTGTTAATAATGTGTTAATAATAAAGAGCTCTGAGTTTGGCACACTACAGGATATCATTGGTTTTAGAATTATTACCTAGCAGACTTGTTAAAACTACAAACACTCAGATTATGCCCCATGTCCATATGCCATCTCTATGACAACCTGTACAGCTATTATGGTTTTGCTTATAGACCTTATGCAGTGTGATATAAACTGGGTGCACAAACTTTTGCACGCCATTTATTTCTATGGGGGAAAAACATGATTTAACAACGATGCTAGAAAAACATTATGTCCAATTAAAGAGTGGGACACATACACATCACTCACAGTCACACCAAGGATTCCGGAGTTGGAACCGTATCAACATCTTGAAAACTGTAGGATGAGTTGGAGTCATGTGATGGACTGATCTTGCCTTCCACCCAATGAGTGCTGGTAGCTCATTGCCACCAAAGAAGCATGTGGCACGAATAGACAGCAGTGGTGGTCTTAATGAGGGAGTACTGCTATGCATTGTATGCTCAGTGATGGACTGATGGCCTGTCCAGGGTCTTTCCAGCCTTCCACCCAGGATATGTTTCTTTTTTCTAGCATGCATATGTTTCTTCAAGGGTTCTGCATAGAACCGCAAACCACTAAAGAGACATATCCATGCCTAAATGATTCTATGCATGGTGAAATTGTTCTGGAGTGTTGTATATGGTTCTATGTACCACCAAACGGGCTTCTTCCATTGTTCCAAGCAAATGCAAATGTCTCCTCAAGGGTTCTTTAGTAAAGCTCTACTTTAGCACACCCACTTTACCTCAGTAATGGTCTTTTAATGGGTTAGTAATCACTGCTATATAATGCATACCCTGTGATGGACTGATGGCCTGTCCAGGGTGTCTCCTGCCTTCCTCCCCTTGAGCACTGGGCAAGGCTTCAGCAGCCATTGCCCCCCCAACCCTCACCACAAGGGTAAGCCACTTAGAAGATGGATGAATGAATGAATGAGTGCTGTAATGGAGGTAGTCTGTAAGGCGCCAGCTCTCTCCAGCTGCACGGCTTGTGTAGATGTAAATCAGGAAAAGGGTAAAGGATGAGCAGTTTCTCTCCAGCAGAGGACATTTCAAAGACTTCTGGACAGGTGAAGTAAGAGAACTAGCCAGAGTGAGGGAGAGCGAGGCGGAGAGAGAAAGAGATTGAGACAGAGGTCTCCGAGAGGAAGAATGACAAGCGAGATGACAGGTGAATATTGGGGGACAAAGCATTCTATTTTTCAACGTCAATACATCTTCATATCACTCCAAGCCGGCCCACGCTCTCTCTTGTATCCTTCCTCCACCTTCTCCTCCGCACATCTTTGTAAACAATATTTCACCTCAGGTGTATTCATAACGTGTCACTGAAACCTGTCCGCATGGCCCAACAGCGTATTAAACATTGTCAGCTGGAGATACAACCACTACTTTAAACAAATAGACTCCACTGCTCACTTCTTCTTCTTCTTTCTTTGTTGTTAAACAAGTAAAAGTGGTTCTCTGGTCTTTTGTGATGTGCTGTGATGAGCTTCCAATCTCCCTAGACAGTCATTGGCTGTTAGTTTGCTTATTGTTAAGCTTAACTCTTATTCATAATAATTACATAGTAATTACATAGTAACTACATAGTAATTACATAGTTCTACAATAATTTCATTTTTTCACTCTACTATCATGGAAGAAGAATACAGAGCTAACAGGAATACACAGCTAATAGCACCACGTCACATGATATTGCAGCAACAAAAGGTTTTTTATATGCAGTTTGTGAAATATATTGAATTGTCCATAGTTGTTTATCCATAATGTACTAGATTTCTGTTAGACTGCTTGTAGTGGTTGCCACATGCTTCAAAATGACACCAAAAGTAAGCTCTGTGATATGAAAACTGGCTTGATGAAGTCAAATGACTAACCTTCATTTTATTTTTCTTTTGTTCAAACAACAGTTTCCCCATTAAATGACTGGCTGTTGAAGAAATTAGCACCACGCTGGGATTACACAGCAATGACCAAATAGCACTTTGCAACCACCTGCTGTACCATAGCAATGGTCTAGCCCAGTGTTTCTAAACCCTGGCTCTGGAGACCCACTGCCTGGGACACCCACTTCCTTCAATAAGGGGCCGTTAAGGAGTTAGTAGGATCAGGTGGGTCCAGAGCAGGACAAGGGCAGTGGGCCTCCAGGACTAAAGGGTCTATCTAGCACATATTAGCAACCACCTGGAATAATACCGCACAACTTAGCAACATTTTAACCACTACCTGGGGTAACATAGTGCATAACATACCAACAGCCTAGCAACACCTAAACAGCACCCTGAATACCAAAGCAACAAGTTTGGACACCATAGCAACCGCCTAGTAGCTCATAAACAACACACTGAATGCCAAGCAACAACCTTGGACACCAAAGCAACAGCCTAGTAGCATCTAAACAACACACTGAATGCCAAGCAACAACCTTGGACACCATAGCAACAGCGTAGTATAACATAAACAACACACTGAATACCAAAGCATCCATCTTGGACACCAAAGCAACAGCCTAGTAGTATCTAAACAACACCCTGAATATCAAACCAACAACCTTGGACACCATAGCAACAGCCCAATAGCAGCTAAACAACACCCTAAATGCCAAAGCATCAACCTTGGACACCATAGCAACAGCCTAATAGCAGCTAAACAACACCCTAAATGCCAAAGCATCAACTTTGGACACCATAGCAACCGCCTAGTGGCACCTAAACAAGTACCACAGTAACAGCCATATTCAACTCATATTCATATTCTATCAGTTCTGTATCAGTTATGCAATAAGACCTACTTACTAAGGCCAGGTTCCCAAACACTAATACACAGCCATACTGACCCACGCTCCTCTATGTGTCGTTTATTCATCCCTCATTCCTCTCATAGCAAGTTGCGCAACCAACCTGTGCTTCCTTCAGGAAATGCACCTTTCTAGTTTTTCTTGTTGCTGTAGTGATTGAAAATGAAGGCAGGAATTTTCGCAATTACCGCATCCCAAACTGCATACTAGCACACTAAATAGTCTGCTAAACAGGGTGCATATACCATTAGAGGTGCACTCTTTAGTGAAGTATAGGTAGCATTAGCCGGAGCTGCTCATTAACCATCTTCAAGCTCCCAAAAGGGTGTAGTATGCTAATATTAGGTGAGCTAGCCTGATAAACTCATATCATATATCATATACTGTGTAGTAATAGAGTGTAGTACGCAACTGAGATGTAGCTGAAGACGTTTCCTGTTAAGGAGCCCATATTAATGCACACTATTACCTTTATTAACATCAACTCATATTAATAATTCATATTTGCAGCTTAGCGTTTCTGGGTTTAAAGGACCTCAGTGTAACTACAGTGCTATTTAAGGTGGAGCTGGAAGTTGATGAATGAACTATTTGAGAGGTGCAGGTTACACAGATCCAGTCCACTAATCCAGCGGATCTTCTCCTGGTAGGGTCTCTGGAAGTTGCATCTTAAGCACCCACATGTCTTTTCATGTTTTCCGTGGTCCGTTTTTTTCCCCGCTTGGTCTTTAACCACCTGCAGGGCTGTAGCTGGAGTAACGATGATGAGAGGAGCAATATTACAGCGCAGCCGGAGTTTCTGCTTGCCTTCCAAAATGGCAACAGGGTCTTCTTAATGACGCAATCGAATACTATGAATAAGACATAAGCTAAAGATGGTGAAGGGAGAGTAAGCACAGCATGGGGCTTCTCAGCTTCTGAGCCAAGACACGCAATAATACTGCTGCATCGTACAGCCCTCGGGCGGCACGGTGCCCCTGCGGGTAGCGTTGTTGCCTCACAGCAAGAATGTGCTGGGTTTAAATCCCTGGCCGGGTGACTGGGGTACTTTCTGGGTGGAGTTTGCATGTTCCATTCAGGTCTGGCTGGGTTTCCTTCTCAGATTTCCTGCCCAGAGACATGGGGTCTGGTAAACTGGAGATGCTAGTTGCCCCTAGATGTTTGGTCTGTCCAGGGGGGTTCCAGACGTACACACAATGAGCTCTGGGATTGGCTCCACCTCCCCCTGTAACCCAAATGGATAAGTGGCTTAGAAGATGATTGGACGAATGCATAGCCTCATCCAGGGTTTTCTGAGGATTCCAGTTCTGAAACCAATACCTGGTATAAGACTTCATTTCTAGAAGCTGTTCATCAAATTAAGGAGGAGGTTGCGTCTCAATGGTGTGCTACAGTGTTTACCCCCTGCCCTGCACATTCAATTTATAAGCACACACCTTTTAGAGTGGCAGGGGGCGGGGGTTAAAGCAGGGAACCCACTCAAATGTCCAGGGCAGGATGCCTCCAGGACCAGAATTGGGGAACACCGGTGTACTACATACTAATACTAGTTTAATACTACTAATACTACTGGCTTCTTACTAACAGGAAGTGATGGAGCATACGTCATACCAGGCTGGACTCCATCAGGTGGAGCTTTGGTGGATGCATTCCTGTATACTAGAATACACTTATTTTTACAGGCTGGTTTGACAGATTTGGGTTGAACTCACATCAAAACACCATGTCTGGTCCTAGCACCACCACAGATGTTGTCGCATCAGTGTCTGCCGAGTTTTTCAGACTTGAGAAGCTCCGCTCATTCTGTTTCGCATTGCATTGTGGGACAATATGTTACGGTTTGCTGGGGGTGGTGGACCCAAATGCAGAGCAAATGTTTATTTATTTGACCCAGTGTCAGTTCCATCTTTACTGTGCTTTTGGAACTTGACAAGGCCGGATTCGGACCGGCGACATGTGTGTTTGTCAACCAACATGCTAGTGCTGCGCGGTAGAACTTAGTAGCAAACTGTCTAAACAGGATACAAAACAAAACGGCGGGAATTGGTCCTGTCTTGTCTTGCCTTGCCTTGCCTTGCCTTGCCTTGCCTTGCCTTGCCTTGCCTTGCCTCGCCTCGCCTCGCCTCGCCTCGCCTCGCCTTGCTGTTCACCCCTCTGAAAGGTGCGACGGTGAGCAGTGGTTAGGGCTAGGTATTTATGCCATACCATACAGGTGCACGTCATCAGCGTTGATTACTGCTGGGCATTCTGGGGCTTGGAGTTTTTTGACCCAGATACACCAACTGCCCTAACCCACTGCCCTGGCCCCCTGCTGGTGACCAGCGGCATGAACCGGCCACATACACCTCATTACTGTAATCAAAACCAACTGACTCTTAGTGTGCATCATGGGTTGACATTTATAACTGTACTACATACTACAAACTCAAAAACTCAATCAGGATTTCACTACATACGCCATGGAGATCCTAGGAGGTGATTGAAGTTCCTACAGATGTTTTTATGTTTATATGCTGTTTGGTTATTAACGTGATGATAAATTTCCGTCTCACGTCATTCATCTACAAGAATTCTGCCCTGCTGCCTGGAATTCATTGCCACTCCGTCTGGGATCTCCACCAAAAAAGCCGCATTAACATTTTCCGTTAACACCATGGGTGAAGCTCCTCCTATTCATCACGGCCAAGCCGGGCGCAGCGATTAATCCTGGGGCAGATACACACGGAAGGACGCTCGCTAACACCCAAAGACGTTTTCCCTTCTTTAAGGCAAAGTCACGGAAAGCGATGTTTCAACGTGGCCCAAGGTGACAGCTAGCGCTCGCGCGTGCTAGCCTTTCGAAACAGATGCATCTATTCGGGGCTGTAATGAGGCTCCAAAACATGAACAAAGAGTCAATTCATTGTCTCGTGTGCTGAAAGGACAGGTGAGGTCTTCTCCAAAGCCTTCCACGGTTCGCAGTCGCGGGTATATGTAGCATGAGAGATGTAGTGGTTCATTCGATCTGACAGAATTTATTACCAGGGCCGGGTGACTGTGTGTTAACAGCTCCGATAAAAAAAGAGAGAGAGATAGACAGAGAGAGAGAGGGAAAGAGAGGGAGATGGGGGTGGTGGGACGTTTAAAAAAAGGGGCGAATCAGCGCCTTCTGACAACACAGCTGGATCGTCTTTGTTCAGCCCAAAATGGAGAGGATTAAAAAGTAGCAGTCTCTGGCTCCGTTTGAAAGGCACGCGAAAGTGTGGGCTATGATTTCGGCTTGAATGGGAGGGACAAAAGGGATGTCATAAAACGAGGGGAGCGGGGAAAAAGACGAGTGGATGAAGTGGATGGGGAGGGGAGGAGGGCATTGGTGGTAGTGTTAGAGAGAGAGAGAGAGAGAGAGAGAGAGAGTGGGCCCTTGATGAATCATTTATGTTTGGATGAACGCTCGCCTCCCTTTGCCGTTGTAACCGGTGGGCTTTTTTTAATGTCTAATTGTGGTTTTATTTTTGGCATGCGCGGTCTCCTGGGGAAACTGCGCAGAGTCGAGCGGGCTTGGACTGTAAGTTCAGCCGAGGCCAGGCTGAAAAAGGCATCTGTGACAGTCCGTCATGGCCTGCATTAGCATTTTAGCCACTGCATTAGACGCTGAGAAGGAGTGCTGTGAGTTTATTGGGTTGGGCTTTGCAGGGGCAATGCACATTAATAGACCTTTCTGGAAACATGACACTTTAGCCGGCTGGGCTCGTTTTCAGTCACAGGCCTCGGGCAGATACAGAGAGACTGAGAAAGGCAAAGGATGGCCAACTCAGGTTAGCTGGACATAGCTAACAGTACCATGTGATACATGAAAACCTTCATCGCCTTTCTTTGTCTTGGCCATGTACTGACAACCCGTGTCGACCCGTGAGCCATGGTCACCCCCACAGGACCAGCGGGTATTATGAGGGTGGTGGATCATTCTCAGCACTGCAGTGACCCTGACGTGGTGGTGGTGTGTTAGTGTGTGTGGTGCTGGTGTGAGTGGATCAGACACAGCAGTGCTGCTAGAGTGGTTAAACACTGTGTCCACTCACTGTCCACTCTATTAGACACTCCTGCCTTGATGGTCCACCTTGTAGATGGACAGTCAGAGACGATAGCTCATCTGCTGCTGGACAGTACAGGGTTGGTCATCCTGTAGTCCTTTATCAATGGTCACAGGACGCTGCCCAAAGGACGCTGCCCACAGGACGCTGCCCACAGGATGCTGCCCACAGGACGCTGCCCACAGGACGCTGCCCACAGGATGCTGCCCAAAAGATACTGCCCACAGGACGCTGCCCACAGGACGCTGCCCAAAGGACGCTGCCCAAAGGACGCTGCCCACAGGACGCTTTTGTGCTGGATAGTTTTGGTTGGTGGACGATTCTCAGTCCAGCAGTTACACTGAGGTGTCCAGCAGCACTGCTATGTCTGATCCACTCACACCAGGACCACACACCTTAACACACCACCACCAACAGGTTAGTGTGACTGCACTGCTGAGAATGATCCACCACCCACATCATACCTGCTCTGTGGTGGTCCTGTGGGGGTCCTGACCATTAAAGAACAGGGTAATAAAGCATACAGACAATCAGATGGACTACAGTCGGGACCTGTAAAGCTACGACAAGCTCCTATATGGTCAGTGGAGCTGTGGACAGTGAGTGTTGATACAAGAGGGTGTACTTAATGAAATGGCCGGTGGGTGGTCTGTACCACTTTGAGGACTGAGGGTTTTGTTCCTACAGCAGCTACAGGCCTTTATGTCGTATGCAATGACTCAGTGTCAGGATGTTAAGCATTCCCTCCTTCATACCTATGAAAAAACGAACCAGCGAGTAGAAGTAGGAGCTGTGTTGCGATGGTTTGAGAAGAAAAGCATGGGCCTTTCCATGCTATCTTACCCATACACCTATGAGGTCATCGCTTGGGGAGCAATATGTCCAAATAACCTTATTCATTTTGTCCCATCAGCTCAACTCTGTGGCTAGGCCGGTTGTATGTTTCCAGACTGGTCTTGAAAATCATAGACCAGTACAGCATATGAATACTGCTACATAGAAGCAACAAGCAAGCTAACAAACCTGCACATGTGATTAACATCACTGGAGCCATGTTCAAGCTGGGCTAGTGTTATACGGGGACGTGTGAGGGACCGTTGTTAGGACAAATCTGCTATGTCTATGCCTATGATACTAGTGGACAAACATAAAGAGCTTTCGGTGTTGGTTGGTGTAGCTCAGGGGATAACCCCACTACCCACCAGGGAGCCACCACCACATGTGGGAGATGGGGGTTCGAATCCTGGTCTGGGTGGCTATACTGTGATACACCAATAAGAGTCCTTGGGCAAGACTCCTAACCTTGGATAGGAGTGATTAACTCTGGATAGGAGTGTCAGCTAAATGCCGTGGATGTAAGCTTGGTGCTATAGAACTTGCTAGGCAAGCAAAGCTGGAAGGATGTGTACAATCATACCACAGGCTTCTATATGTATATGTAAATTGTTCTGTAAATATAAATAAAGCTCTTGGTCTTCTCGGTAGCATTAACACAGTATTACAGCCTACGGTCACGTCTTTCATTGTCACGGAAAACATGTAATGAAGATGGAATGGCAACTTCTGTCTCATTCAGCCTTGCCAAATTTTGCTCTATTATCCCGCTTCCTCAAACTAAAACCACAGGATTAGGACTGGTCTCTAATCAGCAGTGAAAGCCAGCAGGAACCGCCAGCCGTCTCTCTCTTTTTTCTTTTCTTTTTTTTTGTTGGACTGAAACGCTTTCGAGTGAATGGATGGGTGGCAGCATTACACGGTTAGCCAATGACACAGTTTGGGCAAAAAAAAGCAGTGGACGCTCAGTGAGCATAATGGCCCGGTCAGCTTGCACGCAAGAGGACAGCGACGGCCAGCTGAGGATCCGGGTCACGTCTGGGAGAGTCATGGCCAACAGCTGCCTCCCAGGAGAGGCCTGGGCAAGCGCTGTCCTTTGTTGTGTAGAGTAGTGTGAAAACACTGGCTTGCCACAGAGAGAGAGAAAGACAGACAGACAGACAGAGAGGAAAGCAAGCAGGGTGGAGCCTTGCCTGCAAACCGGGACAAAATGAAAGAGGGAGTATCATAGAAAATCCCATTTCCTTACTTTATTCTTGAATGAGAAAGAGAGTACCCACCACGGACACATTTACATATAACCGCCCATTCAACCTACAGTAGTTCAGCCAGCTGTTCAGATACAGTGGGGTAGTGTTGCTCCTGGAGACAGATAGACAGTGAGTGACGGATACTGGGAAATGAGTAACCCAGGGGTGCAGGTTTGGTAAACACTGGCAGGGGCACAGCATCCCAAAACCCTATACCATGCCCACAACTCTACCCTATCAACCCCCTACTCTCTCAACTCTACTCAGTCAACCCCCAACCCCCAACTCTACCCTATCAACACCCTACCCTCCCAACCCAACCCTATCAAACCCCTACCCTCCCAACTCTGCTCAATCAACCCGCAACTCTACCCTATCAACCCCCTACCCTCCCAACTCTGCTCTGTCAACCCCCATCTCTACTCTATCAACACCCTACCCTCCCAACCCAACCCTATCAACCCCCTACCCTCCCAACTCTACTCAATCAACCCCCAACTCTACCCTATCAACCCCCTACCCTCTCAACTCTACTCAATCAACCCCCAACCCCCATCTCTACCCTATCAACACCCTACCCTCCCTCCCAACCCTATCAACCCCCTACCCTCCCAACTCTACTCAATCAACCCCCAACTCTACCCTATCAACCCCCTACCCTCTCACTCTACCCTATCAACCCCCTACCTCCCAAACCCTATCAACCCCCTACACCCCCTACCCTCTCAACTCAACCCCCCAACTCTACCCTATCAACCCCCTACCCTCCCAACTCTACTCAATCAACCCCCAACTCTACCCTATCAACCCCCTACCCTCTCAACTCTACCCTATCAACCCCCTACCCTCCCAACCCTATCAACCCCCTACCCTCCCAACTATACTCAATCAACCCCCAACTCTACCCTATTAACACCTCACCTGCCTAACCCAACCCTATCAACACCCGACCCCCCAACTTTACCTTATCAACTCCCTACCCTCCCAACTCTATCAAATCAACCATCCACTACCCCACCAACACTACCCTATCAATCCCCTACCCTCCCAACTCTATCAAATCAACCATCCACCCCCACCCCAACTCTACCCTATCAACACCAGACCCCCCCAACTCTACCCTACCCTTCCAATTCTACTCAATCAACCCCAAACTCTACCCTATCAACACCTAACCTGCCTTATCCAACCCTATCAACACCAGACCCCCCAACATTACCTGATCAACCCCTACACTCCCATCTCTACTCAATCAACCCCCAACCCTACCCTATCAACACCCTACCCTCCCAACTCTATTAAATCTAACCCTCAAACCTCCAACCCTACCCTACCCAACTCTACCCTATCAACACCTCACCTGCCTAACCCAACCCTATTAACACCAGACCCCCCAACGTTAAACCCGACTCTATCCAATCAACCATCCACCCCACCCCCCAACTCCACCCTATCAACACCAGACCCCCAAACTCTACCCTGTGCCAGCAAATCACTGCAGTCTTCCTGTTACATACAGGGTCACGTTTAAAATGTTTCGTCTATGTTCCCCTGAGTTCTACCCATAATTTCCCATAGGCTTTTATGCACTGTAATAATTCATTTCTACATGACCTTTTCCTAACCCCTCTTTACCCCTCAGAACCAGACAGGCTGTTCATCCTTCCAAACACTCCCCTACAGTGCAGTCTATATACAGCTCCTCAAATATCTTTATAGCTCCATCTCAAAACTCTGTCAGAGTCATGTGAGTACTGCATGTTTTATCTTTTTCCATGTCCATGTAATAAAGGTGTTTTGAGGGTGGTGAATATAAATGGCTTCCCCTGAAAGATGATGAATGTCCCTTTCATAATCGATATTTGTGTGGAGACTGGCAGGAATTATTGATGGAGGGGCTGGAAAGCAATATCCAGAGTCTTGGCTTTAGGTGGGGTCTCATTCCATCCAGAGGATTTTGTAAACACACGTATACACATACACCCACACCACCACACTCACACCACCACACTCACAAATGCGCACACACACACACACACACACACACACTCTCTCACACACACACACACACACACACACATACACACACACACACACACACACACACACACACACAAACCCACAACACCACACTCACACCCCCACACTCACAAATGCACACACACACACACACACACACACACACACATACACAACCCCACCACACAAACACACAGACACACACACACACACACATACACAAACCCACAACACGACACTCACACCCCCACACTCACAAATGCACACACACACACACATACACAACCCCACCACACAAACACACACACACAGACACACACACACACACATACACAAACCCACAACACCACACTCACACCCCCACACTCACAAATGCACACACACACACATACACAAACCCTCCACACACACACACACACACACACCCACACTCACAAATGCACACACACACATACACAACCCCTCCACACACACACACACACACACAGATGCACACACACATGCAGACACACACACATACACACACACACACACACACACATACACAAACCCACACCACCACACTCACAACCCCCTCACTCACAAATGCACACACACACACACATGCAGACACACACACACACACATACACAAACCCACACCACCACACTCACACCCCCACACTCACAAATGCACACACACACACATACACAACCTCACCACACAAACACACACAGACACACACACAGATGCACACACACGCAGACACACACACACATACACAAACCACACCACCACACTCACACCCCCACACTCACAAATGCACACACACACATACACAACCCCACCACACACACACACACACACACACACACATACACATGCAGACACACACACACACAAACCCACACCACCACATTCACAACCCCACCACACTCACACCCCCACACTCACAAATGCACACACACACACACACAGATGTACACACACACACACACACGCAGACACACACACACACATGCACACACACACATGCAGAAACACACACACATACACAAACCCACACCACCACATTCGCAACCCCACCACACTCACACCCCCACACTCCCAAATGCACACACACACACACAAATTCACAACCCCACCACACTCACACCCGCACACTCACAAATTCACACAAACACACACTCCCAAATGCACACACACACACACATTCACAACCCCACCACACTCACACCCCCACACTCACAAATGCACACATACATACACAACCCCACCACACACACACACACACACAAATAAAAACACACACATACACCCCCACACTCACAAATGCACACACACACCATTATAGACACACATGCACCCACCCACACACACTCACCCACATACACACACACATACACAACCCTCCCCACATACACACACGCATACACAAACCCACACCACCACACTCACAACCCCACACTCACAAACACACACATACACCAATAGACACACACATACACAACACTCCCCACAGACACAGACACACACAAATACATAGTCGAGGAAATGAATAAAATGCAGCTGCGGGTGAAATAAAAAAGGAAAAGTTCCTAAATCAAATGTAAACAACCAGACCTTCCAGGATTTTAATCTCTCATCTCATAACTATGTTTATAAACTCCCACTGTCCTGCAAACAACATACACAAGCTAAACAAGCACAGAATACTGTCAAACAGCACAGGCACCTCAACACTGACAGACCCCCATTAACACACACAGTACTTTAGCACTGCCCAGATAGCCAAATTGTTCTGGCTCAAATCTGGCCCACGTTGCCCATTCTCATCTGGCCCACTTGCCGCATGGATTAACACTTGGACAGACTGCTCCCAGTTAAACCGTGGGCCACATACACACCAGATCAGGACCACGCCTTCAACTCTGCTTTATCTGGGCCAGAAATGGACCAGATCTGTTTGGAACATGTGGACAACATGAGCTTTTATATATATAGGGTTCACATGAAGGGTGCCACTAGGCAGCACTGCTGTATCAGTACCAGAAGTGGACCAAATGCACGGTTTAAACATATGGCCCACCTTTTGCTCACATCCATATTGCCAATGCCAACAGTGGGCCTGCAGTGCCATATATGTGCCAGATGTGGCCCACATCGATGCCATTTGAGTTGGGTCTGATTTCCGTTTTTGTATTTTTAGCATGTTGAGTAGCCACTTGCAGGACGCAGAGATGAAGGGACAGTAAGGTGTGGGTCTTCCAGGATCATCATTACTTTTATTTACATAACATTTGACCTTTTCTATGTTCAAGGACACTTTACAATCAGACGCTACAAAAGTAACAAAGCACATAATCAGAAATAAATAAAACCAGCAGGAACACAGTTCTCATGACTGGCCAGGTGATTCCACGGTAGAGAGTCCCTTAGGTAGCCTGGAAAGAGTCTCAAGCGTTATCATGCAGTTGAACACCACCACTCCAGGTAGCCCCATAGCTAACATGTAGCGTCACCCAAGTGGCTGTCCCAAGTAGTCATGTAGCCGTGATGTAGACAGCTGGTAGATACAATGTGTCCTTGAGTAAGTGACGGGCCAATGGAGCCTTGTAGCCGCTACATAGCGACTAGCCCAGGCACCCTGTAGTACACGGTCACTCACGCCACCCCCCTCAGCAACCTGATATCAGCTGTACAAACAGGATAGCCATGCTAACGGTGTCACGTAGTACATATACATTAGTGTAGACATGTATACACATTGGTTTAGAACTGTTGTTGTTGCTGGCTGTGTAGCCTTTAGCTTTAGCTTGCAGTTTCTTAAGTTCGCTTAGACCCAATTTCTCAATCTTCCAATCTCGTCTTTTGTCCAAACTTAACACACAGCTACCCAAGCCACATACTCAATATGCCAAATGTCTTATGGCTCAGTCAACTCTTGCCAGAGGTGTATTTTTCGAAACATCCGAAACATAACCTGTGTCTTCTGTTACAGGGCTCAGATGCTATTTTCTAAAGATGATCCAGAAGTGCTTTCACCTTTGGGGAATGGGTTTGGGCAATCGGTGCATGGGTGTGGTGTTTGCATGGCAGTGTATCCCAAAAAGAAACACAGGGTGCTCAGTTTGTAGTGCTTTGTATAATGTAGCAACCTGTGTTTAGTGTTTGGCTAAAAGTGTGTGCTTGCTGAGTGTGAGATACACAATGAGCCAGGTCAATAGAAAGGCTACTTGAGTTAGTTTGAGCCTTAGCAACCGCAAATCTGTAATAGTAAGCTGGCCAAATGAGGTAATGAAGTTCTATCAGCAGCTATATACGGTATAGTGGGAGGGAGTTGGTGAGTGTACCAACATGCCACTTCCAGTCATGATGGGAAATCAACTGCAATAGGCTTAATATGTTGACTACGTCTGGAAGAGTCCATGAGAGTCTAAATGCTGGGGGTGATCTCCTTAACTCTTTTTGCCAATGCTGTGTTGACTGTAATCGACTGAAGGGACATTAAGACAAAGGTGAGTTTAAGTACCAGCTTTAAACATCAGCGCTGTATACATACGTCCTGCAGCTCAGCTCTTCATTGTGTTTATTATTTGGGAAGCAATGTGACCTATCAAAACCAAATCATACAATACGGACCACTAAGGCATTTCTTTAACTGGAGGAATGCCTCAGATTTGCTGCCAAAGCCGACATTGATAGCCATTCTATTCAGAGGTGCCTCTTGCCACCAGGCAAAGCAGGCAACTGCTTGGGACCCCAGGCCAGTGGGAGCGGTGCATGGGTGTGGGGGGTGGGGCACTGATAAACTTTACAGCAGTGGCAATGGGCAACGTTTGAAATGACAGTAGGACACCCTGACCTTCTTAAAGGGCGCCGCACACTGGACGCGAGGCGCTGCACAGCGTGCAAAAAATCGAAACCATTGTTTTTAATGAAGGCCTGCACACCGGTGTCGACAACGGCCCTTGTTGCCTCCGAGCTGAGCACTGTTCGATTCCTCAGCACTTTAATCTAATCACAGTATGCCAAGGATGCCAATTTGGCAATCTCAGCTTGTTATGCAACACTATGCTATCCAATGCTACACACAATCTTGTTATCTATATTTCATATGCATGTTTTTTATTTTTCTAATTTTTATTTTTCTTCATATTTACATGTTTATACACTAAACATTTTTTTTAGTTTAAGTTTAGGTTTAAAGCTCAAACTGTTGTTGTCTTAAAGGTGATGAACCTGGTTGGAGGGGACCCCATTGTAAACCTAGAGCCTTTGACTTGCTAATGCCTAATGCAAACCAAGCTCAAGTTCCTCCACTACTTCAAAACCCTGAAACGACTTTAAGCAGCAAAGACACAAGCACCTATGCTGACAGCAAAGCACAGCTTCCAGAAACCTGCTATGCTAGCTGTATACAAGTATGCTAAGCCGACTAGCCTCGCTTCCAAGAAGTCTTTAGACCGCACGCAGTGTTTGGAATGACTGAGTTTGGCTGAGGAAAAGCGCTTGCTGCCAAACCGCTAGACTTATCCCTTTAAGCTAATCTGGGTCAGTAGTCAACAGCATGAGGGGATTGGTGACTATAAATTGATTGTGCGGGTAAACTTAATGGGAAGATACAACGAAGGGCAGCGAGGGAAAGAAAGAGATGGAGGGAGAGATAAAAAGAACGGATACTCCCCGGGAGCCACGTTCCTCATGTGGTTACTATGGAAACCGTCTTCTTGGACCGGGAGAGCTGGGAGTTTAATATGAATACATCAGAAATGCTAGTGGGCTAAAAATGTGAAATTACAGGGTGCATTGTAATACAGTGCTTATTGTTTTCCGCTGATAAATGTATTGTTTCGAGTGGCTTTTTGGCTTCTGCAGTCTTCGTCGATGCGGCGTGTAAGGCTGGGATATTTTTACTCGCGGTCCTCAACTTCTGAGAGTTCCTAGCCGAGACCATATGGGTGTTGTCAAACGCGATACATCTATCCGGAGGATTCCGCCCCCTCCCTTCCAGAGCTTCCCTGTTATGTGCAAATTGTCCACTGCACACTATGCATGTTATGTGGCACCACATGGTTTCTAACTTCACTGGGACTTTCTGGCTTGGGCATATGAATGAAAACACATCTGACCATCTGAAGGTGTGGTAGATCTACAGGACCAGGAGTGAATGCCCCTGGCCTAGAGACCTTAAAAATCTGGACCATGAATCCAGAATTGGATTTGGAAGCAAGTGATCAAGTGGCATATTTAAGGTGGTAGTAACTTTAGGCTCCTGCAGATGGAGCTGCTCGAGGGCTATAAATACCTGCAGGGTTCAAAGATTGAGCTCTATGTGTGGAAAATGGCTCCAAAGCAGATGTTAATGATTGGCTAAAAGGAGGGACTGAGCATTTGGGTGTGGCCAAAGACCATAGTGTGAGGGAAGTAGCTGAATCTGCAGGTGTATGGAAGCGTAATGTCTTACGGGTCTACCAGTGGTGGCCAAAAAATCCCAGTCTACAGGGAATTCTCTTCGGAATTGGGCCAGGAAAGGCATCCACCAAATCTGGCCCAACTGTGCAATTCATGGATGTAACAGGGTCTGAACATTGATGTGGCCTACATCCAGAAACATGTCCAGTTCAAGCCTAATCCAACCACTGCAGTTATTGGTGTCATAGATGACCAAAACTTTGATTCAAGGTCCAGATTGGAAGGCCTTCTCCAATTGTATCACTTTGACAGTAAGAATGATGCTATTTATCCATCATCCAAAGTGCACGTTTAGCCCTTAACAGGTCTTCCCTACAAATTCACTGGAGGGCCTTCTCAAACTTAAAGAGCTGATGATCTAAAATCACAGCTTCGGTGTCCACCAAGAGGCCTGCCTTGTATTTTTATTTTAAGCCAGTGGGAAGTCATTTAGTTCTTCACGTACCTTTTCCTATTTTTATAATAATTCACATTAATGGCATGGAAACTCAAGCCTGGACTAGTCCTAATGCAAAATAATGATCAAATTAATTTAATTGTGCATTAGGCACCAACCAGGTCCTCCAGTGGAATTAAATGAATAGGCTGTGATTGCTATTCAGACCCAGCCGTTATGAAGAATAGCATTTGAATAGCTTGAGAATGGTTAAGGTGGTGCTCCTTGCACTTTGGACGGTGGATAAATACCATAATTTCTTATTACTGAAGTGACACAAGAGTCCATAATTGGAGAAAGCCTTCGAATCTGGACCATGCATCAAAGGTTTTGGTCACCTGAGACTGATACGCACCTGATAGCATGTAGTACCTCCATAAGCACCAATAACAGCTGGGATTGGATTTCATGGACATCAGTGTTCAGACTCTCTTGCATCCAGGAATTGCACAGTTGGGCCAGATTTGGTGGATGCCTTCCCTGGCTCAATTCCGAGGAGAATTCCCTGTAGACTGGGATTTTAGCCACCACTGGTAGACCCGTATAACCGTACGCTTCCATACACCTGCAGATTCAGCTACTTCCTTCACACTATGGTCTTTACTACGCCCAAATGCAGTCACTCCTTTTAGCCAATCATCAACATCTGCTTTGGAGCCTCATTCAACACCATCTGCAGGAGCCTGAAGCTGCTACCACCTTAAACATGCAACCTTATGGCAGTGATCAATTGCTTCTAACATCACCAGAGGTTTCAAATTCCAGGTCTGGATTCATGGTCCAGATTTGAAGGCCTCTAGGCCAGGGGGTGTTCAGTTCTGTTCCTGGAGATCTACCACACCTCGTTCTATTGTTCACATGTCCCTCAAGGCTTTCATTACCTGGATGGATGATGGATTACGGTTAGAATTCTGCAGAGTGGTAGATCACCAGGAGGACCAGGATTGGGTACCTGTCTTCTAGGCCTTTCCTTAAAACTTTTGCCTACTGAATTATTCAAAGCTGAATATCTATGGTAGGTATAAAGATGTTGCCATTTGACAAGAGGTTGCTATTAGCCCTCTGTGAAGGAACCTAGCCTTAAATGACAGTCTCGCATAATTGCTAAATTCCCCACACGACTTCCTCGGAGGTTAGCACTAATTTCACCCGAAGGACGAGAGAAGCTAGCGGCAACTTTGCTGGCGAAACAATTACCGTCACCCGGCAAACCCTAATAATACGGCTGGAACGTAGTAAAATCACCAGCTGTTAAATTAGCAACTAGACTTCATATGATCTGGTTGGGCTCGTATGCATTCCGTGGGAAGTTAATTTAACACCCGTGCGTTTACAGCGTGTGGAGAATCATTTTTGTTTTTTCCTCCTTTTTTCCCTCCGATATCAGGTAAAGAAAAAAGGGATGAAAAGGATCACACGGTGCACTTCCTTCCTATTAACCTGCTTCACGCGGCTCCGCCGGCCTCATCTGCATGTGGGTTATTCTTTCGTGCTACGGCTTTGATCTTTTCTCCCTGAGTTTTGCTAAGAGGAGCTGCTACCTGACTCACGCTGGCAGTAATGGCGTCCGAAAGTGAGGAAACAAAAGGAGATGGGAGGGCCTGCTGGGACATCCGCTGTGTGCCTGAACGTGTTTCAGGATTGCGGGGAATGTTTGCGAGGTGGTCGGCCCATAACGAGGGGCTTTGTTCTCGCAAGAGAGAGCATGCCTCCACAGCCCTCTTCAACTCAGCGGTTGAGGTTTTCACCCAGAACCAGGGAAACACTTCTTTCCCGGATCATTCTGCGACTGCTGAGGGGAATTCCAAGATGCATTCCGTACTTTGGAATCAGACGTCATATTAGCACTATTTATTACTTATTATAAAGTAATTTATTGAATATCGTTGATATGTATTTTATATACGTGACCTGTTTTGAGACTGTAGCTGGGAATGTAGACTTAAATAATAAATAATATTACTGTAATAATCTACTATCTATCTAGTTAGTATTTAAAATGACTTATTTAACCTTGTAATTTGGACATTTTTATACATTTACATATTTATCAATATTTTTTAGACATTTTTTGGCATATCCTACTTTGGAACAATGTACATCATGGTCATATTCTATATAAAATTTTTATTGTTCATTATTTGGTACTGAGTGCATATATGTATACACATAGACCCAAAAATAAATTAAAATAAAGATTAATTAATAAATATAATAACTGTGTTTGACAGCAGTATGTTCTAAGACCACCCATTTCCCATAAAATCAGTTGTATTTGGGTAATAAAGCAAAACATCACCAACCCTGGTCTCGTAGATTGACTTTCCTGGAATGTCTAGTTCCAACCTGCACCTAACATGCTGCTCCTTCCACTTAGCCAACGCTAATGAATCTGTTTCAGCCAATCACGGACTTCTGATGAAGTTATTTGGCTGGAGAACAACACTATATGTGAAATGCAGGGACTCCTGGGGTTTCCTATGTTTGATCGCATTGACCCTGTGCATGTCTCAAATCAAATTACTGGGGGGCGGGGGTTATGGAGTGTCTCTAAAAAATTTTTTTTAGAAAATAAATAATTAAAAAAATATTTTTAAAAAATAATTAAAAAATAGATTAGAAAATAAATATATAATATAATATATTATATTATATAATATATTATATTAGAAAATAGATTTAAAAAATGTAAAACTTATTATGAAAGTATTCTGTTGGCGAGTTTTTGTCTTTGGTGTTAATTATATACTAACTTGAGATAAAGAAGTTCACCTTGTTGGTTTTTATAGGCTACCAACAATTAATAGACGTAAAATCATGTCCAGTTGTCCCATAAATTTGCTGGAAATTATGGATTATTGCTCAATTCTCGAACCAAAGGTGATAAGCAATGTGTGGTAAACCTACCAAACCAGAAAACAACATTTCCAGAAGAATAACTTCTAGTCCAAATATTTTGTTGTCACTTGTAAACATGTAGCCCAGCTTAAAACAGCAAAACCACAGTAGCAGAAACCCTTTGCTAGCAATAGCTAGCTAAAAAAGCTAAGCGCTAAAGCTAAACGGTAACTGAATTAATTTATTGTGCACTATTATCAGGGTTATTTGTTGGACAGATATATTCCAGTTTTGCCAAGAACTTTAATTCCGCATCACCAATTTGAGCGAAAAGGTCCTTTACACACATATCTGATTAACAGAACCTGTAAAAGGTTCCTCTGTGGTTCTTCTAAGGAACAACTCCACCATTCTTCATGAGTGCAGGTTTTATAAACCCACGTTCCAGGAAAAGTCCCAGGCCACCCCATCGACCCTATGCTGAAATCAACCTGGTCCAAGCTAGCCCAGAGAGTTTGGAGAACAGACTGGATAAGGGTTTAATGGTGTGGAGAGTGGAGATACCCATAAAGCCTCAGCTGCTTGGTGCTTTGATAGGAGACAGACCCTGCTATGTGCAAAGAGGGTGCTAGGCGCTACCAAGCCCCTCAAACAGGATAAAGATCTCCTTCATACATTCCTTTGGTTTCCACTGGTATGCTCGTTCAGTCAACAGCTCCCACTGTTGCTGAAATCTGTCCCCCCCACCACCCCCACCCCAAATATACATTCCACATACTTCGCCAACCTCAAACTCTGCGGCCTCATGTCAACAAACACACAAAGAGTCTTAGTTTGCCTTCATCTACTGCTGGAAAATACGGATAATTAGCAGGTCTTGGCCCAGCTAGCTTCTTAGCTAACGTTCAGCCCAAGCCTGCTTCATATAATGATGTCCTTATGCCAAATGTAGTCATCTAGAAATGAGTTGTGGCTGAAGTTTGATTTGGCCTTGATTGAGCTACTGCTACTACTGCTGTTTTAACTAGACAGTGCACTTTCCTCCATGTTTGTAGATATTAGTAAGTCATGCAGTGGCACAAAAACCCATAAGCAAGACTATTTGAGATTACTTAAGAGCTCAACATGGTTTGAGGCAAGTTTCCACAATGATACACTCGGGACACCGCACACGTCTTGAGCGAACAGCTGCATTTGGGGTTCATTTTATTGCATCAAACGCCGCCATTTGATGGCCCAGGAGACTTAACCATTTTCGCATTGCCTTATTCTGTCACAATGCATAAACAGAAACATATTCCGAATACATTTAGAATCCATTTACAGAGGTGCCTGAAAGTTGAACCCTGAATTTTCAGAATTGTCTGTATTTCTATGTAAATACAGCTTGAAACATAACCATATTTAATCTTGATATTATAGTTTGGTAACAATTTTTATGAATCAGGTATCCATTATGCATTATAAGTACATTCATAAAGAACTATAAAGCATTTGTGTCACTTTATAATCTGAGATAAGCTTTGCAACTGTACATAAATGTGCATTATCACACACATAAACTGGTATGAGATATAACTGAGATATAATATGTTAAAATGCATGCATAGATTTTTCCTGTTCTTATTGGTTTTTCATGTTACATTATTGTTGAGACCCGTATCATAAAGCGTAACACATCTGTTCATGTGATGCATTAATTCATAGAGCTGATCAATAACACCACCCTAATAAAGGTCTGCAAAGCAGGCTTTTAGCCTATAGAGCCATTTAGAAAAGGTCTCGTTAAAACCGATTAGAAATGGTATTGTTAGAACCATTTAGAATAGATCTTGTTAGAACCATTTAGAATAGATCTTGTAAGAACCATTAAGAATAAGTCTTGTTAGAACCATTTAGAATAGGACTTGTTAGAACCATGAAGAATATGCCTTGTAAGAACTATGGAGAATATGTCTTGCTAGAACCACTTAGAATAGGTCTTGTTAGAACCATAGAGAATTTGTCTTGTTAGAACCACTTAAAATAGGTCTTGTTAAAAACATGGAGAATATGTCTTCTTAGAACCATGGAGAATAGGTCTTGTTAAAGCCATTTAGATAAGGTATTCTTAGAACTATGAAGAATAGGTCTTCTTAGAACCATGGAGAATAGGTCTCGTAAGAAGCATGGAGAATATGTCTGGTAAGCACCATGCGGAATAGGTCCTGTTAGAACCATGGAGAATATGTCTGGTAAGAACCATGCAGAATAGGTCTTGTTAGAACCATGGAGAATAGGTCTTGTAAGAACCACGGAGAATAGGTCTTGTTAGAACCATGGAGAATATGTCTGGTAAGAACCATGCAGAATAGGTCTTGTTAGAACCATGGAGAATAGGTCTTGTAAGAACCACGGAGAATAGGTCTTGTTAGAACCATGGAGAATATGTCTGGTAAGAACCATGCAGAATAGGTCTTGTTAGAACCATGGAGAATAGGTCTTGTAAGAACCACGGCGAATAGGTCTTGTTAGAACCATGGAGAATATGTCTGGTAAGAACCATGCAGAATAGGTCTTGTTAGAACCATGGAGAATAGGTCTTGTAAGAACCACGGAGAATAGGTCTTGTTGGAACCATGGAGAATATGTCTGGTAAGAACCATGCAGAATAGGTCTTGTTAGAACCATGGAGAACAGGTCTTGTTAGAACCATGGAGAATCTGTTGTATATGGCTTTTTAAATTAGAAGAACCCTTTTGGGTGTTGAAACACTTTCAACCATGTATGACATTTTTATCAATCTAAAGTAAATAGGGAACTGTTGATCAGTCCTGGACATAGTTCTTCAGTTCTGGAATGTTGGTGGATTTCCACACATGAACTTCTTTCTTCAGGTCCTTCCACAACATTTTTATTGGATTAAGGTCAGGACATTAACTCCATGAACTTTATTCATCTTTAAACATTCCATTGGTAGAACAACTGGTGTGCTTAGGGTAATCATCTAGCTATATTATCTTGTTCTTGAGATTCAGCTCATACACAGATGTCCTGACAGTTTCCTGTAGAACTTGCTGCCATTCAGCATTAATTGCTCCATCAACATTTGCAAGCTGGCCTAGACGCAGCCCATAAGGCTATAATACTACCACCACCATGTTTCACACATGGTAGAAGGTTCTACTGTTGGAATTCATCTTTCTCTTTCTCCAGACACAGCTCTTATTATTTAAACCCAAAAGGTCTATATATTGATTTGTCCATAAAATCAACCTAGTCTAAGCTAGCCCAGATGTTTCTGTTTGGAGAACAACTAAATGGGAAACCATTAAGAGGTTCCTCTGTGGTTCTTCTAAGGAAGAACTGCACCATTCTTTGTGTGGGCATGTTTTATAATCTCACGTTCCAGGAAAAGCCTCAGGCCAGCCTGTCGCCACTGTGCTGAAATCAACCTAGTCCAAGCTAGCTCAGATATTTCTGTTTGGAGAACAGACTGGATAAGGGTTTAATGGTGTGGAGAGTGGAGATATCCTTAAAGCCTCAGCTGCTTGGTGCTTTGATAGGAGACAGACCCTGCTATGTGCTAAGAGAGTGCTAAGTGCTACCAAGCCCCTCAAAGAGGATAAGGATCTCCTTCACACATTCCATTCCATAGGTGGAATGACGGAAAGTCGGCCTGGCCTGGATGCAGCAAAACAGGCCCAAACAATGACACTACCACCACCATGTTTCACAGACAGGAGGAGGTTCTAATGCTGGAATTTTTTCCTTTCTGCAGTCACAGCGTTTCATATTTAAACTAAAAACGTCTATTTTGATCTGTCCATAAACTGAACCTCGTCCATGTTAGCCCTGATATTTCTTGAGAACGATCAGATAAGGGTTTAATGGTGTGAAGAGTGAGGATTTCCTTAAAGCCTCAGCTGGTTTGTGCAGTAGACAGACCCACCTATAAGCTAAGAGGGTGCTCGGCACTACCATGCCCCTCAAATAGGACGAAGGCCTCCTTCATACATTACATTCCATATGCTTCATTAATAATGGACAGCGGTCTGGGCCTGGATGCAGCAAACCGTCCCAACCCATTTCTGGTTTGTCAATGTGATGCAACAATGTTCTTTTAGAAGAGCTGTCTCTTTCTCTTTTTCTTGTTCTCCAGGGTTCTCTTAAAGGTAGACTCATGAACAGGATAAAGACCTCCTTCAAATATTCCATTCCATACGTTCCATCTATGAAGGAAAGTTGTCCAGGCTTGAATTCAGCATCGGAGGCCCAAACAATGGCACTACCACCACCATGTTTCACAGATATAATAAGGTTCTAATGCTGGAATCAATTTTTTTCCTTTCTCCAGTTACAACATTTCATATTTAAACCAAAAAGTTCTATTTCAATCTGTCCATAAAATCAACCTCGTCCATGTTAGCCCTGATATTTCTTGAGAACGATCAGATAAGGGTTTAATGGTGTGAAGAGTGTGGATTTCCTTAAAGCCTCAGCTGGTTTGTGCGGTAGACAGACCCACCTATAAGCTAAGAGGGTGCTCGGCACTACCATGCCGCCCAAATAGGACGAAGGCCTGCTTCATACATTCCATTCCATATGTTCCGTTAATGGTGGAACGCAGTCTGGGCCTGGATTCAGCAAAACCAGCCCAACCCATTTCTGGCTTGTCCATGTGATGCAACAATGTTCTTTTAGAAGAGCTGTCTCTTTCTCTTTATCTTGTTCTCCAGGGTTCTCTTAAAGGTAGACTCATGAACAGGATAAAGACCTCCTTCAAACATTCCATTCCATACGTCCCATTAATGAAGGAAAGTCGTCCAGGCCCGAATTCAGCATAGCAGGCCCAAACCATGAAACTACCACCACCATGTTTTTACAGATAGGTTAAGGTTCAGGACATAATGCTTCTTATTGATACTAAAGGTTCTATTATGATCTGTCTATTAAACATGTTTCTTATATATTTGGCTTGTCCATGCAATCTTCAATAGTTGTCTCTTTCTTCTTGCAACCCCGCCATACACGGTACTGTTCTTCAGTGTTCTCCTGAAGGTAGACTTCAGAATTAGCATTAGCCAAAAGGAGTTACCTTGGGTTTCTTTGTGACTGCTGTAATTTTGTTCCTCGGTAAACCGCTGCTCCCACAATTCCCCAATCAAAGTGAAATTACAGCCTAGTGTGCCGGGTTCAGATACTTTGGCAACAACAATGCTGTTAGATTACACTATATTTAATGCCACCAACAAGTGGTTTTTGCCAACAACATGCTCTTTGCATGTGTGAACTTTCCTCCATTCATTTCGAAGGGAGTCTCAGGCAGCTCATGAATCAGTTTGAACAAATGATCAAGAGTTTGTTAAGCTGCACTTTCTGAAATAATCCACTATAATGATTTGATTAGCTGGATTAGCTCACATAAAAGTTTTGATTAGCTTAGCACTTTTTTGGTCACTGTGTAAATCCGTCTGTGCTGTGTTATAGGTTTGATGTTCCCTATTGTTGTCTTGCTCCATGACCCATGTTCTAGCTTATGTTCTTGACAGGTGTTCTGACATCCTGACAGATGTTATCCTGTAGAATTTGATGGTATAATACAGAACCCATTGAGTTCCATCCATGACGGCAAGCCACCCATTGCTTGCTTGAATGGGTTTTTGTATTGTGAAATGGTCCTTTAGATTGAAGGAGATACCAATGGGTTCTTCTATTTTGGAAAAAAGGGTCTATATAGAACCATAAACAGCATATATTCTTCCTAGCACTTTTGTGGCCCTAGGCTGGAAACAGCAAATGGGCCCAAACCATTTTACTACCACCACTATACAAACTGGAACTATACAGAACCATTTCTTGCTTAAATGCAAAAGTCCTTTACATGGTGAAATGGTGTTTTCAATTGATGGAGAACGTGCCACATGTGGTAGAAAGTGTTCTGTATAATACAAAAAAGGTTCTTCTATTTCAAAAAGTTATACATAACCAACTACCCAGCACCTTTTTGGCAAGCCATCCCAGGCTGGATACAGCAAAACCGGTCCAATCCATGATACTACCACCACCATGTTTCATAGACAGGACGAGGTTCTCATTTGGGGAGTACAGCTGTGATGTCTTTGGTCCAAAAGTCAACAACAGGGAATTGTTCTATTGCTTCCTTAAATGGTTCTTTGCATGGTGAAATGGTTCTTTAGAATGATGAAGAACAAGCCATATATGGATGTAAATGGTACTATGTAGTACCAAAAGTGTTCTTCTATTTCAAAAAGCTTATATATAGAATAACACAAGAGTATATTTCTTCCTATCAGCAAACCATGATAGATTACTATCACCACCATGTTCCACAGCCATGATGAGGTTCCTCTCAACAACAGGGAATGGTTATATTGAACTGTGAGTTATATAAAGAACCATTGCTTCCTTAAATGGTCCTTGGCATGGTGAAATGTTTTTTTAGATAGATGAGAGAATGTGCCATGTATACCAAAGGCATTTTTCTATTTTAAAAAATGTTCTATATGGAACCATAAACAGCATATTTCTTCCTAGCACCAAACCATGATACTACCACCACCATGTTTCAGAGATGGGATGAGGTCCTTATGCTGGAAGTATAGTTTTGATGTCTCTACCCAAAACTTAACAACAGGGAATGGTTCTATTTTGAACCGTGAGTTCTATACAGAACCATTTCTTGCTTGAATGGTTCTATGCATTGTGAAATGGTTCTTTAGATTGATGGAGATACAAAGGGGTTATTCTATTTAAAAACGGTTCTATATAGAACAATAAACAGTGTATTTCCTCCTAGCACTTTTATGGCAAGCCACCCTAGGCTGGAAACCATGATACTACCACCACCATGTTTCACAGATGGGGTGAGGTTGTTATGCTGGATGTATAGTTTTGATGTCTCTACCCAAAACTTAACAACAGGGAATGGGTTTATTTTGAACCGTGAGTTCTATACAGAACCATTGCTTGCTTGAATGGGTCGTTGTATTTTGAAATGGTTCTCTAGATTGACGAAGACACAAAAGGGTTCTTCTTTTTTTTAAAAAGGTTCTATATGGAACCATAAACAGCATATTTCTTCCTAGCGCCAAACCATGATACTACCACCACCATGTTTCACAGATGGGATGAGGTCCTTATGCTGGAAGTATAGTTTTGATGTCTCTACCCAAAACTTAACAACAGGGAATGGTTCTATTTTGAACCGTGAGTTCTATACAGAACCATTTCTTGCTTGAATGGTTCTATGCATTGTGAAATGGTTCTTTAGATTGATGGAGATACAAAGGGGTTCTTCTGTTTCAAAAACTGTTCTATATAGAACAATAAACAGCAAATGTCTTCCTAGCACTTTTATGGCAAGCCACCCTAGGCTGGAAACCATGATACTACCACCACCATGTTTCACAGATGGGATGAGGTCCTTATGCTGGAAGCATAGGTTTGATGTTTTTATTGGTCCAGATATCTGGAAAGAACTAAGGAGTAGGCATCCGCAAACTTCTGACCTCTACTGCTTGTCCTGACTTTTCCTCAGTCTAAATATTTAAACACTCAGAGTTAGCGGGAAAATGTTGCACCTCTTGATTTAATCAGCCGCGCACTGCTACCTCCTCTTTTACTCTTCTCAGAGAAACTGTCTCCTCCACTCGTTCACGTTTTGACGGCTGCCCTTTAAGCGACACAGAGCACTGCTGTAATTTTCACGAGGTGCTGCCGGGCTGGAGAGGTGAAATGCAGCCGAATGGCTAAAAATACACCGCGATGCCACAGGACAGATTTCTTTCCTCTCCGGTGTAACGAGAGGAGTTGACGCTGTCAAAAGTTGATGTGAGATTCTTGTGGGATCAATGTGTAAAAGTGTCAATGTAGAAAGTTGCTGCGGTTCAAAGGCGCTTCACTGTAGTTCTGTAGTGTTTAGCACAGCAGCTACACTTTCCATACCAGCTACGGCTGAACCTTCTTCTCCGAGATTAATAGGATGCCTCTGGATGGATCACAGCTTAATATCATTGCATATGTCTGCACATGGGTACTGAAGCCTAAAGCATCTACTGTTGACAGTGTCAGCTGTTGTACTAATGTAGAACATGTTGTTGTGTAGACGCTAGCTCAATCGGCTGAGACACGTCAAGGGTATGTGGTATACTGGCAGCAATCAAAAACTGACATTTTGAATGCAGTGCATTGTGGGAAGGTAGGAGTGCAAATGCAAGGTATTTACAGCTTGTCTCTTTATGCAAATTAAGCAAAAGTCTGCAGTAGAGCTTAGAAATGACTAAGTCAGCATTGCAAAGTTCCCAGTTTTGCTTCCAACTTGACGTTCCGAAACTGTTTACAACAGTGATTGGGAATGACAGCAACTACCACAAAGTGTAGGCCATGTAAAATGACAGAGTGGGGTAGTAGTGCACAGAGCTCGCCAACTTTCTGCAGAGCCAATCAGTACAGACCTCCAAACTTCATGTGGCCCTCAGATTAGCTCAGGAACAGTATGTAGAGAGCTTCATGGAATGGGTTTCCATGGCCGAGCAGCTGCATCCAAGCCTTAAACTTTGAGTGTAAAGTTTGGTGGAGGGGGGATTATGGTGTGGTGTTCCTGTTCCACTTCCTGTTCCAACATGACTGCACATCAGTGCACAAAGCAAGGTCCATAAAGACATGGATGAGCGAGGCTAGTGTGGAGGAACTGGACTGGCCTGCACAGAGTCCTGACCTCAACCTGATAGAACACCTTTGGGATGGATTAGAGTGGAGGCTGAGAGCCAGGCCTTCTCGTCCAACATCAGTGTCTGACCTCTCAAATGTGCTCCTGGAAGAATGATCAAACATTCCTTAGAAACATTCCTAACCCTTGAGGAAAGCCTTCCCAGAAGAGCTGAAGCTGTTATAGCAGTAAAGGGTGGGCCGACATCATATCAAACCATATGTTTTAAGAATGGTATGTCACTTAAATTCATATGCATGTGAATGGAAATACAGTGCAGTACCAAAATGGTTCCTCTATTTTATAAAGGTTCTATAGAACCATATACAACCGATCCTGCATGGCTTCAACTAGACAACCGGTTCCTTTTACTAAAGAATCATTGGAGAGAATCTTATTAAACATCGTCCCTAAAATAAAAAAGGTTCCACAAAGAAGAATGCATTCAGAATCCAGTCTGGAGAACAATTCTACTATGCAAAGAACCAATTTAGCCCAAAATAGATCAGTATGGAACTCAAAATAGAACCATTGTCTTTATTAAAGGAGCCTGGAAGATTTATCTTTTTTAAGAGGATAGTTAAATATCAGTCTTTAAGAAAAGGTTCCACAAAGGGCTCTTTGAACGGTGTTTTAAAAAAAAAATTAACTAGAGATGCATGAGTGTGAAGATCCTACACCAATTATAGGGCTCTACCTAACATCTTTATACTCTGTGGAGGTTCTTTAAACTTTAAAAACCCATAGTAGTGATGGCTCTCTGAAGAATCATCTAAACCCACTTTCCTTCGGGCTGCAAAACTAATTTTACCACCCAGAGAACCATTCAAGGCCAAAATGGTTCTGTATTGAACTTGTGGTTCTAAATAGAACCATACCCTTTATTAAAGAATCCTGGAAGATCAATCTTTTTTAAGGGTGTAGTCCCACAAAGGGTTCCTTGACCAATGTCATAGACGAAGAAGGTTTAAAGAACCCATAGTGAACCCATAGAAGAACCCTTTTTAGGAATCTATATTTTTAGAAGAACTTTCATCATACATTCTAAATTTGGATGTTTTGATCCGGGAAAATGGGAATATGCTATCAATGGGCTAAAGAGTTTCAGTCAAGCAGAGCCATCTCATTGCTTCGGTGCTCTTCAGAGTCGGTCCATTCATTTCCTATGCTATCGAAGTAAGGCAGGTAGTCTGACATTACAGGTCATTGGAAAGATTGAGCTTCCCAGTGTTCCAGGTATAACTAACCTCCTTTATAACACGTTCTGGCCATTTTGATGTTCGTTCTGCATCATCAGAAGTCACTGGTTTTGCTATGATTTGTTTCCTGTTATATCTGAGATTGAACAGAATGCTGAATTTGCTGACTGAAATGATCTAAAACTCCATGACCTGTTTTTACCACACTGGAAAACATAACCAAACAAAACTACTTAGCCTAGATGTTAGGAAAGCAGCGTGCATAACAACACGGCCCATAAAGCGGACTTCAGAGTGGCGGGTTTCCAAGAGCTCTAAACAAAGTTTCCAATGACGAAAAATGCTTTGTGCATATTTACATATTTTAGGATCTGAGCAGCAGCCTGGACTCAAACAATCCCTCTTTCTAGGCCGGTTCAAAGTAAACTTGATTCTCTCCACTAGCTCACTTTTTTATTAACATCAATATTTCATTCACTTCCACTGAAGCTTTTGGCTAGTAACTGCCCCCACCTGCTCCAGGCAGGAAACCGCATTTGGTTAGCATGCTAGCCGGTTGCTAACTAAGCTTTTTGCTCTTATCTGTGTCCTTAAAGAAAATCAAATCCTCAGTAAAATCGATATTTTGGCAAATAATAAATAGTGTTTCCCACAAAATCCTAAAACATACACCCCAAAATACACTGCTCAGAAAAATAAAGGGAACACTTTTTAATCTGAGTGTAGCATCAACTCGGTTCAACTTCAGGGATATTGATCTGGTCAGTTAAGTAGTAGGGAGGGCCGTTAATCAGTTTCAGCTGCTTTGGTGTTAATGAAATTAACAACAGGTGCAGTAGAGGAGCAACAATGAGACACCCCCCAAAACAGGAATGGTTTAAAAGGTGGAGGTCATTGACATTTTGTCCCCCCTCATTCTTTCCCACTGATTCTTCACTAGTTTTGCAGTTGACCTGGGTCAGCGTCACTAATATTACCATGGTGTGGTACCTGGACCCTACAGAGGTTGCGCAGGTAGTCCAACTACTGAAAGAAGGCACATCAATATGTGCCATTGCCACAAGGTTTGCTGTGACTCCCAGCACAGACTTAAGAGTACGCTGGAGATTCCAGGAGACAGGCAGTTACTCTAGGAGAGCTGGACAAGGCTGTAGAAGGTTCTTAACCCCTCAGCAGGACCGCTATCTGCTCCTTTGTGCAAGGAGGAACAAGATGAGCACTGCCAGAGCCCTACTGCTGTGAATGTATCTGACCAAACAATCAGAAACAGGCCTCATGAGGGCGGCCTGAGGGATTCCTGGAAGGACACACAGACCTCTACAGGCTAGACAACAGCACCCTGACTGCAATTAGGTATCAGGAAGAAATCCTTGGACCCATTGTCAGACCCTACGCTTTGAGTTGCTGCAGTGGAATTTGGGTTAAATGGACGAGCCTGCTGCATCATTCGTCCGCTTTGATTTTCAGGGTGTCTTTGAATTCAACCCTCTGTAGGGTGATCATTTTCATTTCCATCAAACAATGTGGCATCCTTTCGTTCCTAACACATTAACCAGTCTAAATGAGGAAAGATGTTCTGCATGATTTTTTTCTCATTGAGTTCTGATGTGTTTTCAAAGTTTTCCCTTTAACTTTTTATGAGCAGTGTACAATAGCACTTCAGGGAGCTCACCTGTGTTAAACCAACATTTATTTTATTTTATTATTTTTTTATAGCACGTTTTACAACAGATGCTGTCACAAAGCAGCTTTACAAAGAATCTTTACAAAGAATCTGGTGTTCGAGCCCCCAGTGAGCAAGCCGAGGGCAGGAACCAAGACTCAAAGGGGGAACCCATCCTCCTCAAGTCAACACCAGATACAAGACAGCACTAGAAAGGAGAGAATAGTGTCTGATTAGTCTATAATTATGTTGGTGGTTCATAAGCATAACGTGTAACTTGTTCATAAGTCCATAACGATAACGTGTAATACCTCCACAAGCACCAGTAATAGCTGGGATTGGATTTGGCATAGACTGAACAAGTTTCTGGATGGAGGCTACATAAAATGTTCAGACCCTCTTGCATCAGTGGATTTGCTGTAGACTGGGATTTTAGCCACTGCTGGTAGACCCATTGTTACATGGGGACAGGACAGGGAGGCAGGATGCAGGTGCAAGGATTTTAATAACCAGAACTACTCAGACTATACAAACCCAAAGAAACCAGAAACACTGAGAAACACCGAACTGGGTAACAGAAACAGACCGACATGGAGAAAACAACCAGCAGGGAGACAGAAGACCTGTAGGAAGACAAACACCAAGCAAGAACACAGGCGACTACAGGGAGTATAAGAGAACAAAGACTAACAAGGAACACCTGGGAAGGGGCGGAGCTACAAACTAAGCACAGGTGAGGGGACTGACAAGGGGACGGAGAAGGAGGAGCCAAAACCCAAAACAAACAGAAGCACATGGAACCAAACAACAAAGAGCACATGGACGTGAGAAGACAGAAACAGAAAGCCAGAGAAGACAGACAAACATGAGCAGGACAGGGCAGGAGGTGACACCCGTACGACCGTACTCCTCCATACACCTGCAGATTCAGCCACTTCCTTCACACTACGGTCTTTGGCCACGCCCAAATGCTCTCTCCTTTTAGCCAATCACGAACATCTGCTTCGGAGCCATTTCCCACACCTGAAATCACTACCACCTTTATTTCTGTATTTCCGGAAGGCATTATTAGACCCTCTCTGAAGCCTGCTGAATCCATAACTCTATTAATATTAGCCCTTATAATAATTTCATTTCATGATTATATCTCACTGTCCATGAATTACAGAGCAACAACACCATTAAACAGGGGTGCTGGGGAGCAATGCTGCAGATAAGGCACCTTTGGATCCCCAAAGACCCTTCCACTGGAAGGTTCTTCAAGGAACCGCTTTGGCAAAATGCGATGAACATAAGGAACCTTTTTCAAATCTGAAGAGACTCTACGTCATATAAAGGTTCTGCAGCAATTACGG
>JAMWET010003234.1:435000-515000 GCA_024036415.1 Prochilodus magdalenae | reverse complement strand
TGGTCACACTCAAACTGATAAGCCAATGACAACAACTTACTATTATTGCTGACTGGGCGGGATGGTGGCGCTGTTGCCTCCCCACAAGAAGGGCCTGGGATGGATTCTCAGGCAAGGCATCCAGGCTCCTTTCTGGGTGGAGTTGGCCTGTTCTCCCCTGTGACTGTGTAGGTTTCCTCCCATAGTACAAAGACTTGCAGTCAGGTGAGCAGGAGATGCTAAATTACCAGGATTTAGGTTACCAGGAACAAAAAATGATGATACCTTTAGACTGATATGATCAATATTTATTGAGCTACACATACAGAAGTCTGTCTCCCCGTCAGGCTGCCATATTTGATAACCCAACATGCCAGACATCACGGTATGGAGCTGCAGAGGTTCCTAATGTTGTCCTGTGATAATCCATCCCATGCAGCTTGAATATTCTCACACAGTTCCTGCAGATGGTGTGGTAGGGGTTAAGGTGCACCCCCTCAGGTGCTGAAATGCCACCCTTGGGTATGAGTGAATGTGTACGTATGTCTGTCTGTCACTGTGTATGTATGCTTGTCCTGAGATGGACCGGCAGCCTGCCAGTCACCCTTTAGGAGTTGTGATAAGCTCCAACACCCCTGTGAAGCATTAGGATTAGGCAGGTTAGAAGATGAGTGAGTGAGTGAGTGAGAGTGTTAACTGGGGCAATGCTAATTCAAAAACCCAAAGGGTGGAGCCGGATGGATTACGGTTTGGCTATTGCAAATGAATCACAAGAACTATGCTTTGTAGTTGAAAACAGGTGGGGCTTGGGGTGGCCAAGGTTGAGAACCCTTGCTCTAGTAGATGTAATCATCCATGCCAATGTAATGGATGCATGGAAGTACGCTAGCATTGACCGTTTCAACATTTGCAGCGAGTGTCTTTATTGGTTATTTGAAACAGGCGTCTATTTTTCATAAATGAAGAGAGTAAAAATGAACCTTGGGCCTAAAGCGTGCATGCTTCCAAATAAACGACATAGTCCCGAATTGCAGAGCACTGATGGAACTTAAAAACTAAATCTCAGGTTTTGCTGAAAGAGAATGCATGATAAAGCATATTTGGCACCAGCCTATTGATCTAGGCTGGACCAATCGCAACTTAGCTTGATAAATTATTCACTTCATTTGTACGTCTTTCCCAACGCTGCCTTTGAAAAGCTCATCTCCAAACCTGCCTTCATCAGGCTGAGCGCAGGCGAAGGTGCTTTATGTCTGGTACTTAGTGGATATTGAGCGCAACTTGTACCGTGGGCTCCCTCAGGGCCTTTACTGCATAGGAGTGCCATCAATAGCAAAAGCCGTGAGTTGTTCTTCACATATCGGGAGAGATTACCTGGCTTCTGCCCTTTTCTCTCCAGAGTATTTCTTTTTTTCACGTTGCTTGCCTCACAGTCAATTATACCCGAGGCTGGAACAAGCAATCAATCGCCTATCTTGCGCGAAGAAACCCCACCTGATCAAAATCTGCTGCTTTTTTGGCCTTGTTTTGAACGAACTTTGATTTTTCGTTGACTTTCAACAAGCAGCGTGACGAGGGTTCGACACGGGCTCACTATCTACATGGGTGAATTCAGCTGATCTAGGTATTACCCAACCTTAGCCTTAACCTTAAGGCCCCTTTCAGTCTGCTGGTTCCGATTTTCTGTTTTGCTGCCCTACAAAGTGTTAACCCAAGCAGGGTTAAGCTTGTAACCACTCCGTGGGCCCCTCTGTTTGTTTGTCTTCCAGCATGGAGACGTAGCACCCTGAGTCACTGATTTAGATCAGCGGGACCAGCACATCTTATCAAAACACAGTCTCATACCTTTACCTCAGCCGGCCTAGTGGAGATCCAGATGGAGCTGATAGTTATGGGCCGCTGGCTTTGCAGCCTCAACATAAGCTTACATGCAATTTCACATGCATGTTCCGTTTACACCTGGCTACGACTTAGACATCACATCTTTCCATGTTACCTGGAAATCCAAAGAATTATTTTCCCAACCTCATTGCTATCTGATCATCAAGTTTAGAAACAGTTCTGTGTATATACACTCCTCATCAAAAGAACAGCTGCACCCAGAAGGAGGTGTGGGAGTGCAGTGGTGTTGGGAAGGAAGATAAAGGTGACCAGGAACAAAAAATGATGATACATTTAGACTGATATGATCAATATTTATTGAGCTACACATACAGAAGTCTGTCTCCCTGTCAGGCCGCCATGTTTGATAACCCAACATGCCAGGCATCTCGGGATGGACCTGTAGAAGTCCCTAATGTTGTCCTTTTGATAATCCATCCCATGCAGCTTGAATATTCTCACACAGTTCCTGCAGATGGTGTGGTAGGGGTTAAGGTGGAGTCACCCCAGTCCACAGATTAGCTGGTCGTCTCCACCAAGACAAAAGCAGAACCCATTACTGAAGATGACCTGCAGCCATTCTGAGACTCCATGACAGTCTGGCTCGACCCCAGTGCAGTCTTTGGCGACGTTGATGTGGTGTTAGGAGCAGTCATCGTACTGGTCAGCATGCATGTAGTCCTGCATCGTCGTTTTGGTGTACACGAGAAGCGTTCTGTCTAGAGAATGGGAAATGCTGGATTCCAGCATAAAACCATTATACCAGCTGTGAAACATGGTGGTGGTAGTATCATGGTTTGGGCTTATTTAGCTGCATCCATGATGGAGTTCTGAATTCTAAAATATACCAACACATCCTAAAGGAAATGTCAGGACATCTGTCTGTGAGCTGAATCTCAAGAGAACCTCCATCGATGGTCACAGGACGCTACTGCCTGGGTAGTTTTGATTGGTGGACCATTGCCACTGAGGTCCTAACGAATGAAACAGTACTTCGTCTCAAATGTTGCCACGTCATAGCATTTCAATCCACCGTATTCTGGTTTGCGTCTCTAAAAGGAGAGCAGGTTTGACATTCGCATTATTCTGAACATCCAAAGCAGTTAGGACTTTGGTACATGCGAATGAGGAGACCACCCTAATTCACCAACTCCCCTCTTTGGATCTGTACTGAATTCATTCAGTCTGCCTGTAACAGCAGTCACCATCTCACTCTGACACTGAAATTGCACCCATTCAAGACTTAGATAAATATACACCTTTCCTGATGTGTAACACCTCTTAAAGAGACGCCGCTGTGTGAGCGCTGTCAGCGGGTTAATCCAAATAGATTGATCATTTTAACGTTACAGCACAATAATACATGTAATTTGATTTGATGTCAGTTGTCATTTAAGCAATTTAGCTGGGGATTGAATTAAAATGGCAAATTATAGGCGATTACTCACCATATGACTAAGAGCAGAGCCGCCCAAGTTTAGCTCAGAATACGGGAACGACAGCTACAACCGAAGGCTGACCTATAGTACTATGCATGTCTATAAACAGCTGCTATAATTAAAGGATGTGGAAACTGTGGAATTTATTAGCCACAAGCTGGACTCTTTGATGTTTCACATATTTCAGATCTAGCAAGACTTAAAGGTCAGATGCCATGGTGGAAATCCACCTCTGATATAAGAACAAACACAATACTGATGGCAGTAGCATGGTACCGCCTCCTCTGCAGCCGCTCTATGATATTCATAAGAGGGGCTGTCCAGAGAAAACCATGTAGCTCAATTTTTGTCTATTTTCACTTTTATGGCTCATTTTGATCACATGAGCCATTTACATTGTGTGACAACACTGCATTCCAGCATCAAACCATCATCCCAACTGTGAAACATGGTGGTGGTAGTATTAGTCTTGTGATCTTAGATCTACAGGTGTCGGCCTTCTGCGAATACCTTCTGTAAAATACAGGAAACCTGGAGAGACCTCTTCCAGTTATTATGCTTCTTCCAGCATAATTCCAGCTCCTATTAAACAGTTGAGCTCAGAGCTCACATCTAATACACACCTAAACACGTATCTCATGTATCAAACTTTTAACTCAGCATTTTACTACATTAACATCGTATTTAAGTGTATGTGTTTGTGTATTTATGTATGTGTGTATATATAATATATATATATATGTATGTATGTGTATGTGTGTGTTTATATGTGTATATAATAAAATAACTATGTAATAGCATTTCAGTCTGTCATATTCTGGTTTGTTGATGGTGTTGGCATGGACAGTGTAAAGCTTTCTTGATTTCTTGATTATTACATTTTTCAGTTTGGCATAATTGGAATATGCCTGTTACCCTTTACCCGACATGCAGAAAGGATCAATACCAATGGCTCTACAACTACTCTGAATAACATCGGACTCCATTGACTTACACAATATACTTACAGTATATTTCTCCATCTCTGTGTAAAGTTGGCATCTTGGAGGCTTTGTTCTGATGGTAGAAAAGTAACCTGGGTTATGAGACAGTTCATACTGCTCGCTGGCCACTAACGGAAGTAACACGTGTCTGGCAGCGAACATTATAAATGATATAAATAGCAGCTTAACTAGAGATAACGTTGGCGCTGCTTTCGACCACTGGAGGCGCTCTCGGAGGAGTGAAGAGGGAGGAGCAGAGACTGTGCATTACTATAGAGGTGGACACCACAACACGCTTTAGCCAGCACCAACCAGAGGAGGATGGGCTCCTCCCCTCAGCCTGGGTTCTTCTCATGGTCACTTCCTCTTAGTTTCATTTACGGCATTCAGTTGACGCTCTTATCCAGAGCGACTTACAAGGTTAATGATTACAGGTGGGCCAATGTAGTGTTAGGAGTCTTACCCAAGGACTCTTATTGGTGTAGCTCAGCATAGTCACCCAGACTGGGATTCAAACCCCAGTCTGCCACTGAGAGGTTTGCATCCTGAGTTGTGTTTACCCACTTGAGCTACCCCAACCACTATTCTAAGCGCATCGGGGGACTGTTGCCTTCGGCTTGCTCGATGGGGGGCTTGGATCTGGATTCCCTTCCATTCTTCCAAACCTGTTTTTAATATTAGTTTGTTGATTGATTAATATTTAATTAATAATATTGATTAAGCGGAGGATTAACCATGTTTCCTGCTAGCTGTTAGCTCGTCCGCTAACTTTAGCGAATGTAGTATCTCTACAGTAATATAAAATGACATTGTCACTCTATGTATAGCTCATATGTGACAACATTATGACAGTATTCAGAGACCTCTCTGGGGAACTCGTCTTTAAATGATCTCTGATTGCAATAAAGTTCATTATCCAATGTGCCATTGTACGGCCGTTCACATCACAAACCGTTGATGGTATGGAACAGGGAAGTGCTGCTGAATTTTAAAGCTGGCCTTTTGTGTTTGTATGTCGTAGTTCCCAGCAGGAGCTTGCCTATATTCCGGTATATGGCCAGCGCCGTTAATATTGTTTGGAGTATAAACGCAACAGATTGCGTCCTCTTACAAGTACCCCCATTTAAGGCAAAGCAAACCACCAACGTTCATTCCTTTTGGGCTGTGAATCACAAGCAGAGGGTGAACCATGTTTTGCTGCTAGAACAGATCTTACTGTTAGCTCGTCCGCTAACTTTAGCGAATGTAGCATCTCTACAGTAATATAAAATGACATTGTCACGCTATGTATAGCTCATATGTGACAACATTATGACAGTATTCAGAGACCTCTCTGGGGAACTCGTCTTTAAATGATCTCTGATTGACCAATAAAGTAATCAATATCCCATGTGCCATTACTATGGGCTCTTTCACACCAGCAGAACCTATTATGGTATGGAACAGGGCAGTGCTGCTGAATTTTAAAGCTGGCCTTTTGTGTTTGAATGTCTTCCCAGCAGGAGCTTGGCTATATTCCGGTATATGGCCAACGGCGTTAATATTGTTTGGAGTATGAACGCAACAGATTGCGTCCTCTTACAAGTACCCCCATTTAAGGCAAAGCAAACCACCAACGTTCCTTTCTTTTGGGCTGTGAATCACAAGCAGAGGGTGAACCATGTTTTGCTGCTAGAACAGATCTTACTGTTAGCTAGTCCGCTATCTTTAGCGAATGTAGTAACTCTAAAGTAATATAAAATGACATTGTCACTCTATGTATAGCTCATATGTGACAACATTATGACCGTGTTCAGAGACCTCTCTGGGGAACTCGTCTTTAAATGATCTCTGATTGACCAATAAAGTAATCAATATCCCATGTGCCATTACTACGGGCTCTTTCACACCAGCAGAACCGTTTATGGTATGGAACAGGGAAGTGCTGCTGAATTTTAAAGCTGGCCTTTTGTGTTTGAATGCCTTGGTTCCCAGCAGGAGCTTGCCTATATTCCAGTATATGGCCAGCGCCGTTATCATGTTCCTGCGGTAATGTACTGCCATCAACCGATTTTTACCTTAGAAGGTATACCGCACTGTACAAGCTCCAGGGTTCCCGGAGGTAGGAAGCGAGAGGCTCCTTTAGCGCTCTTCACTGAGTGAGAATGAGCGACGAGAGATGTCCATTTTTAAACTTAATAAAGTGTTTATTGGAGAGTTATGAGAAGGAAGCGAGCGGGCTGATGTGTAGCACTCTTTTCATTTAGCCCCTCGCTCGCTGCTGAATGAGCACCACTTCCCTTTTTAATACAGAGATAAAATGAATGGTCATCATCATCTCTCCGCCGCTGGCTCGTCTGATTATGCGCCTTCGTTTTTCCATTCAGGCCGCCTCTGCCCAGCCGGTGTCCTTGTGGAGAATTCCTGCTCCGCTGCACGAGCAAGCCTGGGCTAATACCACTGGTCTACATGAGAGCGCGGAGATAGAGCCCAGATTAAATGCGGCGGTGGCGCTCGGGATCCGGAGGCTTAGCCGTGCTTCTTGCGCTGCTCCGACAAGTGCAGAGCTGGATTCCAAACCATAGCCTCGTTTATGCGAAAGGGTTAAAGCAAAGTCATTCCGACAACTGATGATCAGGCCGCAGGGCCGGCTGAGGCGAATACCGATGCGTCGTGTTTGTCTCCGGAGGAATTGCCTTTGCTTGGCCCGCTGTTGTTTCAGCAGGTCTTATCTTCCAGTGGCTGAGGTTTGGATTCAGGCTGCAGACGCAAATCTTTGTGGCAGGTTAAAGAAACAGGAGACAGTTTGGAGACCGTGGAGACCGTGCAAGTAGAGACACAGCCCGTGCTTAAGCAAGCCAAGCTACACTACATTGCCAAAAAATGTTCACTCACCCATCCAGTTCATTGAATTCTGGTGGTCCAATCACATCCATGGCCACAGGTGTATGAAACCAAGCGCCTAGGTATCCAGACTGCTTCTACAGACATTAGTGAGAGAATGGGTCGCTCTCAGGAGCTCAGTGAAGTCCAGTGTGGTACCGTGAGAGGATGCCACCTGTGCCACAAGTCCAGTCATTAAATTTCCACCTACTAAATTGTCCACAGTCCACTGTCAGTGGGATTATAACAAAGTGGAAGCGATTGGGAAAGACAGCAACTCGGCCAGGAAGTGGTAGGCCATGTAAAATGACAAAGTGGGGTCATCGGATACTGCAGTGCATAGTGCACACTCAATCACTACAGACCTCCAAACTTCATATGGCCTTCAGATCAGCTCAGGAACAGTGCCTAGAGGGCTTCATGGAATGGATGTCACTCGAGTTCGTATGCGTGTAAAGACAGATGAGTGAATGCCTTTGACAACATAGTGTCTTTTAGGGCCTCCAGGCAGTAGGTGTCAATAGCAAGTGTTCGTTAGCATAGGCTAGCATAGGAATACAGGGAATGGGTCCCTGTATTTATCACCATGAGGAGCTAATTAGGTGAACTTTATATAAATTAAAAAGAGAACGTGAAGAAATAACAGTTTGACTGACATTTAGGTATCAAGGGCATCAGTTTCAACTATGTATCATGTTTCAGAGATATCTACTTTAGTTAGCATGCAAAGCCACTAGCCCTGGCACATCCTGTCTGGTAATACAACGTTTTACCTCTAGAGGTGATAGTGAGTCCCTGTAGCATAGATTCTGCCATCAGTCCACCACAAGTGGATGAAGCTAAGCGTGCCCACTCTCGCCAAGAAACAAAAGAAGCAAGGGACAAAAACAACAGCAAAGCAAGAGTTAGCATTGGTGGCTTTCCACCACTCGTGATTCTTAAGGAGAGTAAAGGGATGAAGCTTGGTGTTGAGTTGTTCCTCAGACAGCTCGGTTAACGGGTGGAGGACGGACTGTGTGGAGTAGGAATTCAACAGATGGCATGATTTTACATATCGCTCCTTTAAACAATCTGTACACATGCACATGTCCAAAAAGTGGGCGTTCTTTAAAGAACCATCTTTTGGAAGATTCTTCGGGGAGCTAAATTTGTTGTTTTATGGATTTGAGGTAAGTGTGATTACCAAGTGCACGATCTTTACTGTGGAGCCCATATGGGTTTTGACTTTAGCCCACCCATTGAATACAAGCAGACCAGTGCGGTAGACTGAAGTCTATGGTGTTGGAGACACGACAGTACTGACCGTGCTGCACCGACGATGATGTGTAAGATAGATCCATGTGTGACTATTGTGTATCTTAGGAAATGAGTTGCCCTGTAGTGACTGTGCTGGAGCTTCTGGAGTGACGGAGTAGACGCGACGCCTGCACGCTTTCAATCACCAGCGTGTGTGCATACAGTCAAACATGTCAGCCCTAGATATACAAAAGGCACTGTGCCTATGAATTTATGTATAAGGATCCCAGGAAATATTCACACTCAGCTCCGCAGTCAGCGCCATCCAACCCTCTCTGCCAGATTCGCTTGAACATCTGTGTCGGGCCTTTCTTGAGTAGTGTGCATTTAATGGAGCCTTATGTAATTACTGCTATTCCATCAGAAGCGTGCTCAACGTTTCCTCTGGTTTGTGGAGGCTGCTGAATAAAAAGCAGATGGCGCTTTTTGTTGGCTTTTTTCATAGCCAGGTGCTGATGCGTGGAAACGGAGCAGGCTAACTAGCCCGAGCGCGGCGCTCCGGAACGCCGCCGAACATCAAGCAGGGGGAAAAGCGTAGGTGGCCTGGAAAGGAGCCTTAAAAAGTCCCTTACAAAAAGCAGACAAGGAAGTTGAACGGTAATTGAGGAATTTCAGCTCAGGTGTGAATCCGTACCTGAGGATTCCGTGACAAAGATGTTCGGTCTTCGCCCGGAATTTCAGAGGCCTGTAAGCTACACCGGGATCAAAGAGATCCACGGACTGTTTGGTATGCAGATTCGATATGATACTGCTTGCACCGTGTGGGGTGCTGGAAAGTATATGAAGGCTCGCTTTCTTATGTAGATGTATGCAGGTACTTAATTAAATCTCAGCGGCTGCTTCCTCGCTCGGAATTCACCAGTGCCAAGGAAGCTAATTTGGAAAATGTAGCTTGCTACTATGTCTAATCACTCTGAAATAGCATCACTTCATCAAGGTGAAACCAAACTGACTGCTCACGGAGGAGAAGGCTTCAGGTTTAGTTGTTGTTAAGCTGTCTGGTCCCAAAGTCTTCTCCGGAACTTCTTTTATATTTTGATCCGATGGGAAGACGGCTAACGGCTAACGGTGGAAAGTGTACTGAAGCTACTGTAGCTAGAATTACACTCGCCGTCATAAGACTTCTGCACACACAGAGAGAATCAACCCACAGAAATGAAACTTGGTAGGTCGGTTTGACATTGTGAGGCACGCTAAGGTGACGTTAGCAAGCTTAGCGCTGTACCTGACTGACCAAGCAGCCACGATTGTGGACATTCAGCGAGCAGTGATGCCCTACATGAGTCATCCTGTTGGTGCCAGCACCGTTGGCAGACGGCTGCACCACCCAGGACCACATGCACACAGACCCATACAACGACTGCCCTTAACACCACGTCACCATCACCCAAGACTGCTATGGACTGTTGACTGTCGTGGAGTGACTCAGAATGGCGGCAGGTCATCTTCAGTGACGAGTTCCGCTTTTGTCTTGGTGGAGACGACCAATGAATCCGTGTGTGGAGGCACCGTGGTCAGCACCAGGATGAAGGCCTGGTATCACTCCACCCCTCCATCTGCAGGAACTGTGTGAGAATATTCAAGCTGCATGGGATGCATTATCACAGAACACCATTAGGAACCTCTACACCTCCATGCTGAGAGGTCTGGGCATGCTGTGTTAGCAAACATGGCCGCCGGATGCCATACCGAGAGAGACTACTTCTGCATGTGTAGCTCAATAAATCTTACCCATATCAGTCAATAAGCTAGCCTCTAGGTTATACTATTTAGTTAGCTATACTAGCTACCTGGAGCTCCAAAACGGTTCTATGTAGAACCATATACAACAAATTCTCCATCAGTCTGAGGAGCCATTTGGCCATGCAAAGACCCCTGTCTGCAATAACAAAGCTAATTCAGAACTAGCTAACTTGCTATCATGCTAACTAGCTTCAGAAACACACCTGAGGCAGGTGGTCGAATCTGCTTTTCATTCTCAGCTAGAGGTGTGGTGTGGCTTAGTCTAAGGTGAGGAGATGGCCGTAAAGACGCGTGGGTAGCCGTCCCAGGCGAACCCGTGTACACACAGTGTTTAAGGTGAAGAGGTGAGTCCGAGCCGGGGCCGGTGAATGCCAGCCACCTCTCTTTCTCCATTCCCTGCGCTATAAATAATTCACTATCATCTTAAAAAATCCAATTGCCACACACATTCAGCGCTATCACCATGCGGGGCTCATCCATAACTTCACCTCACCTGTCAGGGACCCGTGTGCCTGGAGCTTCAGCGCATCATAAATTTAATGTCACCCACTGTCTGTCTGCCTCTCTACCATACTCAACCTCGGCCAGGTCTCGGAGGATGCTCTCTCTCGCTCTCTCTCTCTCTCTCTGTCTCTTTCTCTCTCTCTCTCTCTCTCTCTCTCTCTCTGTATATGGGCTCCAATGTGATTTTATAACAGCTCGCTTCTGAAGGAACAGCAGTAATTACCTACTTATCAGCAGTTCGTTTTTAAGGATTTACGAGTTGGATTAGGCAGATCACAGTTAAGCGCCCGAATGGAAAAGGGTAAGGAGGTAAAGTCATAAGACCATCAGATACTTGTAAACCACAGACCGACAGATAATGAGCTTCATGATTGCTAGCGCTTCGCTAGCTGCGGGCCATATTTCTGTTCTACTTCATGCTTCATGCATAATAATTAAAAAAAAATCTCCTGATGATGTTTATTAATCACACTGTTTGCCAGTCACTGTCAAATATTTATTGTAGATGGAATTAGAAATGGAGTAATGAGATAAATAGGACTACTGCAGTGCCTGGTAGATGCTAACAGAAGCCAAGAACAACATCAGTTGGGCAAAGATAGAACAGGTGTGGTTTGATGATTGCTTAGGAAAGTAATATGTCATCTGAAGTGCCTGAAACTGTTGAAGGAAAGCTAAGTTTGGTGCCAGTGGGCTCTAATGTTAGCTAGCTAGCTCAGCTAACGTTAGCACCCACTGGAAAAAAACACCAAGTTGGCCCTTTGCAGATACCCTTGATAAAGCCTATGGGGTTTATAGGGTGTTTTCTGCTACGAACCTACATCTTCATGTTTCGGTTGTCGGGCTTGTTGGTCAGACAAGAGCTGAGGAAGATAGCTAGCTAGCTTAGCTGAGCAGAACAGAATAACGGCTAACAAGCGAAACACAAAGATGTAGGTTAAAACCTAGAAAGACCTTATAAAAGCCACATGGCTATCTCCAAAGTGCCGTTTTGGTTTAGCCATTGGGTGTTAATGTCACCTAGTTTAGCTTACTTGCTAACGTTAGAGTCTGCTAACTTTAACTGCAGCTCTTCTTTTCAACTCTTCTTTTTCTTGCCAACAAACCTGACGCCCGAAACATAACAAGGAATGCCCCATAAAACCCAAAGCCTATATCAAGGGTAGCCGTCCAGACCCAGTTTGGCCTATTTTGTCAGTGGGCTCTAATGTTTGCATGGTCCATGCTGTTGTGCTTTACTACCAATCTGTCTAATGGGCTCTAGGGTTAGCTAGCTAGCCCAGCTAACTAGCCCCTCCTGTCTTTGTATAAGTATTTATTTAATATATCTCTTTATATCTCTTTTTTTAATGAATAGTATGTATATAATGCTGTCCTGCTGTAGTGTAGAGTCTCACCACAAACATTTCAATGCATAAATGTCCTGACATGTGCAAAAGACAAATAAACCTGAAACTTGAATCTGACTTTCAGTTTTGGTGTGCGGGGATCTAAGGTTGTCAATCCTGACACTTATGTATTTATATACTTAGTATACATATCAGCGCTGTCCAAAGAAAACATGTATCTACAGTTTTGATGATTTTTACTTTTATGCCTCATTTGATCACATTTAAAAAAAAAAAATTTTATTATTTTTTTTGTATTTGTATTTGTATCTGTGCTGTTTTTGTGAAACCACTACTGGCTGCTAAATTTCCTTTGGGATCAATAAAGTATCTATCTATCTGTCTGTCTATCTATCTATCTATCTATCTATCTATCTATCTATCTATCTATGAACTACTGTTTACACTGTGTGGAAATTGTGTGTGGCATTACACGAAACATAGACACTTTCATAGCATACCGTTAGACGTTTTACTTCCATCCCATTAATAGTGGTGCTCATTATTATTATTATTATTATTATTATTATTATTATTATTAATTTTTCTTCTTCTCTATATTTATGCATTTATTATTAAACTATTATTGTATTATTGTTCTTTATGGTATTCGGTCTGCTGGAATATGTGTCTTTCCCTCTGGGATTAACAAAGTCTATCAATCTATCTATCTATCTATCTATCTATCTATCTATCTATGAGCTACTGTTTACACTGTGTGGAAATTTCACAAAGACTGGACCAACAGAAATGGCCTGAAACAGCTTGGAAAGACCCATTTCCAGTTCCTCTCACTTTCATTCAAACTAAATGAGGTTTTTGGCCTCTCCTGTAAAGTTGCCGTTTTGAAGATATCCGTTTTTCTTTGGACAGCGACGATATATTAAGTACACTGAAGTGCTACATATATGAGAACATGTATCAAACTGCCAGAACATACAGTAATAGCACTGTGTTTAAATAGCTTCCATCAGCATCATCAGGGAAGCGACTGCGTAGTTCCTCTGAGAGACCTCCAAACAGGCAGAAACTGCATTTCACAGCTACTGTTTAAAAGGGTTATGGTCTATTTTAGCCTGAGTGTCCCAGCTCTATGCAAAATTCGGTACCACTTTAGGCTACCTTTATAATGGATTTGGAAATGGTTTACTAATAGGTTACTATTGGTTATTAGTTAGGTCACAAACACTTTACAAATGATTAATAAGCAGTTATAACACATTATTAAAAAGAGCTCCTCCATATGATGCACATGAATATGTATTGAGGCTGACAGGGTTATGTGGACTGATGGAAAAGACAAAGATTAGTAAACATCAAAATCTGAGCTTTAACAGTATAACAGTATGTGTGTTCACTGTTAGGCTAATAACAAGTCACTGTTGTCCATCTTATTTATATGTTATAATTGCTTATTAATGATTTTAATGTGTTTATGGTCTAATTAATAACCATTAGTAAACTTATTTTTAACCATCCATAACCTCTTTATAAAGGTAGCCTTATTTTAAAGTGGTACCCACAATTCTAACTTTTCCCAGATTCCCATTTCTGGCCCAGATTAGAAAGATGGACCTTCAGGATTTTCCGATTATGTACGATTGGAAGCGAAAACTGAAAAAGAAAGTACACAGATTCCAGAGCATGCACCCGAATCACCATCTGTAGCTCTCGGCTTGCGATGAGGCCGACCTGACTTAAAGCCTTAGCATTTGAATACGGTCAGCAGCATTGACATAGAGCGCTAATCGTTAGCGATCACATTAAAGAGGCCAAACACAGTCGGCTGATTTAGGACTCGGGGAGATTGATTCCATTGTGGCCGGAGGCTCCTCCAGTCTAACCAGTAAGTAATCATCCTTGTAAAATGTTTATGGGCGCCGCTGCTGCGGCTTCGTGATTTCATCCAGCATCCTCTTGGCCATGCAGCAGCTGAAATTGATAGGTAAGGCTGAGCGGACACCTGCGGTCTGCTGAACCGGCTTCCGCAGACCTCGCTCGGAGGTGTGTGTGTGGGAGGGAACGGGGAGGTGTGTGGGGGAGGCGGAGGGAGAGCAGGGTCATTGTGTGTCTGGAGGAGAGGAGGACTATTATATTAGCTAGGTCTGATTGGAGGAAGCTAAAATTGGAACACATTCCTAGGCCCTTACACAAAATCTAGAGGACCATAAATCTCTCAGCCAACTTGTGAGGCTTCCTGCAATCAGCAGATGAGCCTCGTCCCTCCCCCAGAGGCTCCCTCCGACCCTGCCGTGGCTCCTAGCATGTCGGAACAAGAGACTTGGGCAGCACCGTGTTGTCTTAAGGGGCAGGAAGGAGTGATGTCATCGAATACCTTCTACTTCTCAGTTAGCTGACATGGCTGTTGAATTGGGCTAGTCGTATCCAGGCATGTTGGGATCCTAATGATTCAACCTCTATTCATTATTTATGGGAAGAGTGGTGTTGCTATTCAGGTTCCCTAAAGAACCATGCAGTTCTTCAGGCATCCAACAGCGCTGCTCCGAAGAACACCTGAAAATGAACAACGACACGTGATACATATACGCTAACCATCATGGTGGGTTGGTTTGAACATTGTGGACATGTGACTGGTTCAGGTGTCAGGTTCAGGTAAGAGTGGATCTGTACCTCGAGCCCTCGAGCTTCAAGTACAGCTCGACTCGACCCTACATCCTTGAAGACTCATGGAAGACAAGCGTCCAGATTCTTCTCTGTCCTGGCCCCCAGATGGTGGAATGAACTCCCACTGGCTGTCCGAACAGCTGAGTCTCTCGCGGTCTTCAAACGCAGACTGAAGACCCATCTCTTCGTAATGCTCTTCAGTGAGTGAGCTCTAGTAGAGGTGTAAGTTATATGTGTATGTTGGAATACTTGTGTTGCACTCATATTCATAATCACCCGTCTTCTCTATAGGTATGAGCGCTGGGCTGGGGTTGCCAGGTAGTGCACCTTTGCTTTATATATGTCTGTGTATTGATCTCTCTAGGTATAAGCACTGGCCCTTGTTCGGGCAGTGTCTGAGCTCGTGGTGAGTTTAGGCTCTAACCTTCCTGTACTAGCTGGAATACAACAGAACAGTAAGCTCTGGGTAAAAGCGTCTCCTATATGACTTACATGTAAATGAAAACTGTCCTGTAAAGTTGCCATTTTGGAGATGCTTGTATTTCTTTGGACAGTGATGACAAGCAGATCATCTAACACATGCTGAAGAATCTGTCCCACCCCATGTGCCACTCTCTGGAAGCACTGGGCAGCTTCAGTGCCCGGCTGCTGCACCCGCAGTGTGTGAAGGAGAGATACCGCAGATCCTTCCTTCCGGCCGTCAGACTGTATAACAGCCGCTCCCCTCAGTAGTCTATCTCTACACTAGTCTACTTCTACACTAGTCTATTTCTACACTAGTCTATTTCTACACTAGTCTATTTCTACACTAGTCTACTTCTACACTAGTCTATTTCTACACTAGTCTACTTCTACACTAGTCTATTTCTACACTAGTCTATTTCTACACTAGTCTACTTCTACACTAGTCTACTTCTACACTAGTCTATTCCTACACTAGTCTACTTCTACACTAGTCTATTCCTACACTAGTCTGTTCCTACACTAGTCTACTTCTACACTAGTCTACTTCTACACTAGTCTATTTCTACACTAGTCTATTTCTACACTAGTCTACTTCTACACTAGTCTATTTCTACACTAGTCTATTCCTACACTAGTCTACTTCTACACTAGTCTATTCCTACACTAGTCTGTTCCTACACTAGTCTACTTCTACACTAGTCTATTTCTACACTAGTCTACTTCTACACTAGTCTATTTCTACACTAGTCTACTTCTACACTAGTCTATTTCTACACTAGTCTATTTCTACACTAGTCTACTTCTACACTAGTCTACTTCTACACTAGTCTATTTCTACACTTGTCTATCTCTACACTAGTCTACTTCTACACTAGTCTACTTCTACACTAGTCTACTTCTACACTAGTCTATTTCTACACTAGTCTACTTCTACACTAGTCTACTTCTACACTAGTCTATTTCTACACTAGTCTACTTCTACAGTAGTCTATTTCTACACTAGTCTATTTCTACACTAGTCTATTCCTACACTAGTCTATTCTACACTAGTCTATTCCTACACTAGTCTATTTCTACACTAGTCTATTTCTACACTAGTCTATTTCTACACTAGTCTATTCCTACACTAGTCTATTCTACTTCACAGTCTACACTAGTCTATTTCTAGTCCTCTCTACACTAGTCTATTTCTACACTAGTCTATTCTACACTAGTCTATTTCTACACTAGTCTATTCTACACTAGTCTATTTCTACACTAGTCTATTCTACACTAGTCTATTTCTACACTAGTCTATTCTACACTAGTCTTCTTCTACACTAGTCTATTTCTACACTAGTCTACTTCTACAGTAGTCTATTTCTACACTAGTCTATTTCTACAGTAGTCTATTTCTACACTAGTCTATTTCTACACTAGTCTATTCCTACACTAGTCTATTCCTACACTAGTCTATTCTACACTAGTCTATTCCTACACTAGTCTATTCCTACACTAGTCTATTCTACACTAGTCTATTTCTACACTAGTCTGTCTCTACACTAGTCTGTCTCTACACTAGTCTATCCCTACACTAGTTTATTTCTACACTAGTCTATTCCTACACTAGTCTACTTCTACACTGGTCTATTTCTACACTAGTCTATTTCTACACTATTCTATCTCTACACTATTCTATCTCTACACTAGTCTATTTCTACACCAGTCTATTTCTACACCAGTCTATTTCTACACTATTCTATCTCTACACTAGTCTATTTCTACACTAGTCTATTTCTACACTAGTCTATTTCTACACTAGTCTATTTCTACATCTTATCTTATCTTATCTTATCTATCCAAACAAACTGGCGCCGAAACTAGTAGAGTATGGAAATAGATAGAAGTAGAAACCTAGAAGTAAGACAGTGCCACCCTGTCTCTAACCTTGCCGCGGGGGGAAAGCCCTTCACTGGTCATTCACACGAGTTAGCAGTGGTGCGATCTTATTGTTCCAGTCCAAAGTGCCAACGCAGCTGCTTTGCTGGGCTGTTTTCTTGGATGAAGCACTGGCGGGGGAGGCTGGTCTCTACCTCCCAAAGCCTGTTCCCATGCATTCCTCAGGGCCTGGCATACTTGACACCCTTCCCCTTGGCAGTGAAGGACCGTGGCCGCAGTAAAGGCCACTAGCAGCGTTCGCTTCATGGCCAAATGGAATTTTAAGCTCCACTCGGGCGTCAGCCGTGCCCTCTGGTATACTAGTCGAACAAAAGCATCAAGTCATGTGGTCGCATACTGTTTTGTACTTTTGCGACGAGGGTTCTTGAGTTCTAATTGCACTCAAGAACAATGTTTCTATTGTCAGCAGGAGTTTGCATGACCTAAATGTTCTGCATCGTTAACAGCTACTTTTTAAAAGCGTTTACTTTCCATGCACTGTAAAAGTTGATGGAACAGAAACTGGAGCGCCTCAAAGATAAAACATATGGAAACAACAGAAGTTAGAACAGATGTGGTTGGTGATTATCCTAGTCATTGACTGTGTAATCCCATCCTAAACGTTAGGATGTACAACAAACCATATAGCCCAACACGCTTGGTTAAATACGCCATTTTTCAAATGAGGATGGGTTTAAATACCTCTTTCAACACTCATTCTAACTACATTAAACTTAGAACCCTAGGGTCTAATACGGGTCTTAGTGGACCTGTATTAGACTCTACACTAAAATCTTTAAGTTTAAACCAGTGCTGTCACATGCATGATTACTTAATCCATCGTATTGTTACATCTATGATTTTAGCCACTGCTGGTAGACCGGTATGACCATACGCTTCCATACACCTGCAGATTCAGCTACTTCCTTCACACTATGGTCTTTGGCCACGCCCAAATGCAGTCACTCCTTTTAGCCAATCATTAACATCTGCTCTGGAGCCATTTTCCACAAATGGAACAAGACATTCACAGCACTGTACCACCTCTTCTCAATCTATCTCATACCCCGCAGGTATTTATAGCCTACCACCTTAAAAAAGCCTGACTGACCCAACAGCCACGATTTCTGATCTTCAGCTAGCAGTGATGCCCGCTGTTACTCATCCTGTTATTGCCAGCGCCATCGGCAGACAGCTGCAAGACCGTTACAACGACTCTCCCTAACACCACACTAATGTCTCCAATTAATCTCGTGCCAGACTGCCATGGAGTGACTCAGAATGGCAGCGGGTCATCTTCAGTGAGGAGTCCCGTTTTTGTCTTGGTGGAGACGACCCAGGAATCCATGTGTGGATGCAACGTGTCCCGCACTGCACATCCAGAAAGCCTGGTGTTGCTCCACCCCTACCACATGATCTGCAGGAACTGTGAGGGTATGCAAGCTGCATGGGATGGATTATCACAGGACACCATCAGGAACCTCTACAACCCATGCTGAGACGTCTGGCATGTTGGGTTAGCAAACATGGCGGCCTGACACCATACCGAAAGAGACTAATGTATGTGTAGCTCAATAAATATTGATCATATCAGTCTAAATTTATCATCAGTTATTGATCCTGGTCACCTTTATCTTCCGGAATTTTTTTCCCAAGCTATTTGAAACCATTTCAAAAATGGAGATACGTGTTTTACTTTGGCAGCTGGGCCTGACGTGTGTAGAGTGGGAGATATGGCCCCCATACATAGTAAGTACATACTGCAGCAGGCCTAAACCTCTGATATGCTTTGATAGGGCCACAGAAGGTCTTGCATATGTCAGTCATTGAGTGATTGCCGTGGAATCTGAGGGTCAGTCAATCCCACACATACAGCCGATGCACAATCGCGTAAGCTTCCCATTGCCAAGGCTGAGCTTTATCGGGGAATAATAGGGGCGTTCGGCGTGAAAGAAATATGACGCAAGCATCCCACCATTCAAGATCCGTTTGTCAGAGGAGAACGTTAACAGGGATGAGCAGTTATTCGGCATAAATCTCCGCAGTGCCGCGTCGCCTACATAACAATGTCCTGATGAGGCAAGAGCACAGCCCTGCTGAAGATGAAACCAGATGATTATGGGCCTGGCAGAAGGATTAGTGGACACTGCCTGAAATTAAATTGAATGTTTCAGAGCCAGAGAGGAGAGGAGAGGCGAGAGAGAGAGAGAGAGAGCGAGAGAAACAAAAACAGTGCCATTTTTACAGGGCAAAGCAATTAGACGTTGCTGGGGCAACAGCGGTGGATGCGACCTCATCAGGCCACATCTCGTCCTCCCTCTTGCAGAGGGGAGAAGGTGGAGGCAGGACCTGTGAAATTAAAAGGCACCCTTCCAAGCCCAGTCTCATATTAATTTCCCTCCGTCCTTAACCCAAACATCGCAACCTTGTTAGGGGAGCGGCACGGATAGCGTGGCTGACATTCCTATCAGAGATCAAAACTAGAGATTCTCGGTGTGATCCCGGGATTAGAACTGGTACAGGGAACGGAGGCCGATGCTGAAGTCAAAGGCAGGACCAAATTTAGTAAAGGCTTTAACTAATTCGGCAGAAAAGTTGTTATTTTTCCGGGCTCATTTTCACGGATTTGTGAATCAGAAACCGGAATGATTTTCATTTTGGTTTGTAGTGAACAGACACTGTGTTTTTCTGTTGCTGCTCCGGTCTTCCTTGTTGGGCCATTGTTGTGTTGGGCCATTTTTGGTAGTTGCTAATGTATTGCTAGGTGGATGGTTTTGTATAAGGTGCTGTTGGGCCATTGTTGTGTTATCCCAGGTAGTTGCTAATGTATTGCTATGTGGCTGGTTTTGTATAAGGTGTTGTTGGACCATTGTTGTGTTATCCCAGGTAGTTGCTAATGTATTGCTATGTGGATGGTTTTGTATAAGGTGTTGTTGGACCATTGTTGTGTTATCCCAGGTAGTTGCTAATGTATTGCTAGGTTGATGGTTTTGTATTAGGTGTTGTTGGACCATTGTTGTGTTATCCCAGGTAGTTGCTAATGTATTGCTGGGTGGATGGTTTTGTATAAGGTGTTGTTGGGCCATTGTTGTTTTATCCCAGGTAGTTGCTAATGTATTGCTATGTGGATGCTTTTGTATAAGGTGTTGTTGGACCATTGTTGTTTTATCCCAGGTAGTTGCTAATGTATTGCTAGGTGGATGGTTTTGTATAAGGTGTTGTTTGGCCATTGTTGTTTTATCCCAGGTAGTTGCTAATGTATTGCTAGGTGGATGGTTTTGTATAAGGTGTTGTTGGGCCATTGTTGTGTTATCCCAGGTAGTTGCTAATGTATTGCTAGGTGGATGGTTTTGTATAAGGTGTTGTTGGGCCATTGTTGTGTTATCCCAGGTAGTTGCTAATGTATTGCTAGGTGGATGGTTTTGTATAAGGTGTTGTTGGGCCATTGTTGTGTTATCCCAGGTAGTTGCTAATGTATTGCTAGGTGGATGGTTTTGTATAAGGTGTTGTTGGGCCATTGCTGTGTTATCCCAGGTAGTTGCTAATGTATTGCTAGGTGAATGGTTTTGTGTAAGGTGCTGTTGGGCCATTGTTGAGTTATCCCAGGTAGTTGCTAATGTATTGCTAGGTGGATGGTTTTGTATAAGGTGTTGTTGGGCCATTGTTGTGTTATCCCAGGTAGTTGCTAATGTATTGCTAGGTGGATGGTTTTGTATAAGGTGTTGTTGGGCCATTGTTGTGTTATCCCAGGTAGTTGCTAATGTATTGCTATGTGGCTGGTTTTGTATAAGGTGTTGTTGGGCCATTGTTATGTTATCCCAGGTAGTTGCTAATATATTGCTAGGGGAATGGTTTTGTGTAAGGTGTTGTTGGGCCATTGTTGTGTTATTCCAGGTAGTTGCTAATGTATTGCTAGGTGGATGGTTTTGTATAAAGTGTTGTTGGGCCATTGTTGTGTTATTCCAGGTAGTTGCTAATGTATTGCTAGGTGGATGGTTTTGTATAAAGTGTTGTTGGGCCATTGTTACGTTATCCCAGGTAGTTGCTAATGTGTTGCTAGGTGGTTGGTTTTGTATAAAGTGTTGCTGGGTCATTGCTGTGTTACCCCACGTAGTGCTAATGTATTGTTAGGTGAATGTTACTCCCGGTGTTATCCCAGGTGGTTGCTAATGAATGTTTAAGAGATGTTTTGGTGGAAGGTGTTGTTGGGCCATAGCTGTGTTATCCCAGGTAGTTGCTAACATGTTGTTTAAAGCATGTTTTAGTATAAGGTGTTTTTGGGCCATTGTTGTGTTACATCTCAGGTCGTTGCTAATTCATTGCTAGGTGAAGGTGTTGTTGTCCATTTCACAGACACTAAAGGACTTTACACAGACTCTAAAGACTCTATTTTTATACTTTCAAACTTTGTATTGTATCTTTGTCTTTATCTGTATCATCCTATCTTGTCCTTCTCTTGTTACTTCTGTGTACTTTGTATATGCCTTGAAACCCACTCTGGGATCAATAAAGTATTTATCTATCTATCTTGTTGGGCCGTTGCTGTGTTTTTCCATTTATCCTCTAGCTCTGTGCTCCAGTTTGGAACCTAATAAACAACATAAAAGCTGGCAATCTTCTTCGGATATTATAGATCATGCATATACTTTGTCATAGTAAAAGTCATGGGTTAGCAGTATGGAAACTGGTTATTGATTAAGTGGTGTTATCACTTGCCCATACCTATGTAAATGAGTGAGTGAGGTTAAACACTTGTCAGCATGCTCATAGCAGGGTTCCATGTATTTGGACATAGAGGAATTTGTTACTTGGAATCACACTTGTGGTCACATACTAACAGCACACTCCCCCAGACCAGTGGGCAGCACTAACCACAGTGCCCATGGAGCAGTTGGGAGTCTTGAAACTGATGTCAATAGATCAGAATAGAAAAAATGAAGGAATGTCTCAGGAATGGCGTATTGTGTCATTTTCTATCTATAGGGTAGAATAGCATGGCGGTATACAAAAGCTGCTTGGCCTCTATTATGAGCCATTCTCTTACTGCACTGGGTATGATTTTTCAGATGAATGTTAATTTTTGTAAGTATATTCTAAAATGAAACATGAATAGCCTTGACGTGTGTTAATATCAGTGTGCCTATAAATACAAATTCAGCACCCGGCACAGTTTTCAAACTCCAACACTGCTTATGAAAGCTGAGGTCTTATAGGGCTGCTAAATCCATCACTACTGCGCATCTAATCCTCATGTGTTTGTCTATTTGTATGTACTACTCAGATGAAGGACTAATAAGCTACTAAAGCTCAACGTCGGAAAATTCCAATTTGCATTGATAAGTTTACTGTTGACAACTGCAAACTGAACTGGAAGGGGGAAAGTCTGCGAGCCAGTTTTTAGTTGGCTTGACAACGCCAGCTAATCACACTGAATCACACTGAATAGCTTATTTGGATTTATATGGTGTTGACAAGCAGAAAGTTGGTGCATGTTTGACTTGTGTTTGTTTAAACTGCGGTATGGCGTTCCAGGTGGTTACTAATGTATTGTTAGGTGGATGGTTTGGCATAAGATGCTGTTGGGCCATCACTGTGTAATCCCAAGTGGTTGCTTATGTATTGTTAGGTTGATGATGTAATGTGTTCTTGGGCCATTGCTGTGCATCCCAGGTGGTTGCTAATGTATTCTTACTTGGATGATGTGGTATAAGGTGTTGTTGGGCAATTGCTGTGTTAGTTGAGGTGGTTGATAATGTATTGTTAGGTGGATGTTTTGGAAAAAGGTATTGTTGGGCCATTGCTGTCTTATCCCAGGTGGTTGCTAATGTATTGATAGGTGGATATTATGCTATAAAGTGTTGTTGGGCCATTGCTATGTTGTTATGGCATCCAAGGTGGTTGCTGATCTGGGCATATTTGTGTTCTGGTATGTATGTGAATGTGTATGTACTACTCCTTCGTCCAATCCCTTGAGAAAAAACGCCATACGTCCTATCGATATGCTTCTGTTTTTGTATAGATTCTATGATTATGTTTTATGTTTTGTTATGTGCTGTTCTATACTGTCAGCTTTGATGTCAGTTCATTGTTTCTAGCTGTGGGGCGTGAAGTATTTATTATCTTATACATATGTCAGGGACAAAGAACTTGGCTCAACAATGTCAGGGAAACCCTGAAGCGCAACATCTTAGATTAGGAAAAAGAATAAGAATTCTCAAGGCCAACTTTAAAGAGGGGAGATTATTATAATTATCAAAGTTTTCTGTTTTTATTGTTGGTATTGATAATAACAATTTAGATTTGGAAGCATTTTGGTTGTTAAGTTACTATGCTATAAATTTACATGACGTCCAGATATAAGTTTGATCACACGCTTGACACATATGCCAACACTGAAATTAACGAATGAATAAGCACCACCAGGCCTATTCAAATAATAGTAGGGCCAAATCTCTGATTGCATTTGCTCACATGTACTGAAATATTTATGTTATTTACCTCATTCTCTACATTTCATAGTGTCTGTTTAGTGTCTGAGTTAGTGTTTGTTTCAGAACCTTAATGGCTTCACAGTCTCTTTTTCAGAAAGTTCTTTCTGAGGGTTTTCTAGGTAAATGTGACCTTGGCTTTAGAGAAGATTTGCAGTAAGCCATCCATGTGTGTCAGTGAACATTGTGGGAATTGGGTAAATAAATGCTAACATGCTGCTAACTGCAGCCATCTGGGGCTAAATTGACTTAAATGAAATGGTGCTCCCATGACGGCAAAGAACACTGGGGGTTTTTACTGGGACGCTGGATTGTAGGTTCTATTGTCGAAAGTTGTTTTCCAGTCGTACATTTTACAGTACATTTACAGTGTATTTTTATAACCAGTGTGTGTTTTAGATATTACATGTTACATGTTATATGTTATCTTCAACATGGCAAATTTACCTTTAATGTATATAATATTTTTATGTAAAGATATTTTATGTCAAGCAAATTTGGTCCATTCATCATTGATTTTTTTCACCATTGACCTCACTGATGGAACTGTTGTCTCCAATTATGTCACAAAATGTAAAACAACACGTTTAATTTAAAAATAAAGACATTTGGGTTTTGTTGGACAATAACTATGTGCATGCATATACATCAGGAAGTTTAAAATGCAGTTTTATGGTTATTAAATACTTTTTGTGTTTTTAAATACATTTTGTTGTTTGTACAGTTCCAAAAATACCAGCTGCTGCTTCAGTGAGGCTTTAACTATATATTAGGATATTAACGATATACTGTAGATTTACTTAAAAACTGCAACACACAAAGTAAAAACATGTCCCATGCATATGGCTTACGAGCTTCAGAGGTCTGTGTTTAAACTCAGTGTGGGAAGGCGAAGGTCTGCTGCTGTAAAAAGCCAATAAAATCATAAAATAATCACTACCAGTCAAAAGTTTAGGTACGGCTGCTCATAGAAGGTTCTCCTTCTGCTTATCCTAATGCATTACTTTAGAATAAGAGTGAAGACATCAAACAATAAAATAGCAGACTTGGAATTATACAGTCCAATTATTATACAAATATCCCCAGAATGGAACTTTACAGGAGGATAAACCAGCTTTTTTAACCTCCCTGCTGGTTTGGAACAATTCTAGATAGATAGATAGATAGATAGATAGATAGATAGATACTGTAGATAGATAGATAGATAGATAGATAGATAGATAGATAGATAGATAGATAGATAGATCGCTTTATTAATCCCAGAGGGAAAGACACGTATTCCAGCAGCCCAAGTACAATATAAGAACAAATAAAGAGCAATAATATAATAGTAGTTTAATAATATGTGCATAAATATAGAGAAGAAGAAAAAGAAGTACTTGAATAATAATAATAATAATAATAATAATAATAATCACCACTATTAATAGGATGGAAGTAAAATTGTTAGAAAGTCTAATGGTATGCTATGAAAGTAAAGTGACTATGTATCGTCTAATGCCATGAAAGTAAAATATAATTTCCATAATTTCCATGGAGTGTATGTAAAATAATGAAAACATAAAGCATAAATATCATACAAGAGAAGTACAGCTGTGTATTTGCACATACACAAGTCATTTAAAACCGTCCAATAAAAAAGATACTCGATATTTAGTAAAATAAAAAACCAAAACTTTTAAACTTGGTGCAACTATATATACTAGAGGTGGCAATATTTCAGAAATAGAATACTGTGATACATCAAGAGTATATGAGGTATATCAGGATATGTAAGCCTGTAGAGGCTTTAAGATCACCAACAACCTCCATTTAGTTGGGTGTGTCTAAACTTTAAACTGTTACTGTTGTCACAATACCTAATATGTTATATATCATACCTGTATCACGTAGATATCATATTATAACTATATAAGTATCGCAGTAATATTGTTTTGTGGGGCATTTGATGATTCCTAGCCGTAGTATTCAGATACTTTCACAGACAAATGACATTTAGGAGTAAAACTTTCTCAGCAGTACAGCAGTTTATTAAGTTTGTTATACGCTATAATCACATATGACAAACATAAACCATTCCTGACTATGCTCTGCTGTATTTTATATTGGTACATGGTGATCTAGTCATGCTACTGTATAATTAGTCAAGTAACTTTACCACTTATATAAAATGTGCATAGCTCAGTATGCTCTTTTAATAATGGAAAAGCTTAAATTTAGTGACTGATGTTCTTTGCAGCTTCCGAAAGTACACTGGGTGCCTAGTTACACAGGAAAGCTAATGGACCGGTGTATTAATGTGTTATTACAATATTATTACACTGTAATTACAGTAGCTATTACAATAAGGTATATTAAATGGTATAACCTGCCTGTGCTGTATCACACTGACTTGAACCCTACACTACTGTAGAACTACCAGACATACGCAACAGTGTACATATCTGAAGGGAAGTGCATCAAGGCTAGGAACACAGGAGTCAAGCTAACGTTCTGCAGGAGAACATGGGAGGCAAGCGATCACAAAGAGAATATTATCTCTGCCGCCGCTGTGCTTAGATCTTTACCGTGGTTGATCTTCACTTGGAAGCCTTTTAATGTGGGCTTTAATCTGTGCTGAGGCCGTGCCTCATGAGTTCGTTAGCTTGTTGTAGGTACCCCGGCTCCATCACATGAACGGCTCATTGTCAGTGGTGCGAAATCGGATTGAGCCGAAGGAGTCGCCGGCGTTTGTGTTTGGTTAAAAGGAAAACTGAAGCCCCATGGGGAGAGCTCCCTCTTTTTTTCTCTCCCACAACAGCCGTGTGAAGTGTTGGTCTTTATCGGTGCTCAGAGTTGATCCTGACTAGGGAAAAGGTGCAGGGCTGTAAAATTGAAAGAAGAAATACATCAAAGAGGGGTAATGAACCTTGTCCAATCCCAGCCCAGCCGAGAGGCTCTCGGGGCCAGGAGATGGGGGGGAATTCTGATGAAGCCGTTTTCCTCGCCAGAGCGATGGGCAGAGCGTGTGTGTGTGGCGGGCGTGAGTGTTTATACGTGTGCAGGACTCCGCGAGGTACGCGAGAAGTGGCAACTGTGGGCGGATGCCCTTACAAACCCGTGGTTGCCTCCGCTGGCTGGCCCAAAGCTCGCGGTTGGGAAACTTTGCCGTTGGAGGCTTTGGAGCCTAAATTGTGAAGGGTGGTACTCATGGTTGGGAAGTCTTTTCAAGAGAGCCCCTGTACACCTCATTAAGCCTGGAGATCCTGAAGAGATCAGGGGGTATCCGGCAGCGGCTTATCCGGTCTCTCAACACCGGGGGCAGGAAACCGTGTCTTTCGGCAGGGTTCTTTGAGAGCTCCAGCCTAAAGGGAGGGCGAATCTCTCAAACGAAGCACAGCTCCACATCTCTTTCACATCTCTGTTGTCTCAATTGACTCGGAACTCTCTCTGGGAGGGCTTTCCGAGAGGCTCACGAGGTGTTTACGGTTCATAAACCTCTTACACATGCTTTGTATTCCTCCGACTTGACCGACGCGGTTGGAGCTCTGTTTATTTAATGGTTTAGGAAGAAGCTCAGGGATCTTCTCAAGTATAGAAACGCCGCACCATGTTTATGGAAATAGGCTTCAGTATGAAACTGGCAAACTGGCTTTTCCTTCCGTTCGGCTGTGTGTGGCTCTGGCAAGGCCTGCACCTATCCTTCTCAGAATAGGATGGAGTGTAGGTGGGGGTCTATGCGTGTCTTGGGGTGGGTGGCAATTTGGCAAGAGGAAGCGTCAGCTCTCTTGTGATTTAATGGACTAAATGGACTGTGCCTGTAGCTGGGTTGTTGGAGCCTGTCCTCATTACCCAAGCCGGGCCTGAAGAGGTGGGGAAGAGCTAGACAGCAACCGGTGAGGAACATCAAACGGCAGCGCCTCAGCCGTTCAGTGAACTTGAACAACAAAGGAAGCAGCGGGACTTCACTACCGAGAGGCTTCCTTGGAAGTGGAGCATTTGCTAAGCAAATCATCTGACTCAGGCGAAGGAAAAAGGATCAGGGGTTGTCTTGTCCTCTCACCTGACCTACCTAATGCAAAACACTTGATTAGGGATCTTCGTAGGAAGGCCGTGTCATATGATTCATCATGTTGGGTCTTGTCCAAAGCAGGATTTGCTCGGAGACCTATTCATCCTTCTTCACATTAGTCCTGCATGCCGTGCAGGCTCTGTAGAGGCCTTTGCACACTGAGCACATATTTGGAATGCATGTATAATTGATGTTACCTTGCCAACCCATCGTGATGTTTTGGATGTCAACAGTGCACCCCTTTCGTGGCGACTGAGTGGTGCAACCGTTCGCCCTATTCACCTTACACTGTAATATTCATGGCTGGGAGTCAGGATACACGGATAACAGGAATCAAGACTCCTCCTTGTCCTGAACTTCCACTGGCCTATCCCAACCGCACTCTCTTGGGATCTTCAAACCCAGAATGAAGACTCTCTGTCTGAGACCCACTTACGTGAGCGCTCATCTAAATATATACTGGAAGGGATTGTGTTGCACTGTTGCTGTGCTTAACTTGTCATCTGCGTTCTAGGTACAAGTAGTGGCTTGGGATTGCTAGGTAGTGCGCTAGTGCTGTATTAGCATACCGCTCCAGAGTGATGGCTTGTTTTAACTCCGGTGTCTGGAGAGGACGGCAGAATCCATCAAACGCAACAAACTCCCAGACCTGCAGGACATCTGCCAGTCCCTTTGCCTGAGGTAAATCCAAAAGATCCAGTTGGACAGTAGCCGCCCAGCACACAGCTTGTACACCTTACTGCCATCAGGCAGGAGGTACCGCAGCATCCAGGCCTGAACAAAAAGGCTAATGAACAGTTTCTACCTCCAGGCTGTCATGTTTCTGAACACGCTGTGAGCCTTTCGCAAATACTACCGCACTCTGACACTTTGGTTGTGCATTGAAAAGCAACTATACTGTTATTCGATTTTTCATTTTCTCCCGTTTCCTTGCCGACTAATTCGTCCCACAGCTTTCGAGATATCGACTTCGTTCCAACTCCAGATTGTCCGGTATGATGCGCTGATGTGGGCTTGTATACAGCTTTTGGATTGGATGCACAGATTCCGAGTAGGATTTTTTTTCCCATAGAGAATGAATTGGATCGAAAAACGAGTGCCTATCTAACCTAATTCTGCTCAACCTAGAGACACCAAATCGGATACAATGGCTCGGGGCACAGCCCTGAGCAGGCATTCAGTGTTCAATTGATCCGCACTCGTTCGCTTCTCCTTTTTTTTCACATCCCTCGTTCCTCCCATAGAGTCCCAGTCATTTTTGGACCCACCTAAAGCCGACTGTTTCCTTCGCTTGAGAGCCAAACCGACTTCACATGCTCACTAAGAGGAGGTTCCCAAGCATAGCCACAGCCATACTGACCCGCACTCCTCTATCTGTCGTTTATTCATCCCTCGTTCCTCCTATTGAGTCCCAGTCATTTTCGACCCAAACCAAGCAGTAATGCTTTCGTTCACCCGAGAGCCTCCAAACTTCACATACTCACTAAAGGCAGGCCCCCAGAAGCTAATCCACAGTCATACCGACCCGCACTCGTTTACTCATCCCTCGTTCCTCACTGAGCAAGCTGAGCAACCATCCCACGGTTTCTTCAGGAAATGCACTTTCTAGTTATTATTATTAATATATCATATCACTGCTATGGACAATGTCCTCGAGTCACTTTAAACATCAGACATACACACACATATATATATATATATATATATATATATTATATAGGAGGATCTTCAAATAAGTATTCTGTATGGGTAGGTTTAATAGATAAGGTATGTACGGTATATTCATGTGTGAAATAAGAAACTGAAACTTGGCCTGCTGTAGAGTATTAAGCCCCTAGCTGGTGCAGCCAATCACTAGAGCACATGGATGACCACCTGTGTGCACATGCTGATGTAATGACAAACAAACGTTATTAAGCACACCACTGACCAGACCACACCATGAAGACCAAGGGGATCTTCAAACAAGTCTAAGGTTGGTAATAAGCATTGTAGAGTATTAACCCGAGCCTCACTAGAGCATGGATGACCTGACATGCTGTGCTAATGACAAACAAACGTTAAACTTGCCAGCCAAAGTTGCCTTTGATGTCTATTGGAATAAGCATTTATGAACATTAATATGGGGTTATGACAAGTGTCATGTAGCCTACAGTACCCTACAGTATTACAGTAGCACTTTGAAAAGAAGCGGTGGAGCTTGATCATGGAGGAAGCTTGTCCTAGCCTTTGGGTTTCCCAAACAATCGGCACCATTCTTGATCTAGATGGCTGGCTAACCTTACTAGACCAATCCTAGAAGGAGCAGATGCTCTTCAGGGCTACTGGCTTTTCAATCATATGACTGAGTTCTACTTGGAGACTCGGTTAGCATCTGTTTTCCCAACCCGTTCCCTCATGGTTGTGTTTTTTGGGCTCGTTTTTTGATGCTTTCTGTCTGGTAGCTTGGCAAAACCTCTGAGAAATGCTTTCCCTTGACCTTGGCATGGTAATACCAAGTTTCAGTGATTGAGGTTAGATAGTACGAGGGAGTCATGTGAACAAAGTTTCTTGGAAACTCAGAGTTCTCAGCAAATCGGAGCATACATTCCTTGAGACGTTACTGTCCTTGAGAAGTTATTTTTTCCACATCGAAGAGAAAAAAAAAAAACAGTTCCGCAAGCATCTCCATTTCAGCTTTGGTGAGCAGTCAGTGCTGGGTGCCTTTTCTGAAGAAGCCTTATCCTTAGATTGACCAATCCGACCAATCCCACCCGCCCAAAAATTCCCACTCTAGACCTTTACCAGTTTGTCTACCTGAGTTGCGGACTGTGCCCTGGTTTTAGGTCTCATTCCTGGTCCGGTAGAAGGGGGTGGGGGTGCGATGGCCTTGTTTTCTGCCCCCATTTGACACAAAATAGATGTGGTGGACCTCCTTGCTGTTTTAGCTGCGACAGCCATATTGTGCATTATTAGCGAGAGTGCTATTATCATCAAAGGAGCTGTGCAGTAGGCATTTCCCCCCCCCTCTCTTTTAAGTGATCCTTGGACAGTTGTGTCATTACTTTCCTTGGGTAGCGGCTTCTCCGTAATTACCCCTTCCTTATCTCTCGGCAGCTCTCAAATTGACGCCCCCCAATCATGAATCAAGCTCTCCCTTGCCATTCATATCAACCAAACAATTAATGATACAGTCAGGTTTAATTAAGGCTTCAAAAGGAAAAAAAGAAGAAGGCAGAACAGAGAGAACCGGCCTACCCCTTCTTAGCAAGCGTGAGAGTCTATCTGCATTCCCTGACGCTTGACGGAGCTCGGAATCGAGGCACACCTCTCAGGTTTTTTTCCGGAAGGAAAGAGTGCCTTTCATGTTCTTTTCATTCTTCAAGGTGTTCCAGATCTCACGATAAGACTCAGTTCCTAAAAAGGCTTTGGACTTTGAGAGGCTGATCAGATGACTTATTTATAGCAGTGACTGGGCTTCTTAGACAGGCTGGATGGACTAGGCCTGGACTAGGGTTAAACTCACTGTATGAGTACAATGGATGCACTGATGTCAGACTTTGCTGTACAGAGATGAGAACTGGGCAGCTTCTTGCAATTGAAGGCCTGACCTTGGACAAATGAAGTTGTGGACAAAGTGCTCATTGAACTGCACACTGAACTGGACATTTAGTTGCAAACAAAAAGCCACATGAACTTGGAATGATAACGTAAATGATTGCAGTGCTACGTTTCTTGAGCTACTTCAACTTCAGGACACTACAGTTCAGGGTTTTATATATATATATATATATACTGAAACTGAAACACCTGTCATTCATTTTAGTGTGGGAGGTCTCATGGCTAAATTGGACCAGCCTGGTGGCCAATCTTCATTAATTGCACATTGCACCAGTAAGAGCAGAGTGTGAAGGTTCAGTTAGCAGGTAAGAGCACAGTTCTGCTCAAAATACTGCAATGCACACAACATTATGGGAGACATACCAGAGTTTAAAAGAGAACAGATTGTTGGTGCACGTCTTGCTGGCGCATCTGTGACCAAGACAGCAAGTCTTTGTGATGTATCAAGAGCCACGGTATCCAGGGTAATGTCAGCATACCACCAAGAAGGACGAACCTCCACCAGCATCACGTAGTGACCTGGCCACTATCCTGCAAGAAGAATGGCTTAAAATCCCTCTGACCACTGTGCAGGACGCAGTATATGTCATTCCCAAGACGGACTGACGCTGTATTGGCCGCAAAAGGAGGCCCTACACCATACTAATAAATGATTGTGGTCTAAAAGCAGGTGTTTCAGTTTCATTGTCCAACCCCTGTATATATACACACATTCTTAAACTTCACTGGAGAAGGAGCCTGACCTTGTTTCGTTATACTGTACAACACTGTATTGGTATAATGACAATAAAGTTGAATTGCATTGCTTTAAATTAAATTGAATTGAATTGAATTCAACTAATCAACTATTAGGTAACACTGAAGTCCCCTACTCCTGGGAAAGTGCCTGCAGTGCAGAATTAGAACTCAGAGAGATATATATAACAGGACCCTTTAGGACTGTTTGACAGTACGTTGTTTGTACCTGGGGGGACGGAAAATGTCCCCCTTTCTTTCTGATCAGTGTAATTCTGATAAATAACTGTTGCAAATCTCGAATAAGTAAATAAATATCTGAGCTCTGCAGATGTGTCTGCGCTCCCTCCGAAAGGTTACATAAGACATGCAAATTGTCGCATGGCTGCTAAGCCTGCGCTCCGAGACTGAAAGTCAATACGAGTCCAAATGTCACATCCATTACGTTGGAATTGACTGGCTTGTTTTTTTGTTAGTGTCTAGTGAGCAGCGTTCCCACAGACATACTGCGATTGTCTGATGCTGATCTTTCCACTTATCGTGGCTCAGCCGGTGATCTGTCCTCGTTTCCCCTCAGATTCCTCGGCCCTGTTGACTCAGAGGTCCAGCATTGATTGGTGTTCCGTATCGCCAACGTAATGATGAGTTTTGTCACTCGTGTAATATGATTACAGGAGACTAGCGTCCCAAAAAACCCACCCTGCAAAAAAACACACCATGACTTCATTCCTCCGCACTGCGCAAGGCCAGACGCAGGGCTCGGAACGCCTTTCAAAACTTCGCTCGGTGGCGTTTTTGCCATTTCCAAAGGCACGGCCTTGATTTATGAGTTTAATAACATAAGGAAGCAGTAATCCAGAACTAATTCCAAATTAGCCACCTAATAGCACCGCACCTATATTAGCCGACTGTAGACCGTGCTCAGTGTGATGTGATTATTCGTGAAGGTGGTCCTGCGCTCCTTTAGGAGCGTGCATGTGCATTGCAAGAGAGAGAGTGCGAGTGGAGTCCCTTATCCGATATCCCTTTACAATTATGACCCACTCACTGAGATATGGAGACCTAAAATCAACAGGCCCATTCGCGCTTCCATGATAATCTCGATGTTCCCGCCATTGGAGCTCATTGAAGTGCACTGGGGCTGTGATTTCAATAGCTGCCATAATGAGGGGCTTCCCAAGTACACTCAGCGTCAAAAGAGCGGTTGCACAAATAGCGGTACCCAGAAGGAATCAACCGACTGGAGTGAAGCTTGGTGGGTAGGTGAGACATGTGGCGTTAGCAAGGACGGGCCTTTTCGCTGTACCTGACTGACCCAATAGCCATTCCGTCATTGAGTCACCATTGGCAGACGGCTGCACGATGCAGGACTACATGCACACAGAGCGTTACGGCAACTGTCCTTAACACCACGTCACCGCCACCAAAGACTGGAATGGTGTCGTGCCAGACTGTCTGAGTGACTCAGAATGGCAGCAGGTCATCTTCAGTGACGAGTCCCGCTTTTGTCTTGCTGGAGGTGACCAACGAGTCCGTGTGTGGTGGCACCGTGCTCAGCACCAAGATGAACTGATGAACAGAAGGCCTGGTGTCACTCCACCTCCACCCCTACCTCACCATCTGCAGGAACTGTGTGAGGATATTCAAGCTGCATGGGATGGGAACCATCCATTAGGAACCTCTACACCTCCATACCGAGATGTCTTGCATGTTGAGTTAGCAAACATGGCTGCCCGGCGCCATACTGGGAGACTCTACTTCTGTATGTGTAGCTCAATAAATATTGATCATATCAGTCTAAATGTATCATCAGTTATTGATCCTGGTGACCTTTATCTTCCTTCCCAACAGCCCTGCACTCCCACGCTCCCGTCTGGGCGCAGCTGTTCGTTTGATGATGGGTGTTAAAACTTTCCATTGTAATATGTTTCGGAATTGCTCTTTGATGTGCTTTTTATAAAATATATATTTTTGGACCGCTGGAAACAAAGCTCAGCATTGTTATTTCGGGGAGCTCAGCATTGTACTGGCAAAACGTAACCCGAGAGATAGAATAGAGAAGGAACGAGATGAAAGGCTGGACAGTTGTTGCACGTCGTAACCCTCAGGCCCACACATAAATGCAGTAATGAGAGGGATCGTGTAGCTTTTAGGAAAACAGAGAGAGCGTTTAAGGAAGAAACAGAGACGTGCATGAGTCAGTCTTCATTATTTTCCTATTAAATAATCCAGTAAGTATGTGACACGTGGTGGTAGTAACTTCAGGCTCCTGCAGATGGCGCTGTATGGGGATGATGGGGCTATAATTACCTGTGGGGTGCGAGTTACGGGATCCATAGATTGAGAAGAGGTGCTACAGTGCAGGGAGTGTCTCGTTCCATGTGTGTGAAATGGCTCCAGAGCAGATGTTAATGATTGGCTAAAAGGAGGGACTGCATGTGGGCGTGGCCAAAGACCATAGTGTGAAGGAAGTAGCTGAATCTGCAGGTGTATGGGAGCGTACGGTCATACGGGTCTACCCTATCTGTGCAGCACAGTACCTGACATGCCGTCAGAACGTGAGCTTGTGAGAAGCCCATGTGAAATATTACAGTAAATATAAATACACATAAATATGTTTTCTCCTTCTCATAGTTATTCTTCTTATTCCCGTCTTCTCCTCTCCTTCCTCTTCTTCAACTTTTTCTTCACCTTCATCTTTGCAGTCTTCTTTCCCCACCACTTCTTTTTTTCTCCTAATCTTTCTTTCCTTCAAATTCCATTTTCTTCAGTCTTTTACTTTTTATACTTATACTTTTTTCTTCTTCTCCATGTACTTCTCTCTTCTTTCTCCTCCAGTTCTCCTTCCTCTTCTTTTTCTTTTACTCCTCTTCTCCTCCTCCTTTTTTTCTTCTTGCTCCTCCTCCTCTTCTTCTCTAGTTTCTCTTTTTCATCTCATTCTTCTTCCTCCTATTCATGTTCTTTCTCCTTCTCATATTCTCCTTCTTCTCTTCTTTTTTCCTCTTCCTCATTTTTTTCTTTTCTCTATTTCTTAATTGTTTTTGTCTTTTCTTTCTTCCTCTTTTTCTTTTCATTCTTTTCTCATCCTTCTTCCTTGTTTTGGCTTCTTCTTCTTCCTCTTCTTCTCTTTTTCTTTTCCTTCTTGTTTCTTCTTACTTCTTCTCGTTCTTCTTCTTAATTCTCTTCATCTTTTCTGCTTTCCTTCTTCTTCTTTTTTCTTTTTCCTTAGCTCAATCTTCTTTTTCTTTTCTTTTTCCTTTTATTTTTTCCTTTTCTTCATCTTCTTCTTCTGCATCTTTTTCTTCTTCTGTTCTTCTTAATGTACACTGCTTTCTTTGTTCTCCTTCTTTTTATTCTTCTATTTCTTTTTCATCATCATAATTTCCTGCTTCTTGTTATAGCTTTTCCTCGTCTTTACCTCTTTTCCTCTGCTTTTTTCTTTCTCTCCATTCTCCTCTTCCTGTTCTTTTTCTTCTTCCACTTTTTCTTGACCTTCTTCCTGATCTTCTGCTTATTCTTTTCCTCCTCTTCTTCCTCCTTTCTCTTTTTATATTTCTCCTTTTCCTTGCTCTTCTTGTTTCTTCATCCTTCTCCACCACTCCTTCTTTTTCTTCCTGTTCTGAACATCTAGCAGCTACAGGAGAACCTGGAATTCTGACTGATCTCAGGCTGTATGTAATTCAGTTCGTTGCTACTGCAGCTGGTGTAGTAACTGGAGAGGTCTAATTAGGACATAATGAAGCTGAGATCTTTACAGTACATGACCTTCACTTACAGTGGAGACAGATAGACTGATGAACTCTCGGACAATTCATCCTGTTCTAAAAGCCCACACGGGGTCTGAGTGACCCTCTGTAGTGATGACCTATTAGAGAAAGATCTCCAAGTCCTTTAGTTCCAGGTGCTGTTTACAGTAGTTGTGTGTGGGCGGTGACTCATTGTGGGCTCTGAGAGAGATGCCGTATGGTTCCGGGTTCCAGCCTGGACCTGCCTGCATAGACTCCGGCTAATCCTAACTGTGTGTATCCTGCATAGACTACGCTGCACACTGCGACTGTTTGTGAACACATTTGTCTGCATTACGTGGCTTTTATTCATGAACCATGTCACCAGCAAAGCCCCCCAGGTTCGAAGCTACTGCTCCAGCCCACTGAAGGTCTCAGATATGCTTGATTAGTTGAGAGCTCTCGCTCTTGCAATCTTTTTCGCAAAACTCAATTTAAATGACAAAGCATAGGCCTCCGCAGCTCGAAAGCAGAAGGTGCGAATGAAAAAGACATTAGCAGGTGCCATAGCGAGCTCAATTTTTTTGCCAGGCCAGCAAAAGATAACAGCAAAGCCAATTCAATTCAATTGACTCCGCAACTAAAACACCCCGGCCACAGCTTTACTGTATTAACACATGCACGGAACTACGGAATAGCAAATTCCGCCTATCTGCAATTTGCAATTTAGAAGCGTCTAATGACAACATTTGGCGTCCCAGGCTGGGAACCTGTTTTGCTATTGCATTACTCTGCACCAAGCAAGATAAAGGGACTAATTGGAATTGTAAGTCTCAAGAGAAGCAAGTTTTCTCACAAAATAATTTAGCCAAATCACGCTGAAACAGCCTCCGAGGGATGGCCAATTACATTAACGTGGCCTTCACAACAAACTATTCGTGTGGATTAGGCTTTGCACGACCTTCAGACAAATGCTCAGACTTTGGCTGGAGTACATGCAATTTACCATGAGCTGAATGGAACTCTGTTTATTTCAATTACAGAATGAATCTCACAGCACTCCCGAAATTCTTTGGAGGAATGTCCTGAAAGTTTGCATCTGTAGAAAGCAGTTTGTTGACTTTTTGGACACCAAATTATGTCTTGTTTGAGCAACTACAACTGGGATAATTGGAGAATGGTGTGAATCTAAACAGAGTAAAACCAAGCTGACCATGCCTTTCCAGTGTATCAGGTATACAAACCATATAGATGCACCTGGTAGGATCACAACCCAGTATGAAGTTGGGGTTTGGAGGCTTCTCGTGTGGATTAGGCTTTTTGAACGACCTTCAGACAAATGATCAGACTTTGGCTCATGGGCTCAATGGAACTCTGTTTATTTTAATTAGAGAATGTGTTTCAAAGTGCTCCCCAAATTCTTTGGGGGAATGTCTGGAAAGTTTGACGATGTATCTACAGAAAGGATTAGATACAAAACCATGTAGATAAGAACAAATGGAAAACCAAAAACCAAAGGGAGTCAAAACCAGAGATAGCAAACAAGAAAGGCAGGAGAGAAACGCTTGGTAATGCACACTAGGTTTGGCAAAACTTCACAACTAGTGAGTGTGTGTGTTTGTGGGGAGGCGGGTTCTAATGCAGGCAGGGAAATGAGGGGCAGGTGTGTACAATCACTACTCGGGTGAGGAGGAGTGGGAGAATGAGACGTGATTAGAGGACTCAGAACATTTACATTTACATATATGGCATTTAGCTGACGCTATTATCCAGAGCAACTTACAGGGTTAATCCTATTACAGGTAGGCCAATGTAGTGTTAGGAGTCTTGCCCAAGGACTCTTATTGGTGTAGCACGGTGTAGTCATCCATACCGGGATTCAAACCCCAGTCTCCCACATGTGGTGGTGACTCCCTGGTGGGTAGTGGTGTTATCCACTGAGCTACACCAACCACCAACCAGAACATGTGATGTTGACATCATTGGTTAGTAAACTCTGGGAAATGGAGTTCGGGAGATCGGCGGTGTCAGGTGACAGGGAAACCCGGAGGCATGAAGTTTACCATGAGCTGAATGGAACTCTTAAAAATATAAATTTGACTCTTTTGTACTAAACCAGGTAAAACCATGCTGCCATTGAGGTTCCAGGTATACATACCAGATGGATGCACTTTGTAGGATCACAACCCAGTGTGGTGTTGGAGTTTGGAGTTTTCGTGTGGATAAGGCTTTCGCATGACCTTCAGACAAATTTTCCGACTTTCACTGTTGTGCATGCAATTGCCCATGAGCTCAATGGAACACGTCTCAAAGTGCTCCTGAAGCTTTTTAGGGAAAGTCCTGAGAGTTTTGGGGATGTATCTACAGAAAAGTTTCTGTGGCTTTTCGGACACCTAATTGTCTTCGGTTGAGTGGGTAAATGGAAAATATAGGGTCACAGTCCATCTGTCACTTCAGTCCCCCTCTGTCCCTTCCTTCAGTGAAATGGGAAAACCCTCTGAGGGGCCGCCAGTTACATTAATGTGGCCAGTTGTAACAAATCTGGAGTATTTGTGCCGTTTAAGCTTTTTACACGACCTGTAGACAAATGTTCAGACCTTGGCTGGGGTAGATGCGGTTTACCATGAGCTGAATAGAGCTCTGTTTATTTCAATTACAGAAAATATCTAAAAGTGCTCCTGAAATTCTTTGGGGGGATGTCCTGAAAGTTTTGGGGACGTATTTACACAAAGTGACGTTTTGGAGACCACATTGTCTCTTGGTTGAGTGACTATGACTGGGATAAATGGAAAAGACAATGGAGATAACACTGAGTTCCCAGTTTACACTTTGTTCTGAGCTGTTGGATAGTGCTCGGTTCTAGCTATAGACATAGTGTCAGACTAATATATGAGCTTCTTTTAAAGACTGGTGGACTGAGAGACACTAGAGTCTCTTGACCTACACTGAGCTGATGAAGAGTCCTGTTCCAGAAATGATAATAGGACATTAGAGCCGTAATAAACCATACTCCTGTTACTCTCCATACTTAAGTACATCTGAAGGTAAATACTTTAGTACCGTTACTCTCCATACTTAAGTACATCTGAAGGTAAATACTTTAGTACCGTTACTCTCCATACTTAAGTACATCTGAAGGTACATACTTTAGTACCGTTACTCTCCATACTTAAGTACATCTGAAGGTACATACTTTAGTACCGTTACTCTCCATACTTAAGTACATCTGAAGGTAAATACTTTAGTACCGTTACTCTCCATACTTAAGTACATCTGAAGGTACATACTTTAGTACCGTTACTCTCCATACTTAAGTACATCTGAAGGTACATACTTTAGTACCGTTACTCTCCATGCTTAAGTACATCTGAAGGTAAATACTTTAGTACTGTTACTCTCCATGCTTAAGTACATCTGAAGGTACATACTTTAGTACCGTTACTCTCCATACTTAAGTACATCTGAAGGTAAATACTTTAGTACCGTTACTCTCCATGCTTAAGTACATCTGAAGGTACATACTTTAGTACCGTTACTCTCCATACTTAAGTACATCTGAAGGTAAATACTTTAGTACCGTTACTCTCCATACTTAAGTACATCTGAAGGTACATACTTTAGTACTGTTACTCCAGTGGAGATCTAAAGAGAGGAACCTCTACTGACACTGGAGGAGTATCTTTTCTTGGGTATCTCTAATTTAACTCAACTACATGGACTGTGTACTTCATTCATCACTGATGGTGAAAGGCTACGTTTATAGAAGAGGAGCATGAGTGGCGCTGAGCAGCACACATGATGGGAAATGGTCTTAATATTTCACTGTGGTTTACGATAAAAAAGGATAATTTGATTCATTTTTCAAACAGCATCTGGCGTATATGACAGGCTTAATAGCATTAATGTATTTCACTAAATTTAGATCTTTGAAATTCTGTCAGAGGTATTTTCTTATACATAATAACAACGTCAGCTTTTACAGCATATTTTCTCTTTATAATGAGATACGTTCTGGTAATTACAAGATGTTGTCAAAATTAACAACTTAAGATCTCATAATAACAAATTTGCTAAAAGGTTTATTATTGATATTTTAATGAGCTTTGAAGGATTACATGCATAAGTTATATTTGAAATCTGTTTCTCACCGACAGCTAGTTCCCAAGTTTCCTGTAGTAAATACACACCCGTAATCAAAGGAATAGCTGCACCCAGAAGGAAATGTGGTATTCCAAGGCTATTGGGAAGAAAGGTTTAGGTTACCAGGAAGTTACAAGCAGGACTCGTCACTGAAGATGGCCCACTGCCATTCTGAGTCCAAGACAGTCTGGCATGACACCATTGCAGTCTTTGGCGATGTTAATGTGGTGTTAAGGGCAGTCATCATGATGGTCTGTGTGCATGTGATCCTGCATGGTGCAGCCATCTGCCAATGGCACTAACAGGATGACTCATGGAGGGCATCACTGCTCACTGAATGTCAGCAATCGTGGGTGTTGGGTCAGTCAGGTACAGGGATAAGGGCCATCGTAGCATACATCACATGCACAGCCGAACTTGAAACTTGAGCGTTTGCATCTCTTACAATGTCAAGAATAACCACCAAGTCCATTCCTATCGGTTGATCCCTTTGATTTGATTTTAAAGAACTGGCAACCCCAGCATGCAACATGTAGGCAATAGCCCGAATTCTAGACACACCTGTGGTTTTCATCTTAACCCATTTACCAGCAGGCCTCTCAGGTCATACTACACTAAGTTTGAGGAAATGTGCATGCCATGCAAAATCAGAAGCATGCTAAGTTTTAAAGCCACAAATTCACCCTAAATTATTATGTGGCAAATTGGTGGAATGTCTGCCCTCACTAATAGGGGGCCAATTAGGCATGTGGTCTCGGTAGGGTGAGTCAAAACAGGCTTATTTAACCAATATCTCTGGCTGTAGCAAATGCATACGTGTTATTTCATCACTGTCCTAATAAACAATAAACCTCAATAGGTGACGTTCTTATCCAGAGCGATTTACAAGGTAAGCCATGTGATTTCCTGGAGGATGGAAGTGACCAAGAGGCCTGTTCGCCTTGTGTGCAACAAGCTTGGCTTATCCAAAACAACCTAACTGCATTACAGGTAGGCCAGTGTAGTGTTAGGCGTCTCGCCCAAGGACTCTTATTGGTGTAGCACAGCATAGTCACCCAGACTGGGATTCGAACCCCAGTCTCTCACATGTGGTGGTGACTCCCTGGCAGGTAGTGGCGGTAGTGCTGAGGTACACCAACCACACAACCACACTTGTATGCATTATTTGAACACCGCATCTGACGTTTACAATGTGTGGAAAATGTCATGATGAATGGACCAGCAGAAATGGCCTAAAATCACTCAGAGTTGGGGGAGAAGTCTGGTTCCATTGACTTACAGTGAAGTTTGATGAGGTTTTTGCTCAATCCTGTGAAGTTGCTATATGGGAGGCTGTAATTCTAATAGGACTAGGTGTATCATGTGTGGTTGGGGTGGCACAATAGACAACACCACTACCAGCCAATGAGCTTCCCCTTGACGTCTGAGGTTGGGATTCCATTCCCAAGTTGGGTGACTATGCTGTGCTACACCAATAAGAGTCCTTGGGCCAGACTCCTAACACTACACTGGCCTACCTGTAAGTCAGTTAAGCCGTTTTGGATAAGCCAAGCTTGTTGCACACAAGGCGAACAGGCCTCTTGGTTGCTTCCATCCTCCAGGAAGTCACATGGCTTATGTTGCATAACCGGGACCCAAATTCCAGCTGTGGGACTAGCACTACATTTACTAGGTGGGTCCTTAGGGAGCGTTTTCGGAATCATCAACGATCTTATTACACACGACGTGCAACCAATCTAAAAAGGCGTGGAGCTACCTCCAGGCAGCGGCGAGGTAGACGCGCAAACAGATCCCGTAATGATTTTTATGTTGTCTTTGTAATCAAGCAGGCATTTAATTACGTTTGGTTGCACATTATTGAGATGAGGATGGTTTAGTCACTGCAAACACATTACGAGGAGCATATTTCATACCGGCTTGTTTGCCTTTTGAAATGAGACTTTTCCCCATTACCTGCAGCCAAGAGCAACTGTACCGCCGCAGATTAGGCAGGAGCCTGTTAAAGAGGACCAATAAATTACTGCGGCCCCGATCGCTTAGCATGCGCACGTGTTTACGTGTGAGGGAGCGCTGCTTGCGCCGCTTGAGCGGTCGATAATTCATAGCAGTGGAGCAGTGCGTTAGGCTATGGCATTGTTTCATTAAAATGCTTAATTAGCTGTATCATTCCGAGTCACATGATTGTATTGCAATCTAAATATTTTCATTTGGAAGCCATTCAGGCTCTGTAAACTGGAGGAGCTCCCTTAAACAGATCGTTGACTAATCAACCATGATTGCTTTCAGGAGGTGAGGTAGCATATGCATCACCGAGACAAGTGCTGTTTATGGACGTTGCCTGTTTGGGGACATTTACAGTAGCCCAAAGCAGGATGCTTGATGGGTTAGTTTGGGATTTCCACTGGATTTAATTGATCGGATCCAGGCATGGTCATCCGGAGTGATCTGATGTGAAATGCCCAGCTCTAGACTTGCTTCAGGGTTCTTAGAACTTTGGTGCTATTCAGGGAACCAGTCTGCATTTGCACCACTTTTAATTGGATCCAAGGAATGTCAAAGGATACATCATTAACGTCAACAGAGGGCGCTGCACAGTGGTAGTCCACAGTACTAACAAGATGGCGGTGCCTGCCAGATGTTAGTTTACATCCAGAAAACAAGCACAGATCAACTACTGGAGATAAGAAGATCCTGAGGAGGTTCTTCAGCAGACCACTGGGAGACCATTGTTGCCTTCTTCTTCCTCATCAACTGACACGCCCACAGATATCATCATGGTTCGATCCTACGTCAGGCTGAAGAACCTACTATTGGTGGTTCCAGCTGGGAACTATCTTTTCTGTTTACTTTGGTGGAACTAAGACGAACCGTGACAAATGACAACAAATCGGATCCAAGCATGGTCATCCAGAGTGGTCTGATGTGAAATGCCCAGCTCTAGACTTGCTTCAGGGTTCTTAGAACTTTGGTGCTATTCAGGGAACCAGTCTGCATTTGCACCACTTTTAATTGGATCCAAGGAATGTCAAAGGATACATCATGAACGTCAACAGAGGGCACTGCACAGTGGTAGTCCACAGTACTAACAAGATGGCGCCTGCCAGATGTTAGTTTACATCCAGATAACAAGCACAGATCAACTACTGGAGATAAGAAGATCCTGAGGAGGTTCTTCAGCAGACCACTGGGCGACCATTGTTGCCTTCTGAGTATCATCATGGTTCGATCCTACATCATGCTGAAGAACCTACTATTGGTGGTTCCAGCTGGGAACTATCTTTTCTGTTTACTTTGGTGGAACTAAGACGAACCGTGACAAATGACAACAAATCGTTCAGCTTGGTGCTGACTTCGGTGCCTCCACATGGAGTCGCTGGTCATCTCCACCAAGACAAAAGCAAGACTCGTCACTGAAGATGACCGGGTGCCATCCTGAGTCATTCCATGACAGTCTGGCATGACACCATTGTGGTCTTTGACAATATTAATGTAGTGTAGGGTAGATAGTGTAGTCTGTGTGCAGGTAGTCGTGCGTCATGCAGCCATCTGCCAATGGTGCTGGCACTAACAGGATGACTCATGGAGGGCAACATGGTTGGTGTAGCTCAGCGGATAACACCACTGCCTGCCAAAGAGCCACCACCACATGTGGGAGACTGGGGTTTGAATCCCAGTCTGGGTGACTATGCTGTGCTACACCAATAAGAGTCCTTGGGCAAGACTCCTAACACTACATTGGCCTACCTGTAATATGATTAACCTTGTAAGTCGCTCTGGATAAGAGCGTCAGCTAAATGTCGTAAATGTAAATGCATCACTGATTGTGATCGTTGTGGCTGTTGGGTCAGTCAGATACAGCGGTAAGGCCCGTCACATGCATAGTTGAGCAGGAACTCCTGCAAAGTTTTTAAGGTGGACTGTATAATTCCATGAACGCTATTTTATAGTATGGTGTCTTCACTTGTATTCTACAGTAAAGCATTAGGATGAGGTGAGCAGCCATACCTAAACTTTTGACTAGCATCATATTCATGCATGCATGTTCCCCATATGTGTGTTGTGCTGCGGTCAGTAGATGTAAGTGGCACACTGCTGCATAATTGCTGGCTGTAAACCCAATTCCTTGAGCTAGAGCGTTTCCTGGGGCACTGAATTGTTGATGAAGAGCCGCTTGTTGTTTCTCACGACCACGTTCGGCGGCATCCGTATGCTCATCGCGGTTTTAATGTATATCCCAAGTGAGTGAGGAACCGCACGTTTCCTTCAGTTTCTGGAAACTAGGACGCAGCGGAAGATCACTCAGCGTGCATGTCACCAGAGTGATCCCTTCTGGCGGCGAACGTGCCAGCGGCTGCCGAGTCCTGTCTTTTTTTTGCGCTGTGTTTTTTTGCGGCTGGTTCGAAGGGTTAAACGCACGGTGAGCTATTCGAGGAGACACTTAAGTGCTGCCCTGAGCACTAAATAGGAGGCACGGCCAGCGGCGAATAAATGGCAAATACCGAAAGAAAAAGAAAAAAGGAAAGTCTTTGTTTGGCTCATAGGAATAATTGATTTTTTATGGAGCTGGAGGTTTTTACGCATCAGAAGACTCGCAAGGTCTCCTACTGTGGTCAGTGGGCCTAGGACTTCCACCAGGCTGGAGAAAATGTAATTAATTGGATCTGATTAAAATTAATGAAGTAATTAAAGAGCTGCTGGGGCTGGTCCAGGCTCGCGTGGATAAAAACCCCGCCAGCGCCGGGACGGGAGGACAGGGACCGAGAGGAGAGCCAGGAGTGGCGACGCTAACGGCAGCGCTGCTTCATTACTGGGCTTCTTGGCTCGCGTTGTCTTTTTTTGCGGGCCGTCAACCTCTTGACTGACCCAGATAAGCCCCCCCACCCAGCTCACATGGCCTGCATAACATAAGGCGTGTGACAGATTCGGCTGGAGCAGGCATGAGTGATATGGATGAAATGCTACATTGGGAATATGTTTGTATAATGATATGACAGACAGATTGGTTGAGTTTCTCAGGCTTTTTGGTATGTAAATGATACTGCAGTTCATCAAAACATCAAAAGTGTCGTGTGTTTTCATAAACATAGTGTCACCAGGAGAAGGGTCTAAGAAAGAACGATATACCATGAGTTGGAGGTCCCTGGTTGGAGGCCACATCAGTGTTCAGACACTCTTGCATCGAAGAATTCCAGAGTTGGGCCAGATTTGGTAGATGTCTTCCCTGGCACAATTCCGAGGAGAATTCCCTGTAGACTGGGATTTTAGCCACTGCTGGTAGACCCGTATGACCGTATGCTTCCATACACCTGCAGATTCAGCTACTTCCTTCACACTATGGTCTTTGGCCACGCCCAAATGCTCAGTTCCTCCTTTTAGCCAATCATGAACATCTGCTCTGGAGCCATTTTCCACACATGGAAAGAGACATTCCCTGCACTGTAGCACCTCTTCTCAATCTATGGATCCCGTCACTCACACCCCGCAGGTGTTTATAGCCCCATCATTCCTCATACAGCGCCATCTGCAGGAGCCTGAAGTTACTACTACCTTAAACATGTAAGGTGACCAACTTTTTTGGCTTAATTTTGGATTTAATATTGATTTATAAAACTTGAGAAAGATAAAGATTGGTGTGCATGAGGGCCTGCTTTGTATACACAGTTATACATATGAATTACTGTATGGAGGCTTTAGCGTCCAGATGGTGGTGCACTCCTTAGACCAAATTTACACCCCAGGTCTGGCAGTGGTTCCCAACCCTGGAGGACCTCCCTGACTTGCAAGTTTTGGTGTTTTCCCTTCTCCCAATCCACTTGATTCAACTAATCCGCTGATTAAGAAGTTCTTCCTGAGTTGCTGTGGGTGTGTTTTGGCAGGGAAACACAAACATGCCAAGGCTGTGGGTCCTCCAAGACCAGGTTGGGGAACCATTATGGTGAGGCTTGGTTTTCAGTGTCAACATGTAAACACAGTATGTGCATATGAGACTGTGGGAACCTGAGGGAGCTATGCTAGCTATTAACATGAGCTACCGCTTACCTGGCTAGTACCTAGATAGTTGAGGGGCTGTCTCACTAAAGCAACATTCCTGGGATATGAAGCTTCTTGGCTAACCCTCAACCTGCAACAAGGCCTCCACCCTTACCGCAACATCTGAAGGAACTGTGTGAGAATATTAAAGCTGAATGGGATGTATTATCACAGGACACCATTAGGAACCTTTATAACTCTGTGCTGAGACTTCTGGCACTACTTATGTATGTGTAGCTCTATAAATATTCAAAAGATGCATAAGCTTTGATATCAACTGTGCCAAGAACTACCTGTAAGTCCTGTGATGTTTTTTTATTTATTGTTATATTGTGATATTGATATTGATGGTTTGAGACCCACTGCCTTTTGCCTGTTTAAATGGGAAACTAAAGATACATAATGTCATCATAAGGTCATATGACTTGAGACTCATGTGTGGATCACTCCCACCTCTGGTGGCCAGTAATCCACAGCTGCATTCAATGCTATGCTAATACTTTGCCAAAGTACAGCAACTGTGACACATGCTACATAAAATGATACACAGCAGATTTCACATCTGGCCCAGCAGGGTGTGAGGACAGTGGGATGCGGTTTTGCACAGGCTGTTGAGAATGCGTTAAAGGCTGTCCGTGGTGAAACACAGGAGGCTGGCTGGCTTTAAAACAAGGTCATGTGGGGACGGCTAGCAGCTCCAGTTATCTACGGGGATGAAAGGAGCACAGTGGGTGAGCGAGGCAGGGGTTCGGAGGCATCCCCGCAGGCTTTTTGTAACCAGCGGGCCCGGGGCCCATTGACATTCGCAGCCCATACACCCCTGCAAGGCGCCTTTAAAAACTGAGGGGCCTGGTTAAGGCAGGGAAGCCTGACGCGACAGGATAATAATGACAGAATCTCAATTAATCTGCTCGGGAGCATAATCTCATGGTGGAGGATTGCAGATCTTGTCAAGAAGAGGGTGGTGAGGAGTTGATGATGCCAGAAAATAGAGTGCTTAGAAAGTAAGGGTTGCAATATTGCAGGTTGGGTATGTGCATCAAAAGCGTGTGCAAACTCAGGCCGAATTTATTAGCCCGGGGTGAGGAGTCAACTACGTGACGATCATGGCAATCAGAGGCTACAAACGAAATCTGCCAAACCAGAGAATTGCTAAAGTACAGGGATACAGTAGCATGCTTATTACATTCACACCAATGCAGTACATCATCACAAATGAATGGATACCAGTCCAGGGCAAATTAGCTCAAAGCTATGGTCACCCCGGACTGTCACCCTGCCATTTATGTGCCAGGATGCAAAAAATCAGGTCAGTTTGGACAAGATTGTGTGTGGTACGTATAGTGGCTGATGTTAGGGTAGTTAGGTAACTGACTTAACCCTTTACCATCGAAATGAATTGGCCTTGCAACCACCTCTTCAGCTTCATAAAGGTATTTTACAAAGTTGGCCGTATGTTACAATGATCTAGTCCCTTAACCCACCCTTAACTAACCTCCAAATATCCCACATTGTCTCCTAGTACCTCCACAAAACACTACACCGTAGGAATATTAAAGCTCCCCGGGCAGCACAGCATGCTTTTTAAATAATCAGCTTAACACTTCAGCCTTCGGTATGCACTAAATAGGCCATAACAGGCCAGTAGTTGATAATAAAAGGCTGTATTACTATGTTATTACTATGTTATTAAGCAATAACAACAGTGTAATAATAAATATTGACCAAATCATGTTTATTTGTCTATTATACATTAAATTCTTTAGCACTGCATGTTCAGTTCTTGTGTATACCCATTTTAAACCACAGTCCGAAATTATCAAGTCGATATCTATTAGCTGCATATTACTACAGCACTGCTTAGTAATGAAGTAATCAGCCGCCTGTTAATTACTGATATTTTGCACAGACCTAATAATAGCATTATGCTTAATTCACCCCAGTAGCTGCTTAATAATAAGCAGCCAGTTAATGTTATTTGTCTGATAGTTAGTTACCAGCTGTTGGCTTAAGTACGGCGTAATAACTGACACGTAAAACACTGAGCGAAAGATTATGATGTTTAATGATCAAATAAATGCTTATTTCAACCTTGTTACTGAGTAATAAAGTAATAATGGGCTGAAGGTTAATTGCTTATTAAGTCTGAATAAGAGCATTGCTCTGGAAGGGGCTACATTTCCCCCTTTTTGATGCTTGATAATAATAAACAGCCTATTAATACCAGTTATAGGCTCATTAACGGCTTAATAAATGCACTACAAGGCCATTATATGCTGAGGTGCTACCCTTAATATGATTCTATTGAGGCATTTGGGCTTCACTGTCTAGAGAACAACATGTTAGGCGATTTTTACTTCTATGCATCATTTGAACACAGCAGCTGCTGTTTACGCTGTGTGAAAATTTCATGATGAATGCACCAATAGAAAGGACCCAAAACCACTTGGGGGAAAAAAAAAAAGTTGGGTTCCATTGACTTCCATTAAGTGGTTTTTGCCCTCTCCTGTAAAGCTGGCATTTTAAAGAGACTTGTTTATATACGACATTATTTTCACTCTCATCCAACATGAAGAACATCATACATGTATTTACATTTATGGCATTTAGCTGACGCTCTGATCCAGAGCGACCTACAAGGGTATTCATATTACAGGGAGGCCAATGTAGTGTTAGGAGTCTTGCCCAAGGATTCTTATTTGTGTAGCACAGCATAGACACCCAGACCCCATAGAACCCCAGTCTCCCACATGTGGTAGTGGCTCCATGGTGGTTAGTGGTGTTGTCCACTAAGCTACACCAACCACTCACTCTTACACTCATTATCAAGAGAACATCTGCATGAACACTGGCACCCAGAAGGAGTCCACCGACAGGAACGAAACTTGGTGGGTAGGTTTGACATTGTGAGACGTGCCAATGATCCCAGTTTCACGCTCAGCCGCACATGTGACATACCCAAGGAGGGGTCTTGTCTCTAAACCTGACTGACCCAACAGCCACTATTGCGGACATTCAGCGAGCAGTGATGTCCTCCATGAGCCATCCTGTTAGTGCCAGCACCGTTGGCAGATGGCTGCACAACGCAGGACTACATCCACTCACACCCTTAACACAGTACCATTGTCACCAGAGACAAAGCAATGGTGTTGTGTCTGACTGGCAGCAGGGAGATGGCCAATGAATCTGTGTGTGGAGGCACCGTGGTCAGTGTCAAAGTCAGGGTTTTATGTCACATGCTGCACGTCCAGAAGGCCTGGTGTCACTCCACCTGCTGCATGGGATGGATTATCACAGGACACCATTAGGAACCTCTACAACTCCATGCCGAGAGTGTGTTGCACTAGCTAACATGGTGGCCCAACGCCATACTGGGAGACAGACTTCTGTAGGTGTAGCTCAATAAATATTGACCATATTAGTCTAAATTTATCATTATCTATTGATCCTGGTCACCTTTATCTTCCTTCCCAACAGCACCGCAATCTCACACCTCCTTCTGGGTTCAGTTGTTCTTTTTGTTGATCAGTACAGCACTGGATGTTAAACATGACTGGTAGTACTACCCATCACTTGCTGGCATTATATTAGACTAGTATGGCTCAGTATAGTAACATATCGTCACTGTCCAATGAAAAACATGTATTTACATTTTTGTCCATTTTTACTTTTATGCATCATTTGAACACATCAGCTGCTGTTGACACTGTGTGAAAATCTCATGACGAATGGACCAGGAGAAATGGCCCAAAACTGCTTGGAAAGACGTCTGGTTCCATTGACTTCCATTAAAGTTAAATGAGGTTTTTGGCCTCTCCTGTAAAGTTGCCATTTTGGAGATACTTGTTTTTCTCTGGACAGCGACGATATGCTAATCAGAGAACAGTGATGTCATTACTAGAAAGCTACAGAACGCGCATCCTAGCTTATGGCCAGCCGTATATTTGGTCATTTACAGAAGTAGCCGTGTGTTGCTCGTCTCAGCTAAGTAGCTTGTAACATAACTCGGGAAATGTATCCTTGCTGCAGTGTATCCAGCTTCGGCTACTTTCTCTTTTGTTGCTGAACTTGGGGGCCTCGCTGCGCCTGGGCTCTGTGACTCGAGGCATCGTGGTGGGAGGTTTTATGCCTCGACCCCTTTAGTTAAGTCATAAAGTCGTTCCCGGCGCACACGCCCACCCGCGAGCCTTGGCTGTAGCTCTCATCCCTCAACCTCCCTGCCATGCTACGCCGGCTAGCGCTCTAGGGTGTTGCCGTATTTCAGGACGATCGGCCCTGCGCAGCGAAGCCTCGGCACCCGTGGAGAAGCGCGATCACCCAGCCTGCCTGTGCAGATAGGGAACATTACTCTTCGGCTCCGGCCTGGCACCGCCGCACGAGTGCTTCTGCCTTGCAGGGTCATAAAGCAAGGCAGTAAAAAAAGAAGAAGAAGAGGAAGAAGAAGAAGAGAGCGAGCAGTAGGAAGTTCTATAGTGAAGAATTTCACGGATGTGTGGGGGTGGTAATGCAATACAGCGGACATGGTGGAGTGGTGGGGGGGTAATGCGTTTTTAAAGATCAGAGGTGCTGGAATGTAAATCGGATGTGACTCTGATAAGTTGCGTTTAGAGTCGATGGCCCCGCGTGTGGTTTTGAAGTGGAGTAATGGGAGTTCAAGTGGGGCTTTGCCGGGCTGGTGTCCAACACAGTTTGGCTTCAACTTTGGGTTTTCCGGTATTTCATTATCAACTCCATTACTCAATTATCGTTAATGTAATTAAATTCTATATTAATTGTATTTATTATAGCCAAGGCTTAATTCCAGCTATCCAAATGTTTATTGACTCTCCTCAAATTACCGTATCCCACATGTGCAATCATCCCATGAATGCTACTGAAGTGAAGTCAAGGATGAAGACAATGAGAACTGAATGAAGACATATATCATTCATATACAGGGGCTGAAACACCTGTCATTTTAGTGTGGGAGGTCTCATGGCTAAATTGGACCAGCCTGGTGGCCAATCTTCATTAATTGCACATTGCACCAGTAAGAGCAGAGTGTGAAGGTTCAGTTAGCAGGTAAGAGCACAGTTCTGCTCAAAATACTGCAATGCACACAACATTATGGGGACATACCAGAGTTCAAAAGAGGACAAACTGTTGGTGCACGTCTTGCTGGCGCATCTGTGACCAAGACAGCAAGTCTTTGTGATGTATCAGGAGCCACGGTATCCAGGGTAATGTCAGCATACCACCAAGAAGGATGAACCTCCACCAGCATTACGTAGTGACCTGGCCACTATCCTGCAAGAAGAATGGCTTAAAATCCCTCTGACCACTGTGCAGGACGCAGTATATGTCATTCCCAAGACGAACTGACGCTGTATTGGCCGCAAAAGGAGGCCCTACACCATACTAATAAATGATTGTGGTCTAAAAGGTGTTTCCAACCCCTGTATATATATATATATATATATATATATGTATATACAGTATGGCTCATTTATCCAAAATTTATCCATCTCTCTCAGAATAGAAACTGTGGTGCACTGGTGTGAAAATGGTGTGAACTGTATCCACTGGGCACTGGCCTAGCTTGAGTGTAGCATGAAGTAGGCAGGATGGCCAATGTAGCCTGTAGCTTAGCAGATATACCAGTGCTGTAAAGGTGGGCCGGTAAGCTGTGACGGGAGCGTGTATGTGTGTATATACACGTGTGTGTATATGTACATATATATCGTCCCTGTCCAAAGAAAAACAAGTCTCCAAAAACTGCAACTTTACAGGAGAAATCAAAAACCTAATTTAACTTGAAGGTAAGTCAATGGAACCAGATGCACTTTTGGGCCATTTCTGTTGGTCCATTCACCATGCAATTCTCACACAGTGTCAACGACAGATGCTGTTTTCAGATGATGCATAGAAGTCAAAATGGACATGCATTTATATATATATATATATATATATACATATACATATAGTTATGACACATTTATCCAACATGTTACACTCAGTAAATGAATAGAACTCATAGATCTTCATAATTAATATTTAATGAAAGCTACAGATCCCAAAACTTAGAATCACTCTTAGTATGAATTAGTGATGTCATTTTATTATAAATATAATCATTCTTTAAACAAGCTGCAACCTAGACATCAAAAGGTATTTTAAGAGTTATTAAATATGTATCTCCAATAAGTTATGAAATGCTTTATGGTTTACTGTGGTTTGTTTACGGTGATTTCTTTATTTGCCTCAGGATTGGATCACTACTCAAATCCAAAGCATTCTAGTTATTCGTTATTAATATTATATTATATATTATATATCATTTCACAGCGTTCTACAAATGGGTGGGGCATGTTAATGAAAGCAGGGCTTCCAGTCCTCTGAGCAGTAGATTATGTGTTATGAGATTATTGGTGTTCGGCCGTGGTGCTCATCACAGCGTCTACATGTGGCCCTGTTTTAACCCGTGTGTTATCCTGCTACTTGAGTTCTACACACATGTTCTACCGGCGACAAACTCAGTAATAAAGCGGGGGGATCGGAGCGTAATGGGCTAAGCTGATTGGAGGGCTCTTGATGGGGGTTAACTCTCAGCCTGTGCACTATAGCCACTCTTACTCGTCTGTCCAATTTGCATGCAGGAGAAGCGCCATCCGGTTCACTTTAATGAATTCATTTACATTTACATCTCACTTGCAGTTGTGACATTTCCCTCAGGAGCCCTGAGGTTTAGCCTCGCGATTACCCACAATGCACCTGCGGCATCGCTCTGCCATGACCACCGTGCCTTTTGAGAGAGAGCAAAGTGCTGGCTGCCCCTTTTTTTTTTTTTTTTGGAGCCGGACCACATTTCATCTATTTCTGCCCTGGCGGTCCGCTGCTGAGTCGCAGATATTCAGTTTTACTGTCCTATCCATTTAGGCTGGCTGTCGATGTGGCTAAGTTTGACAGAGCGTCCACAACAACGCTGGCTCTCTCAATGCACCAGACAAACACCCCTCGAGCTAAAGCGCTGCTGTTCTGCAGAATACAGTAGAGGATGGATCTGTAGTGTTTAGTGTGAATCAATGCAAGACCTGATATTTTTCAGCCTCATTTTTACCCCTTTTCATTATTATTATTATTATTATTATTATTATTATTATGAATATTTAAAATTAGGTTTCAAAATCGTGGAAAAACAGGCAGTAACTCAAGGGGTGAATCAAGGGGGGTCCCGAAACCAGGCCCAGGTTTCTCAGTATGTAATGTAGTCACTGAAAAGTGTCTGCAAGGGTCTACAGTAGACTGGCGGGCTGTCAATGTGGTCAAGGCTTACAGTGGTGGTCTTCCATTACGGATCTAGCTTGAGTGGAGCATGAAGGATCCGGCTGGCAAATGTAGCCAATAGTAACTTAGCTTAATGGCAGGTTCAGCAAAAGCCCTCAGTGTTGATAAGCTGGCAAAGCTAGTGCTGTAGAGGTGGTCAATTAAGCCATGGTGGCACACTCTAGTCTCTGACTAGTGAAATGGACCCACTGGGCACTCAACCACTGGGCACTGACCTAACTTGAGCACAGCACAGAGAGCTGGCAGGTGTAGCCGTAAGCTCATAGCTTAGCTAACCTAGCAAAGCTAGTGCTGTAGAGGTGGGTCATTAAGCTATGGTATACTCTAGAGTTAGTCAAGGCTCACAGTGTAGGTTCTCCATTTCCCAGTGAAATACAGCCACTTGGCCCTGACCCAACGTAAGTAAACAATGAAGAACTGGTGTAGCCAAAAGCTCTTAGCTTAGCTGAGTTAGTAAAGCTAGTGCTGTAGAGCTACAGCTAGTGCTGGTGAGGTGGGTCGGTAAGCCATAACAACACATGTGACTCTGGACACTCAGCTAGCTCAAACAACCGTAGGGGCTACAGTAGACCAATGGTGTGTACAGTTGGTGGAGGCTCACAGTGTAGTTCCTCCATTTCCCAGTGAAATACAGCCACTTGGCCCTGACCCAACGTAAGTAAACAATGAAGAACTGGTGTAGCCAAAAGCTCTTAGCTTAGCTGAGTTAGTAAAGCTAGTGCTGTAGAGGAGCCATGATGGCACACTCTAACTGGTGTAGCCAAAAGCTCTTAGCTTAGCTGAGTTAGTAAAGCTAGTGCTGTAGAGGAGCCATGATGGCACACTCTAACTGGTGTAGCCAAAAGCTCTTAGCTTAGCTGAGTTAGTAAAGCTAGTGCTGTAGAGGAGCCATGATGGCACACTCTAACTGGTGTAGCCAAAAGCTCTTAGCTTAGCTGAGTTAGTAAAGCTAGTGCTGTAGAGCTAAAGCTAGTGCTGGTGAGGTGGCTCGGTAAGCCACGACGACACACACATGACTCTGGACACTCAACTAGCTCAAACAACCATAGGGGTTACAGTAGACCAATGGTGTGTACAGTTGGTGGAGGCTCACAGTGTAGTTCCTCCATTTCCCAGTGTTGTCCCAGTGTAGCCTTGACACTGACCTAGCTTGAGCGCAGATCAAGGGGTGGCTGATGTAACCCAACACTCGTAGCTTAGCTGACTTAGTGTAACTAGCACTGGTTGGTTTGGTAAGCCATGATGGGAGACTCTGACTAGTGAAATGTAGCAACTGGGTAGATATCTAGCTTCCTGCCTTCAGCCCTGTGAGCTCTGGAATATGCTCCAGGATCTCCTGCTACCCGGAATGATGAGCAGCTAAGAGGATGCACGACTGAAAGTCTCTGTATTTTTGAGCTTGTTTTGTCCATGGACTTACGGACGTCATTCCCTCTCAGACATGGAGCTTCGTCCACAGTGTGTGGTGGGGGCCGATCCACAGACAGTCAAGGCCTTTAGTTCTTTTCTTTTTTCCCTCCATGTTAACCGGTTGTGAGGTAAGCAAACAAGGTGACTCGTTTGACGCAATGGAAGAAGGGCGCTCTTGAGGGGACGTGGTGAGAGAGACGTCCCGCGGTGCATATTAATTGAAATCCGCCGAGACCTCCACCTGTGCTAGAGGATGTACAGCGCTGAGCGACTTCCTTTTCGCATGGGACTCATATGTGCGCCACACCGCTCCGGTGGCACCTCTCCATCCTGCCACTTGGGTTAGATAACGCTCCCTGAGCGATTTGGAGCCGGAGTGTTTTTCCCTTGGAGACTCTTTTGTTTTCTGGATAACTTGAGCTTTGGCCTCCTTTTTCATAAGTGCAGAAACGTTATACAACTTTCAGATATTAATGCTCAAGTACACGACTGACGTGACTGAGGGAAACTATTAACAGTAGAACACAAACATCAATGCTGTCTTTGGGGCCAGTTATGAAATGATAAAAAGGCAAATAAGCAACATTTGTTTTTCGCAACATAAAATTACAACTAAATATAATATCTATATTAACAATAATATAATTAATATAGCTATAAATATATTATAATATTATGTATACTATAATCATATTTTTTAGCACTTGGTATGCAGTATTTAGTCTACTCTTCACTTATATTATAACCTCCATTATTTCTTTCTGAAGAAATTGCTGAGGACGTTTACCACCCCCCAAAGTTCAGTCGTAGAAGTTGGTTAGCCTGCATGTTCTTACAAACCAAGTAATCTCAAAGACTAATGTAGATCCATTAATCTTATTTAGCGTCTTAGTGCAAATGCTGTAGCCTGAAGCCTGTACTACATTAATCCTATTACAGGTAGGCCAATGTAGTGTTAGGAGTCTTGCCCAAGGACTCTTATTGGTGTAGCATAGCATAGTCACCCAGACCGGGATTCGAACCCCAGTCTTCCACATGTGGGGGAGGTTGGCGGGGTGAGGTGTTATCTGCTGAGCTACACCAACCAGCATCCCTCATACGTTTGTTACGATGCACTGCAATTCATTGCAATCAGTGGTGGTTTATAAACAGGTTGTAGTGTAACTCCCTGTTATAACGGCTTATATATGAGTAATACACACTAACCTATACTTATGCACACTTATAAAGCACTTGCATACTAAATACATAATAAAAACATATTATGATATACAATTAAAATGGCATCACTGAATTTAAGTAGTTGGCATAACAGATGTGTTAATGACAGATTAATTATAAAAATTAACAGTATTATTACGCACTGACACACATAAACAGTAAACATTCAACTTCCAGGTGTGTGTTGCCAACAGTATTAGTCACCTGAAGCGTTTAAAATGTATAGAATGTTTTTATAATTGTTCATAAGCAATATGTGCGTATTAATTATCTTCAGGTCATTATAGATGGCGGTACATGGCAGTATAATTGATAGGGACTCCTGTGTTACAACATAGTTGTGATAAAGCCTCCAGATAATGACTTGGAGTACATTACTATACGCTTCTAGAGGATCGTTTGAGTTTGTAGGTATGCTTATACTTAGCCAAACACAAAACACTAACACAATAAATGTCTTTGGGGTTTTTTATTCTGGCTTATATTAAAATATACAAATCAGTTTGTCTTCTGTTAGATTTCAATTCTTACTTGTGTCTGTCTCTCAAAACTCAGTTTAGACCACAAGAACAATAGACTCATACCGGTTCGATTCCCACTCTAAACGGTGACAATTAAATTAGGAAAACATAGTTTACATCATATGTAAACAAATTTGGTAGTGGCTACTGTACAAAGGACAAAGAATAAACAAAACAACACAATTAGCCACGTCTCACAATGTTTTAAAATTAGAAAATACACAAGAGCTTCCAAACAGAACATACTTCTTTGGGACAAGGTAGCTAATCCTACTAGCTCTCATAAGGCAATTCACTCACAATACAAAACATATTCACAGAGAAAGTTTGTAATTTTCTCATCAATTTAGACATTAGACAACAGTTTATGAACTGTATTAGAACCCATTTCACAAGAACAGATATCTGTCACTCAGTTTTCACTGTTAAAGTGTATTAGTTGTAGTGGTTGGGTAGCTCAGCGGATAACACCACTACCCGCCAAGTAGCCACCACCACACGTGGGAGACTGGGGTTTGAATCCCGGTCTGGGTGATGCTGTGCTACACCAGTAAGAGTCCTTGGGCAAGACTCCTAACACTACATTGGCCTACCTGTAATGTAATTAACTTTGTAAGTCGCTCTGGATAAGAGCGTCAGCTAAATGCTGTAAATGTAAATTAGACTTACCACTTTGATAGCTGAACACTGCAGTGCAATCCAGCACCAAAACAACACCATCTACACCCAAAACATGAAAAATATGCATGTTAAAGTGTTTATTTTTGTTTATTTATGTATATAAAGTGTATATAAAGTTATTATGTATATAAAGTGTATATAAAGTGTTGATGAAAATATACAGGTAAATCTGAATATCCACCTCAGGAAACCTGCTCACTCGCCTGTGCGCTTGCGCAACCAGTATTCCGTGCAGATTTAGGAGAAGGGAGGGGGAGTCTTAAAGCGACAGATCCCTTTTTTCCTTGAAAATAAGCACACTGGTGCCTACACCTGGCTACACTTACAAAGCATTATTACCATGTTATAAGCACCTTATTAACTATTAATGAACTCAGTCTCTATGGGATGTGTTACCAAATGTTCTTCCTTGTTTGTAGTTGGCCATTTCTCTGCACTTATCAGGTCTTTAATACCTAACTGGTCATAACATGGTATCATAAATTATGGTTCTAGGAATAGCCTTTGATTGGTGTAGAACATTTATATGGTTTAAAGGTTCTTAATATCATAAAAAGGTTCTTCATGCCAAATATAAAGAACAGGTTGTCAAGGAACCATCCAATCCCTCAGAGTGGTTCTACTATGGCATAGCTCCAAAGATAGCAGTTGGGTGCTTTTCCCATCTTTTCTTGACACCGTGTTTCAATCTGTTCAGCTGTCGCCTTTCGGTTCTCATTGTTTAAAGTTCTAAAACTTTGTTTTACTCCTACGGTTCCTGTAGAAAAAGAAAGGGAAGCAAAAAACAAGAGCACAATGAAAATGCATGGGCAGTCCCAGCATTCCTGGACACAAGCCCTGTTTCCTTTTCTCAGTGACCACAGGCAACCTGGGAGCAAACTGTGCTGGGGAACAAGCGAGCCAGGAGACACAAACAAATGCTGATACAACAGACATTGCAGGGTCTCCTCTAGGCTCTTCAGTCCTGGATTGGGTTCCTCGTGGTCTTGGCAGCCATCGCTATTGCAGATGAGGTCGGCGTGTGTTTCAGAAAGAGATGCGGGGAGGAGGCCAGTCAAACCCCGTAGACCGAGTCCCAGCTTTGGGACCCTGCAATCAGCTCCCCCCGAGGGACCAGGAGCTTCTCTGCTGAGCCACCAATCCCAAAGACAGAAGCCATCTTGCTTCATGCTTTCATTCAGGCTCTCTATTTGGCAGGGGCCTTGAGTGTTTGTCTCTCTTGGCTTCCGCTTTTTAAAATGGAGACTTGGGTTTACTCCAAGCTTCTCAAGAGCTTGGACACCTTTCTGTTTCTATTTTTTGCACATTAATACGAGGAACCGGAGCAATTCGCAGGTGAAATGAGAGACAGTCGGGCGCTCCGGGGCGGGAAAGAAGTCTCTGCATGGAAAGAAACATGAATGTAAGAGGAGGTGGGGAAGCAAACGAGCCCCACAACATTCCCTTTGAATGGAGAAACCTGGTTCTGTAGATTGCTACGTGACGTTCTGGGTTATAATTGGAGAAAGTCTGATTGCGTGAGCCAATTTGAACATGAAAGACAACCAGAAAAATGGGCCGTTCTTCAGACACCCACTATTTGTCTGGTTCCAAAACGGAGGTCATGGACCGGGAAATTTTTCCGCCTTGTTTGCAGACTACATATCGGAAATATCCGCTCCAACGAAGACAAAACGTGAAGGTATGCCGTTGTGAAACATGAAAGAACCCTCGCTAACATTCCTCACTCCTCATCCCCCACCCTTCGTTCTTCAGGGTCATTGGGCGGCCAGTTTCCCCTCCAGACACAGGGAAAGTATAATCCTCTACGGTATACATCCCGCCGAGGCATTTCAGAGGTGTTAAGTGCATTTGTCTGTGAAAAGGCTGGGGAGATTACGGGAACTATCAACAGTGTCGCAGAGCTCGTTAGCTTCGCAGCGCATTTCCATTTTTACTGGGCTTCAAAACATCGCACCCGACGTGATAGATCTATTTCTCTTTATCGCCCTGGCCCACGTAGATGGCGGGGGAACAGGCGACAAAGGTGGCCTAGGCATTATTAAACGAATAATTGCGCAGGGCCGTCTCGCCGACACGATTCTCCAAGCGTGCGCGAAACGGCAGTCGCCTATTCTGGCCAGCGCAGACAAGCTATTTATTAAGGCTGCTAAGGCGTGCGCATATTGTGGCTGTTAAAAAAAAAGCCAGTTTAACGTTTGATTTCATTCCTAGAGTAGAGCCTGAATTGGTGGGGATGGGAATTATGGAGCGCTTGGAAGCGTCGCAGAGCAAAGGCTGTGACAAGATGGTGGAGGCAATATAACTTCAAGTGCTATTCAATTCTCAAGATGATATGAACACAGGCAGGCCTTTGGGAAAGTCAGCGGCCAGCCAGTAACACAAACCAATACTGGGACAATGGCAGGCACACAACTACAGGTATTTGCTTATATGTGCTATTTACAACCATGTGGGATGAAGACTATGGGATTACTCCGATCAGAAGTATTGGCACTTGTTCAAACCAGTTTCCCAAAGCAGACGTTCCAACGTTTACCAGGGTGCACACAGTAACGGACAACCCAGTCAGTTACCTACAGTCACCGAAACGTTGAAGGAACTCAATATTAGGTACACCTCCTTGTATCTACACTCATTCTCCATTTCATCATCTCCACTGACCATATAGGAGCACTTTGTAGTTCTACAGTTACAGACAGTAGTCCATCTGTTTCTCTGTATACTGTATTACCCCGCTCTTTAATGGGCAGGACCTTCACGGGACCACCAGCACAACACACACTAACACACCTCCACCACGTCAGTGTCTCTGCATAGCTGAGAATGATCCACCACCCACATAATACGCAACACACCTTGCGTATTCAAGATGGTAGTAACTTCAGGCTCCTGCAGATGGCGCTGCACAGGGATGACGAGGCTATAAACACCTGCGGGGTGTGAGTGACGGGATCCATAGATTGAGAAGAGGTGCTACAGTGCAGGGAATGTCTCGTTCCATGTGTGGAAAATGGCTCCAAAGCAGGTGTTAATGATTGGCTAAAGGGAGTGGCTGAGCATGTGGGTGTGGCCAAAGACCATAGTGTGAAGGAAGTAGCTGAATCTGCAGGTGTATGGAAGCAGCGTACGGTCATACGGGTCTACCAGCAGTGGCTAAAATCCCAGTCTACAGGGAATTCTCCGCAGAATTGGACCAGGGAAGGCCTCCACCACATCTGGCCCAAGTGTTCATTTCAGTGAAGCAATAGCTTCTGAACATTGATGTGGCCTACATCCAGAAACATGCCAAATCCAGTCCCAGCTGTTATTGGTGCATTACGTGCTATTAGGGACATCACACAGGTGTCTGGTGAGCTTATGAATGTATAGAAGTAGTCATGATAAAGTTTTTAGTGCTGTATAATAGAACAAGACCGGTAGAAACCAGCCGCTCAGTTAATGATGAACACATAAACTAACAGACACCTACAGCAAAATGTGTTCTGTAGACAATAAGGCCCGTCAAGGACAATTAGAAGCTCTTTCAGTACCAGGATTCCCTTGTTTAGCCCCAGCACTTGTTTTGCTGGCTGTTTTGTGGAAAGCGAATGAACATTTCAGCACCTCCAGAAGTCATTTCAGGCAAGCTGCGGCTGTCAGAACTGTCAAACGCGGCGCAGCTGGAGAAGCAGCCGCCACGCTGTGTATGTTTGCTTAAGATTAAGTGGAATTATATATATATAGCCGAAAAAAAGGAAAGATGAAACTGTTGTGTGGAGCTGGTGATGTTGTTCCGAGTCCTGGAGACGTTCCTGCTCTGCTGCTAGGCCTCACTGGGCTGTTATAGCTCAGTTTGGTATTGCAGACCTAACGTGCAGTCTGACCTTCCAAATGGCCGGGTCAGAGTTTAAAAGTGTGGCCCAAACGTGTGGGCTGGAAAAGAGTGGGAGAGCATCCAGGCCCCCTTTATATGGCATCGGCGTGCGTACAACCCCCACCGGCCCTGCAGTGCATGGAATGTGCCTGAGCCTGTTATTGTGTGTCTATGTGGAAAGTGACATTAGGTGGAAAGTGACCTGGGGTGCCCTTCACGCTGGATGCCATGTGTCTGTGTGGTCTGGATGCAGAGTGATGCCACGGGGGGCCTATCCCATTTCCGCCCCCAGTGGATCCCAGATCAGCATCTTCCAGCATTTCAAACGCTGAAACGTTATAGCCACCAGTTAGCTTTGGACGAGTCAAGCTGTTAAGGGCCGTTCCAGCCAGGGTGAAATCGCTACACTGTCTGCTGCATCTGTAGTATACGTATCTACAGTGGTGCCACAATGGCAAAAGTTTCCAGCTTATAGATTAGGAAAACTCCCTCTTTTCCGAAAGGTGGGCGGAGCTTAAAATCTATAGGAACTAGTCCAAACAAAACGGCACACTACAAGGGAATTAAATCCATCTGCACTGTACTTTCAAACCAGCTGGTTGTGTCGGGGAAAACCGCAAATCTGGTACTCCTCCATTAGAGTTAGAATTCCCAACCATTTGCCAATTGTTCTTGCACAGAGAGGAATTTGTCTAGCACATTGAACCCATCCGTGAAATCGAACACACACAAATCTGTGCCATTCCAGCACCGTTAACTCCCTGGTCTGGAACTGTGGAACCCGTGATGCAAGCGACAAAGGGGCATGGGGCTGCCATCACCAGGTAGAGTTGCTGACCCCACCTTTTCTCCTTTGCATATTTGAAATTCTGAATGAACTACACTGAGCTGAACTCAGGAACAATAGTATCCCACCGGTGACGTGCTAGTGGTTCATTCAACGCGAGACGTCTGTCTTCTAATGTGCCTGAAATGTGAAGCACTCAAAACTCTCGCCAGTGTTGCCGTCTATGACTGGGCTGAGCACAGATGCTGAAAGGGTTAACTCCGGATGGTAAGATATACACCCTCAAAGCAGGAAGTACAGTTGGCCCATGAAGAACACGTTCCACCATCTTGTTTATATGTGTTGTCTGCTGGCTTCCGGACCACCAAACCAGTGGAAAAGGAGGCCCGTTTTTAGTGGGTTCAGTAGAGCCTGGGAACCAGCACAGGCATGAGCACTAGCACTGTGTTGGTGGAAAAGAAGTAACAGTAGGAGACAGTGAGCACACTTGCCCAGAGCAGTGGGCAGCCCTATCCACACACCCAGGGATCAAGTGGGGGTTAGGTGCCTTGCTCAAGGGCACTTGAGTCATGTCCTTACAGTTCAGGGAATCAAACCCATGACCCCCTGGACACAAGGCTAGGTCCGAAGCTCCAGGCCAAGACTGCCTCCTGCTTATGCAGTTTTACTAACACAGGATGTTTAGGTTGGGGGTGGTGGTGTTCTTTGGTTGGCGCCTATGGTTGAACAGTATAGCCTACTGAGAAATACATGCTGTGAGGGATTCCATTAAAGACCGAACGATGATCCAGGTTCATCGAGCGACTCAATGGCACCATCTTTCTCTTTCCTTCTTTCTCTCTTTCCTTCCTCTTCTTTGTTAAGCACTGGAATGACATTTCTCTGGAGTGATCACATCAGAACACCCAGAGCAGCTAGAGGCACCTTAGCATCAGCTCCACCGTGGGTCTCCTGCCCTGTTCCTGCAGTTCATCACCCGGCATGACCACAACCTCTACACTGACCAGCGTCTGGCTCTGATCATGAACTCTATCTATGGGTCGGCTTCACCTGTGCAGTTACTCCATCCTGGACTAATCAGACTGGATCTAATAGATGTTCTAAGCTCCTCCTCCTGTTAGTTCTGTCTTTCCCTTCATCCGGGTTCAACCTGAGGAGGTTGGGTTCTGCCCTTGAGCCTGGTTCCTCTTAAGGTTTCTTCCTTACTCAAGGGAGTTTTTCCTCGCTACTGTTGCCTCTGGGTTGCTCAAGGGGGGCTTGGACCTGACCCCCCCGACCTCCCATGTCTGTACATTAACTCTGGGTTTTTTCTTCATAACAAACTGATTATCTGTGAAGCTGCTTTGAGAAACCACATGAGCTTTGTGATGTTAGAGGACCGAAGGCTACATCCATCACCTTACAGCTCCATCAGCCTCATTTGCCAACCTGCAGAAGTGAACTTGTTTTTGGTTGGTGGGTTCTGGGGAAGTTTTGGGTTGAGGCATCACCGTAACCCTTGACCTAGAAGCAGAACCCAGATCTCAGAATGGCGGCTCTTGGCTAATTTTAATCGGCCCTGCACTCGCTGACATATTTGGACAGGGCCACCGGCGCATGCAGCTGTCTCCCGGCTCCAATTACGGGCCGTTTAAAAACGGGGCGTAAAAATAAATGGAGGTGAGAATGCTGGGAGAGGGAGCAGCGCAGGCCTGGCAGCCGAAGAAAGCTAGCGCAGGCACGACAACCGAGAGACGAGCCGTTACCCACCGCAGCCATTTGGAACAGCATTAAACAACAAGCTAGGGGAATGACAATGGCTCTAAAACCTGCTGGCTAGTGCCGTAGCGGCGTTATAGAAATCAAAAGCACGATTTGTTTTCAAAAAATGGCATCGGTGCTCCTCCCAGTGCAGCTTAGCTAGACGTCAGTGGCTGAGCTGGGCCAAGCCAGGCAGACTCCCATTCTCCCGTCGCTCTTCCGGCGTCGTTCGTCCCTGCGCCGCCTGTATGTGGATATTTCACACCTAAAGCGCTGATGTTAGCATTTTCAGTTGCGGCCGTAAATGTTGTTTGTTCAATCTGTAAAGTGTAATCAAGCTCTCATCAGTAGCTTAATTGCTCAGATCCAGGTTTATTGAGCGACTCAATGGCGCCATTAGCATGAGGTGAGTGAAACTACTGTAGCGTCGCCGCCCTGACCAATAAAGATCAAGCTGCGACTGTGTACGGACTTCTCTCAATGTTCCATAGAGAGCGCATATGTTCATAGTCCACAACAAGGCCACATATTTACAAGTTCGAGAATTTTATTATATTAGTGTGTTGGTATACAGTAACTCAGTAAGTGTAATGTGTTAGTGTGCTGTAAGTAGCGTGTTGGTGTACAGTAACTCAGTAAGTGTAATGCGTTAGTGTACTGTAAGTAGTATGTTGGTGTACAGTAACTCAGTAAGTGTAATGTGTTAGTGTGCTGTAAGTAGCGTGTTGGTGTACAGTAACTCAGTAAGTGTAATGCGTTAGTGTACTGTAAGTAGCGTGCTGGTGTACAGTAACTTAGTAAGTGTAATACGTTGGTGTGCTGTAAGTAGTGTGTTGGTGTACAGTAACTCAGTAAGTGTAATGCGTTAGTGTACTGTAAGTAGTGTGTTGGTGTACAGTAACTCAGTAAGTGTAATGCGTTAGTGTACTGTAAGTAGTATGTTGGTGTACAGTAACTCAGTAAGTGTAATGTGTTAGTGTGCTGTAAGTAGCGTGTTGGTGTACAGTAACTCAGTAAGTGTAATGCGTTAGTGTACTGTAAGTAGCGTGCTGGTGTACAGTAACTCAGTAAGTGTAATGCGTTAGTGTGCTGTAAGTAGCGTGTTGGTGTACAGTAACTCAGTAAGTGTAATGCGTTAGTGTGCTGTAAGTAGCGTGTTGGTGTACAGTAACTCAGTAAGTGTAATGTGTTAGTGTGCTGTAAGTAGTGTGTTGGTGTACAGTAACTCAGTAAGTGTAATGCGTTAGTGTGCTGTAAGTAGTGTGTTGGTGTACAGTAACTCAGTAAGTGTAATGTGTTAGTGTGCTGTAAGTAGTGTGTTGGTGTACAGTAACTCAGTAAGTGTAATGCGTTAGTGTGCTGTAAGTAGCGTGTTGGTGTACAGTAACTCAGTAAGTGTAATGCGTTAGTGTGCTGTAAGTAGTGTGTTGGTGTACAGTAACTCAGTAAGTGTAATGTGTTAGTGTGCTGCAAGTAGTGTGTTGGTGTACAGTAACTTAGTAAGTGTAATACGTTAGTGTACTGCAAGTAGCGTGTTGGTGTACAGTAACTTATTAAGTGTAAATTGTTAGTGTACTGTAAGTAGCGTGTTGGTGTACAGTAACTCAGTAAGTGTAATGCGTTAGTGTACTGTAAGTAGTGTGTTGGTGTACAGTAACTCAGTAAGTGTAATGTGTTAGTGTGCTGTAAGTAGTGTGTTGGTGTACAGTAACTCAGTAAGTGTAATGTGTTAGTGTACTGTAAGTAGTGTGTTGGTGTACAGTAACTCAGTAAGTGTAATGCGTTAGTGTGCTGTAAGTAGTGTGTTGGTGTACAGTAACTCAGTAAGTGTAATGTGTTAGTGTACAGTAAGTAGTGTGTTGGTGTACAGTAACTCAGTAAGTGTAATGTGTTAGTGTGCTGTAAGTAGTGTGTTGGTATACAGTAACTCAGTAAGTGTAATGTGTTAGTGTACTGTAAGTATTGTGTTAGTGTACAGTAAGTAGTGTGTTGGTGTACAGTAACTCAGTAAGTGTAATGTATTAGTGTGCTGTAAGTAGTGTGTTGGTGTACAGTAACTCAGTAAGTGTAATGCGTTAGTGTGCTGTAAGTAGTGTGTTGGTGTACAGTAACTCAGTAAGTGTAATGTGTTAGTGTGCTGCAAGTAGTGTGTTGGTGTACAGTAACTTAGTAAGTGTAATACGTTAGTGTACTGCAAGTAGCGTGTTGGTGTACAGTAACTTATTAAGTGTAAATTGTTAGTGTACTGTAAGTAGCGTGTTGGTGTACAGTAACTCAGTAAGTGTAATGCGTTAGTGTACTGTAAGTAGTGTGTTGGTGTACAGTAACTCAGTAAGTGTAATGTGTTAGTGTACTGTAAGTATTGTGTTAGTGTACAGTAAGTAGTGTAGGTGTACAGTAACTCAGTAAGTGTAATGTGTTAGTGTGCTGTAAGTAGTGTGTTGGTGTACAGTAACTCAGTAAGTGTAATGCGTTAGTGTGCTGTAAGTAGTGTGTTGGTGTACAGTAACTCAGTAAGTGTAATGTGTTAGTGTGCTGCAAGTAGTGTGTTGGTGTACAGTAACTTAGTAAGTGTAATACGTTAGTGTACTGCAAGTAGCGTGTTGGTGTACAGTAACTTATTAAGTGTAAATTGTTAGTGTACTGTAAGTAGCGTGTTGGTGTACAGTAACTCAGTAAGTGTAATGCGTTAGTGTACTGTAAGTAGTGTGTTGGTGTACAGTAACTCAGTAAGTGTAATGTGTTAGTGTGCTGTAAGTAGTGTGTTGGTGTACAGTAACTCAGTAAGTGTAATGTGTTAGTGTACTGTAAGTAGTGTGTTGGTGTACAGTAACTCAGTAAGTGTAATGCGTTAGTGTGCTGTAAGTAGTGTGTTGGTGTACAGTAACTCAGTAAGTGTAATGTGTTAGTGTACAGTAAGTAGTGTGTTGGTGTACAGTAACTCAGTAAGTGTAATGTGTTAGTGTGCTGTAAGTAGTGTGTTGGTATACAGTAACTCAGTAAGTGTAATGTGTTAGTGTACTGTAAGTATTGTGTTAGTGTACAGTAAGTAGTGTGTTGGTGTACAGTAACTCAGTAAGTGTAATGTGTTAGTGTGCTGTAAGTAGTGTGTTGGTATACAGTAACTCAGTAAGTGTAATGTGTTAGTGTACTGTAAGTATTGTGTTGGTGTACAGTAACTCAGTAAGTGTAATGCGTTAGTGTACTGTAAGTAGCGTGCTGGTGTACAGTAACTCAGTAAGTGTAATGCGTTAGTGTACTGTAAGTAGTGTGTCGGTGTACAGTAACTCAGTAAGTGTAATGCGTTAGTGTGCTGTAAGTAGTGTGTTGGTGTACAGTAACTCAGTAAGTGTAATGCGTTAGTGTGCTGTAAGTAGTGTGTTGGTGTACAGTAACTCAGTAAGTGTAATGTGTTAGTGTGCTGTAAGTAGTGTGTTGGTGTACAGTAACTCAGTAAGTGTAATGTGTTAGTGTGCTGTAAGTAGTGTGTTGGTGTACAGTAACTCAGTAAGTGTAATGCGTTAGTGTGCTGTAAGTAGTGTGTTGGTGTACAGTAACTCAGTAAGTGTAATGTGTTAGTGTGCTGTAAGTAGTGTGTTGGTGTACAGTAACTCAGTAAGTGTAATGTGTTAGTGTGCTGTAAGTAGTGTGTTGGTGTACAGTAACTCAGTAAGTGTAATGTGTTAGTGTACTGTAAGTAGTGTGTTGGTGTACAGTAACTCAGTAAATGTAATGCGTTAGTGTGCTGTAAGTAGTGTGTTGGTGTACAGTAACTCAGTAAGTGTAATGTGTTAGTGTGCTGTAAGTAGTGTGTTGGTGTACAGTAACTCAGTAAGTGTAATGTGTTAGTGTACTGTAAGTAGTGTGTTGTGTTTACAGCCTAACATATTAGTTCCCATCAGTTTTGGGAATGTTGGGATCTTCAGCCTATTTCAGCTTGTCCTCACTAGTCCTTCTTCAGGCTACTATAAAGCCCTAGTAGTTTGTGTTTGACTCCATCTGCTCAGTTGAGATTTGGCCATGTCTCGTATTTCAAGTGGGGGACACTTTAGCCGAGAAGGCAGTGATAGAGTGCTGACCTTGGAGCGTGGATATACACTTACAGCAGTGTTGGGAGAGCTCCGGGCAGCTCCTGGGTCAGTGCAGACCTGAGGCTTAATGCAGGAGATTTGTCATGCTCCTCTCTGTTTGGATGTTACGTGCCCAGGGGAGAAAGGCCGTACCAGGCAGCCACTGACCGTGTGCTATCCCTCTGCTATGAGTTAATCTCTCATGTGGCTCTCTCTTTGTGCTGTTGCATAGGAGCGCCCCTAATGCACAACGGCTCAAAGCCTCTGAACTTAAAAGGACAAAGAAAAGAAACATTAATAACTTTAGCGTCGTTTAATGTGGCCAGAATTTTTTCAAGCATGCCTAAAAGCTGTAACCTTACTGTGACTGAAGTGTAATGATCCTTAACAGGGTCGAGATGTGGAGATATTGTTTACTGTGAACTACTACACCGTATTGACAAAAGTATTGGGACACTGACACATTACACCTGTAGGAACTTTAATGAAATCCCATTAACATAGGCATTAACATAAAGCTGGTCCCGACTATAGCAGCTTCCATACTTCCGGGATTGCTTTCTACAAGACTTTGGAGTGTGTCCATGGGAATCTTTGCCCATTCATCCAGAATAGCTGAAATTAAGAAAGTCAATTTCCATTCCGCCAGCAGAATGTATTCACCTGGACTCCATTGCCTGTCCGAAGCATTTAGAAATGCCGCTTGAAATGTGTCTGAGAACCACTTTACCTTCTTTTGGCTGAATTCTGAGGACAAACTGACATATCCTTCCTAGTTCCCATGAAAACGGATTTTGGAATATGGTAGAATTAGTTATTTGAATGTATGCTGCTCACAGTTTACCAATAACAGGATTTAAAATCAGGTGTTTTGGTTGCTTTGCTGTAGAAGGCCATCATGAATGCTTGCTAAGCTAATGTCAGCCATCCTTTTGTGCTAGTTACAGTTTGGTCACTGGACCTCCAGGACTGTGGGTGTGCCGGTCGAATGCAGTTTTCAAGATACCAACACCTTTCCAAATTCGGTTTGCTTGGGAATGGGGAGCTATTTGATTGGATGCATGGTTTCCATGACGCAATGGGTTTTTCCAGATTTTTTTCTGGTTAATAAAAGGGATGGAAAAGTGGATGTTGGTACGCCCCACAGTGGTTACAGTGATTGTCTTTTTTTCCATCCCTCTGTCCACTCCATTCATATTTTCCCACATTCAACCTACTGCCACCTGTCAGGGACAAAGAGACTCTGACGCTTACCAAGCTAAAAGCTAAGTAGTCTTTATTAGACACAGTGATATTCGGACTCAACAGCAAATTGAGCAAGGATAACCAAGTCGAGGCAGAGAGAAAGCGAGAGACAGGCCAGGGTCGAAACCAGAGGGTAGAATAACCAGTGAACAGAGCCAGAGGGAGATCAAAAGAGGAGTCGGAAGAGGAGGCAGGTAGGTCTAAACACAGGGTGAGCTACAGGAAAGGCGAACGAAACAGAAGGGAGATCTGGAGAAGCAAGAGTCAAATAAAGGGAGGTCGAGAACGATAGAGGCAAACTGGGTTTGGCAATACTTCACAAGGTGTGTGGGAGTGGTATTTAAACAGGAAGTGATTAGAACGTCAGCCAGCCTCAGTCAATACTCAGGTGACCTAGAGCGGGGAAGTGGAATATGAGTGGACGTTCTGGGAATTGTGGCAATGATGTCATCGAGTAGGGTACTCTGGGAGATGGAGTCCGGAAGCTTATTTGACACCACCAAACTGCATGTACTCAATCAGGGCAGATCCCCAAACGCTAATCCACAGCCATACTGACCCATACTCCTCTATGTGTTGTGAATATGATCACGTCCATTTTATGTGGCAGTAGAACAACAGTAGCAGTACCTTTAGGTTCTAGATCAGATAGACATAGTAGTCCAAGTACGAAGCATTAGCACAAGAGCAGGAGAGTGTGGCAAAAGTTTTTCCATCCTGAACTTTATTGAGACACTTACTGTTCCATTTCACTGCTGGATCGATTGTGCACACCAGCCAGCAACTCTAGAAGGCTGGCTATTGGGAAGCCCAAAACTTGCAGACTCTGCCTAAGCCCACAATAAGCTCTAGTCTGTCCCCAAGCAAAGTGCTGGACCCCAGCATGCTCCAGGCACTGTTCCTGCTCCCCTTTTCCCCAGCGAGGCTGCCTGGCAAAAGAGGAACAAGTTCTTAATGGGTAGACTCTAAATAAATAAAAGCAGGGGTTCTACTGGCAGCCTGGTCTTCAGTGAACTCCAGACTGAAGAGCCAGTCAGCTGACTCCTAATCCCTTCATCTGACTGAACACAGCCTGCACATCGGGACAGGGATTTCCCACAAACCCACGAGGCTGTGGGGCTTTTTCTGAAAGTCCTCCGACGGCAGACGGCTCCGTTACAACGCACAATCCACCATCCAAGGGTTGATCTTGACTTGTTTGCCGTGGACCATCACAAGCCGGTCTAAGACTTGGATTAGACTACACCAGGTCCGCTTTTGGGGCCAGTGTCTCAACAGACTGGAGTAAGGGTTTGGTTGCGATGCATGAGCTTCAACTGCACCATCACCAGGAATAGAGGGCAAACGGGGTGCTCTTTCACAGATACTGTGGTACGGATGATTGTTGTAGCTTGCCATCAAAAACCTCATTGAATTTGACGAGACATTGATTGGGAATCGTGCAGTAGCTCATCACTAACACTCTCCAGATAGACCCTTTGGTCCTGTTCTGGTCACACGTTTTCGTTTGCCTTCCAGTCGTTTAAGTTTGTCCGGGAAACAGGGGTGAAAACACAGGTGGGTATCAACAAAGACATGTCCGTAAAGGGAGTGACGACAGCCAGGAACAAAACAAGGAACTCAGAATGAACACAAACACTACAACACAGGTAACAAGAACTGAAGGGAACCACAGCTAAGTCTCACAAGGGGAACCCAGAGACTTCGCAACAGGCAGGGCAAACAAAGGGGTCTTAATGGAAGGCCAAATGAGTTCAGATTAGCATCAGGTGTGGGAGTGGGTGGAGCCAGGGTGGAGCAGGAAAAGCAATGCAATGCCATGAAACAACCAGAGGGGGCGTTCTTTGACATATGAACAAGGACAGACCGACAGAGATGTGACACATCATTGTTGTCTTGGAAAATGTTGGAATGATGTACACTTCAGATTGTTGGTGTAGCTCAGCTGGCAATGCCGCTATCCGCCAGGGATCTACCAGCCCACTTGGGAGATGGGGGTTCGAATCCCAGTATGGGTGACTATGTCGTGCTACACCAATAAGAGTCCATGGGTAAGACTCCGAACACTACATCAGCCTACCTGTAGTATGAATAACCTTGTAAGTCAGCTAAAAGCCATAGAGGTAAAGAGTTTTAACAGGGCGTTTGATGCTTCCTGTTTTTTTCGTCTCACCTTTCTCAGTAACAAAAAACATGAACTTGAAATTATAATCCATATTTCCCACCTTCTGGGCAGCTTGGTACATTCCACATAATGTACAGCTACCACTACCAATCAGAGCACACACTGGGCTCATCAGGAGGCGAGGCTTAAAGACACAAGAGCGTTAACAGAGCGTTTTCAGACAGAGGGTGAATACGGACATGCATTGTTTTGGAAAACTGAAGCATGTACACCTATCATAGTAGACCTTGAATATAGAATTATGAACATTAATAATAAAGGTAATAGGCCCCCGTTAATATCCATGTGGCCCTGTGATGGACTGGAGGCATGGTGTTGTCTGCCTTACGCTCTGGGAAAAGCTCCAGCATCCCCCACAACCCCGAGAGGATAAGTGACTTAGAAGCAGCTTGTGAATGAATGAATGAAGTAATTACTGACTTCCATCCGGATCAGTATTTTACTTCATCCTTTTTTTTCACAAAGCCAGTTTTCCAGCTAGTCCTGGATACACATCTCCGACATCTTTTCAGGCAGATGTAAAAAACTAGTTTGGACCACTGCTATTTGCTGAATTCGGCTTCCTAGCATGCAGTCCATATCAAATATGTCCCAACTGGCAAAACAACGGATGCTTTGGAAGTGTCCTTGAACCATTTGCTTGATTTATGTATAATAAAAAATCCTATTTATTTATTCATGTATAAATATTGTAGCACTGCCTGTTCTGGAGCCGTGTGGACGCCACATTGAGAATGGAGCATCCAAGACCATGTGATACCAATATTATTATTCATAGAAAAACACACAGCCCACTCAAAACCCGCTCGTCCAGCAAGCGTTTTAGAGCCGTCTGGATGCAAGAGCTTTATCACGGCCGCACAGTGAAGAGCTAATCCAATTCAAACAAGTATCGGTAAGTGTTAGTACAGTGTGAGCCTAAGACTTATACGCACTACTGTTTGTGTTCAGGTCTATCAAGCTTGCTTCAGCTGGGAAATCCATCAATTGTTTACAGTTAAAGCCATGCTCAACTTTATAATCCTGCATATGAGTGTGATCTTGGGTAAGTATGAGTGTGATTTTGGGTAAATATGATTGTGATCTTGGGTAAGTATGAGTGTGACGTTGGGTAAATATGAGTGTGATGTTGGGTAAGTATGAGTGTGATGTTGGGTAAATATGAGTGTGATCTTGGGTAAATATGAGTGTGATTTTGGGTAAATATGAGTGTGATCTTGGGTAAGTATGAGTGTAATGTTGGGTAAATATAAGTGTGATGTTGGGTAAATATGAGTGTGATGTGGGGTAAATATGAGTGTAATGTTGGGTAAATATAAGTGTGCTGTTGGGTAAATATGAGTGTGATGTTGGGTAAATACGAGTGTGATGTTGGGTAAATACGAGTGTGCTGTTGGGTAAATATGAGTGTGCTGTTGGGTAAATACGAGTGTGATGTTGGGTAAATATGAGTGTGATCTTGGGTAAATATGAGTGTGATCTTGGGTAAATATGAGTGTGATGTTGGATAAATATGAGTGTGATGTTGGGTAAATATGAGTGTGATGTTGGGTAAATATGAGTGTGATCTTGGGTAAATATGAGTGTGATGTTGGGTAAATATGAGTGTGATCTTGGGTAAATATGAGTGTGATGTTGGGTAAATATGAGTGTGATGTTGGGTAAATATGATTGTGATCTTGGGTAAATATGAGTGTGATGTTGGGTAAATATGAGTGTGATGTTGGGTAAATATGAGTGTGATGTTGGGTAAATATGAGTGTGATCTTGGGTAAATATGAGTGTGATGTTGGGTAAATATGAGTGTGATGTTGGATAAATATTCGTGTGATGTTGGGTAAATATGAGTGTGATGTTGGGTAAATATGAGTGTGATGTTGGGTAAATATGAGTGTGATGTTGGGTAAATATGAGTGTGATGTTGGATAAATATGAGTGTGATGTTGGGTAAATATGAGTGTGATGTTGGGTAAATATGAGTGTGATCTTGGGTAAATATGAGTGTGATGTTGGGTAAATATGAGTGTGATGTTGGGTAAATATGAGTGTGATTTTGGGTAAGTATGAGTGTGATCTTGGGTAAGTATGAGTGTGATGTTGGGTAAATATGATTGTGATCTTGGGTAAGTATGAGTGTGATGTTGGGTAAATATGATTGTGATCTTGGGTAAGTATGAGTGTGATCTTGGGTAAATATGAGTGTGATGTTGGGTAAATATAAGTGTGATGTTGGGTAAATATGAGTGTGATGTTGGGTAAATATGATTGTGATGTTGGGTAAATATGAGTGTGATGTTGGGTAAATATGAGTGTGATCTTGGGTAAATATGAGTGTGATCTTGGGTAAATATGAGTGTGATCTTGGGTAAGTATGAGTGTAATGTTGGGTAAATATAAGTGTGATGTTGGGTAAATATGAGTGTGATGTGGGGTAAATATGAGTGTAATGTTGGGTAAATATAAGTGTGCTGTTGGGTAAATATGAGTGTGATGTTGGGTAAATACGAGTGTGATGTTGGGTAAATACGAGTGTGCTGTTGGGTAAATATGAGTGTGCTGTTGGGTAAATACGAGTGTGATGTTGGGTAAATATGAGTGTGATCTTGGGTAAATATGAGTGTGATCTTGGGTAAATATGAGTGTGATCTTGGGTAAATATGAGTGTGATGTTGGGTAAATATGAGTGTGATGTTGGATAAATATGAGTGTGATGTTGGGTAAATATGAGTGTGATGTTGGGTAAATATGAGTGTGATCTTGGGTAAATATGAGTGTGATGTTGGGTAAATATGAGTGTGATCTTGGGTAAATATGAGTGTGATGTTGGGTAAATATGAGTGTGATGTTGGGTAAATATGATTGTGATCTTGGGTAAATATGAGTGTGATGTTGGGTAAATATGAGTGTGATGTTGGGTAAATATGAGTGTGATGTTGGGTAAATATGAGTGTGATCTTGGGTAAATATGAGTGTGATGTTGGGTAAATATGAGTGTGATGTTGGATAAATATGAGTGTGATGTTGGGTAAATATGAGTGTGATGTTGGGTAAATATGAGTGTGATCTTGGGTAAATATGAGTGTGATGTTGGGTAAATATGAGTGTGATCTTGGGTAAATATGAGTGTGATGTTGGGTAAATATGAGTGTGATCTTGGGTAAATATGAGTGTGATGTTGGGTAAATATGAGTGTGATCTTGGGTAAATATGAGTGTGATGTTGGGTAAATATGAGTGTGATGTTGGGTAAATATGATTGTGATCTTGGGTAAATATGAGTGTGATGTTGGGTAAATATGAGTGTGATGTTGGGTAAATATGAGTGTGATGTTGGGTAAATATGAGTGTGATCTTGGGTAAATATGAGTGTGATGTTGGGTAAATATGAGTGTGATGTTGGATAAATATGAGTGTGATGTTGGGTAAATATGAGTGTGATGTTGGGTAAATATGAGTGTGATGTTGGGTAAATATGAGTGTGATGTTGGGTAAATATGAGTGTGATGTTGGATAAATATGAGTGTGATGTTGGGTAAATATGAGTGTGATGTTGGGTAAATATGAGTGTGATGTTGGGTAAATATGAGTGTGATGTTGGGTAAATATGAGTGTGATTTTGGGTAAGTATGAGTGTGATCTTGGGTAAGTATGAGTGTGATGTTGGGTAAATATGATTGTGATCTTGGGTAAGTATGAGTGTGATGTTGGGTAAATATGAGTGTGATGTTGGGTAAATATGAGTGTGATTTTGGGTAAGTATGAGTGTGATCTTGGGTAAGTATGAGTGTGATGTTGGGTAAATATGATTGTGATCTTGGGTAAGTATGAGTGTGATTTTGGGTAAGTATGAGTGTGATCTTGGGTAAGTATGAGTGTGATCTTGGGTAAGTATGAGTGTGATTTTGGGTAAATATGAGTGTGATCTTGGGTAAGTATGAGTGTGATCTTGGGTAAGTATGAGTGTGATCTTGGGTAAGTATGAGTGTGATCTTGGGTAAGTATGAGTGTGATTTTGGGTAAATATGAGTGTGATCTTGGGTAAGTATGAGTGTGATTTTGGGTAAATATGAGTGTGATCTTGGGTAAGTATGAGTGTGATTTTGGGTAAATATGAGTGTGATCTTGGGTAAGTATGAGTGTGATTTTGGGTAAATATGAGTGTGATCTTGGGTAAGTATGAGTGTGATTTTGGGTAAATATGAGTGTGATCTTGGGTAAGTATGAGTGTGATTTTGGGTAAATATGAGTGTGATCTTGGGTAAGTATGAGTGTGATGTTGGGTAAATATGAGTGTGATCTTGGGTAAGTATGAGTGTGATTTTGGGTAAATATGAGTGTGATGTTGGGTAAGTATGAGTGTGATTTTGGGTAAATATGATTGTGATTTTGGGTAAGTATGAGTGTGACGTTGGGTAAATATGATTGTGATCTTGGGTAAGTATGAGTGTGATTTTGGGTAAATATGAGTGTGATCTTGGGTAAGTATGAGTGTGACGTTGGGTAAGTATGAGTGTGATGTTGGGTAAATATGAGTGTGATCTTGGGTAAGTATGAGTGTGATGTTGGGTAAATATGAGTGTGATCTTGGTTAAGTATGAGTGTGATGTTGGGTAAGTATGAGTGTGATGTTGGGTAAATATGAGTGTGATCTTGGGTAAGTATGAGTGTGATCTTGGGTATATTGTTTAAGTTCATTGATGGTTAATACATTTTCACAAAGCTCAATATACCTGTCACATCCTGCCTTGTCCTGCTCATGTTTGTCTGTCACTCCCATGTGCCTCTTGTCGTCCTGTTCCATGTGCTTCTGTTTATTTTGGTTTTTGGCTCCTCCTGTCTCCGCCCCCTTGTCTGTCCCCTCACCTGTCCCTAGTTTGTAGCTACGCCTCCTATCCCAGGTGTTCCTTGTTAGTCTTTGTTCTCTTATAGTCCCTGTAGTCTCCTGTGTTTCTGCTTGGTGTTTTGTTCCCCTGCCGGTCGTCTGTCCCCATGTCGGTTGTTTTTCTAAGCTGGTTTAGTCTTCCTAGTTTAGTGTTTTGCTTCTTTGGTTTTGTTTTGTCTCATTTGCTCTGTCCATTAAATCCCTGCATCTATATCCTGCCTCCTTGTCTTGACCCCCATGTGACAAATTTATTTAAGCCTGTAACACTTTACAAAAAGGGTACATCCATTAATGAACTTAACACATTCTCAAGGTCTCTTAATCTGAAAAATCTAAGTGATGTGGTTCAGGTGCTAAATTTAGTGGGATGTGGGAAACTGTCAATTTTAGACCTTCCTAATGGCTTGGCCAATTGAAGGTACCACTCTACGAAAAGGGTACATCTAGTAACGGTACGTAAGGCAGTAATAAGCAGTACTAAATAGCTTAGTAGTGCTCCACTTAATCATTAACTAATAATGAAAACAAAATTTAAAACTGCATTCAATTTTTTTGTGTATTTAAAAGTAGTTAATAATACTTTCTTAATAATTAATTAATTAAAGCTCAAATTCATTTAATCATTAAATAATACATTTTGTAACCTGCATGTTTGTGTTTCATCCAGCACCAGTATTTACTTTTCATATTCTTTTAATAAACTTATATAAAGCACATCTATAAAGTGCTTTAATTATGGTGGTACATATTTAAGACTATAATTCAGACTTTATTTGAATTTTTTTTTTTGGACTCCTTAGACAGTAAAGTGTTCATTAGTGCTTACTTCTTCCTCTCCCAAAAGCTATCATTACTGTGCGAATTTTATTACCTCACCTTTTATTACCTTACGATAATGCTTTAGTAAGGCTTATTACTGCCTTTCAAGTACCATTCATTATCTGCCCTGATTGTATAGTGTTATATTTAAGGCTGGCTCATATTTAGTAAAGTATTCAGTAATTACTTTTCTAGTTACTGTTGCTTAATACTTTCTTAAGTACTGATAATAGATGTAGTCTTGCTGTGTACTGAGAAGGTACGCTGAAAACACCGAAAGCATTATTACCTAGTAATTATCTCGTAACTACTATTTAGTAAACTGTTTAAATGACTTTACTCTTTACTAATGCTCATGACTGTCCTAAGTGCCGTTAATAAATGCACCCTGATTGTATAGTGTTGCCATTAAAGCTGACCTACTAAGAGGGTACAAAATTTAAAGCTTCACTATTTAGTAATTATTTAGTTATTACTACTTAGTAAACTATTTAGTAATGATATTACTATTTTACTATTGCTTATTACTGTCTTAAGTGCTGTTAATAGATGTACCCTGATTGTTTAGTGTTGCCTTTAAAGCTGACCTACTAAGAGAATACAAAATTTAAAGCTTTACTATTTAGTAATTATTTAGTTATTACTATATATATACTACTACTATACTATATATACTACAATATTCATTATTGCTTATTACTGTCTTAAGTGCTGTTAATAGCTGTAGCCTTGCTGTATAGTGTTGTCTTTAAGCCTGGTCCACTAAGAAGGTACAAAATTCAATACTTTACTATTTACTAATTATTTAGTAATTACTATTTAGTAAGCTATTTAATAATTATATTACTACTTTACTATTGCTTATTACTTTCTTAAGCGCCGTTAATAAATGCAGCCTGATTGTATAGTCTTACCTTTAACCAGGCCCACTAAAAAGGTACAAAATTCAAAGCTGTACTATGTAATAATTATTTAGTAATCACTATTTAGTAAACTATTTAGTAGTTATTTTAATATTTACTATTGTTTATTACTGTCCTAAGTGCCATTAATAGCTGTAGCCTTACTGTATAGTGTTGTCTTTAAGCCTGGCCCACTGAAAAGGTCCAAAATTGGAAGCTTCCCAAATCCTACTACATTTTCCATCTGATCTACAGCATAGTGACTAGTTACAATGGAGAAGATTAGGATTAAGAGACCTCCAGACCGTGTTTTAATAACAGTCATTAGTTTGTCCCCTCTCCGTTGGCGCGTCTGACGAGAAAAGCCAACCTTCCATTGTTTTCTGATGGCTTTTTAAAGCCCGCCAAAGCGAGCGGCTTTTTCCGCACAAGAGGCAACTTAATGATCAACCACAATGTTACGCAATGCTAATGTTTCCCTGCTATTTTTGGTTTATTCGTGGGCTGAATATGCAAATATGTTTCCTGCGAAGCTCAATAGTATGCGGAGGGAGAAAAAAGAAAAATGCCCAGATGTTCCCAACACAGGCAATTTAGTGGCAATAATAAGCCTCCAGGTCCAATATGGTGCCGGGATGATGCAGCAAAGGCTGAATCTGAACAGCCATGTGGAGAAGCAGACGAGCCAAGAGTCCATTACGTGTCTATTTGTTTGCCTGAGGTTGGAATGCTCATTACAGGTTGGTGGTCTATGGGGAATAGTGCCGTCTTGGTCCCCATGTGGTCAGCAACCTGCCACTTCTCATTTGATCTCTCGAAGCGCCGACCGAAGCTTCACGCCCCTGCCCGACAGATTTATTGACCAGACTCCCCAGGGTGCATTTAGCATATTTTTGCCGGCACTAATCGATTAAGTTATAACACGTTTATAACCAGGCGAAATGGGTTTAAAAGGCAGTGGAAGACAATGGAGGTGCTACGGATGATTTAAAGTGGGTGAGGAAAGTGGGGGATGTGTGTGGTAGAGCGGAAATTAACTTCCTAACACATGGAATTCTCATTGCTCAGGTCTTACAGCACGCATGGACTGTTGAATTCATTTGAAGTCATATCTAGAAAAATACAGCATAAGCTGGAGGACACATGTTATGTTGATCGTTTCTCCCCAAAATGTTAGATTATCAGGTATATTATAGTGCATTTAATATAGTGCATAAAATATGAGTATAATATTAATCTGACCTGAGATTTACATAATATGTACATCTGAGGACGGTGTAAGCCATTTCAAAACCTTAATATTTAATTTCCTTAAAGTAGTTTAAGATTGATTTTGATGTATGTTGTGGATCATTGTCTTGTGGTAATACTTATATATGAACTATAGAATTTCTTTATATACAAATATATAACTATAAAATTCTTTATATATAATCTACATCTATAAAAGCTTTTGTAAATAGAAAATATATGTTTTTAAATATACATTTTTTTATATATACACATAACTGCAGTTTTTATATATAAATATGTAACTATCATTGTTTTGTAGATATATGTTTGAAACAATCTTGGGACTTAGATACACAACTATATAATTCCTTATATAAATAAATATATGACTTTACGGTTCTCGATAAACAAATAAGTAACTATGAATTTTTGGTAAATATATTTTTATAACCCTAGAATTGTATATTTAAATAAGACTAGACATTTCTTTATATGAATTATTTTATAATTATACGATTTTTATGAAGCAGTATATATATATATATATATATATATATATATATATATATATTGTTTATATATATATTTATATATATATATTTTTTTTTTAAATATATGTTTACAACTAAAATTGTATAGGACTAGGCAATTCATAGGCATAAATATAAACTATACAATTCTTAATATATAAAATATGATTGTAAAATTCTTTATTAACACATATATAACTGTAATTTATTATATATAGGTTCATGGTGTTATAATTATTATAATAATATAGTCATTAAGATATTTTTACCAAAATTACAGTTTTTTATATTTTATTTTTATATGTACTTACATACACAATACAAACTACACAATTTTCTATATAAAAATATAGAGCTACATTTTTTTTCATTAATACATATAAAATAATATATGATTCTTTATCCAATTTTTAATAAACATACATCTATATATTTTTCATAAATATATGTTTATAGCTATGCAATTCTGCTATTACTTCTCTGTATATCATCTTTATATATATATATATATATATACATGGCTATACAATTCTATTCAATTCTGTATATGAAATATTGAACTATACAATTCTTCATATATGAATTAAAGGGTATACACGTCTTCTAATACAGGAATTCTCAGGAAGGCATGCTGTGTTGTAAGCATGCCCAACCCCTATTTATGAACTTGACTCCTCATTTATTTTTAGAAAAATGAAAACGGTGCAATAATAAGCCGCCTGTCCTCTCGGAGGCTAACCTGCTC
>JAMWET010003234.1:422500-430000 GCA_024036415.1 Prochilodus magdalenae | reverse complement strand
TTCATGGCATTCTTTAGAAAAGCTGTAAAATCAGCCCCTGGTTCCCTCCACGCACTGGAAAGAGTCCGTGTGCATGCATTTGACCAGTGTGGGCCTGAGCAGACGGCTAGTGTTGATGTATCAGTTTCACTCTTAATTCTGTCCTAAAAATAGTCGAGTCGAATAAACAGCCCTGCAAAAGAGATCAACCGAGAAAAGCCGGAGAGTTAATTACGCTGTGACTCATAGTTATTTGGCTGCACCATCAAGAAGAACAAAAGTAGAAACTTCAGACGGCACTTGCCAAAATTTGAGAGCTAGCGTCCATTTCTGTTCCCTTGCCAAGCCTCGACTAGGCAGTTAAAATATTATAACCATTTATGGACTGGGTATCAATGACATGTTAGGGCAGGAGTCTTCATTTTTCATGATACTCCTGAGTTAAAACGTCTTGGATTAGATGAGTAAATCACCAGCGCTTAAAAGCGGCCCGTAATAAGCTCCCCAGACAAGAGTCACCTTGTGTGCTTAAGGTGGTAGTAACTTCAGGCTCCTGCAGATGGCACTGCATCAGGACGATGGGGTTACAAATACCTGCGGGGTGTGAGTGACGGGATCCATAGATTGAGAAGAGGTGGTACAGTGCAGGGAATGTCTCGTTCCATGCGTGGAAAATAGCTCCAGAGCAGATGTTAATGATTGGCTAAAAGGAGGGACTGAGCATTTGGGCGTGGCCAAAGACCATAGTGTGAAGGAAGTAGCTGACTCTGCAGGTGTATGGAAGCGTACGGTCATACGGGTCTACCGGCAGTGGCTAAAATCCCAGTCTACAGGGAATTCTTTGATGCATGAGTGTCTGAACATTGATGTGGCCTTAATCCAGAAACTTGTCCAGTCCATGCCGCAGCTTTTATGCTGGTGGACTATGGTATTACGTCCTGCTAGGTATATTTCAGTCACAGGTGATGAATTATTGGTCACTAAGATACTAGGTGGCCAATCAGTTGTGTCAACAGATCAATGAACTACCATTAAATACAACCATCTCCATCCCACTACCCCACCAGCCAAAAAAACAGGAACTAGAAGTCTGTTCTAACCTCTCCAAAGAACCTTATTTTATAAGAGAACCTAGTTTATATATAAGCTGTCAAAAAAGTTGAACCTGAGGTATTTTTAGCATTGCACAACTTTACCAGTCATTCTATTGCTCAGCCCCAATGCTTTATGAAATATGTTTCTGGCATCAAATTCAAAATGGCCAGCTCAATCAGTGGACCACCAATGGGCCATGAAGCACGGTCTACTTGGTTGTGGGCCGGTATTTGGGGGTTTATGGCTTGTAGTGGGCCATAAAGATTATACATAACAATATTAGTGTTATATTAAGTAGATTAGGATACATATATGTAGATTAGTGTACACATGTACAAATATAAACATTGTGGTAGGAGGCTAATTAAACATCTTCAGTTTGAGACAGTATGGCCGCTGGCTAGCCACTGATGAAGAGGTTTCTTGGAGAGCTACCTTATTCAACTAGGGACATATCATTTTTCCTTGACCAAACTGTATGAATAAAGTTGATTTCAGGTTTCTGGTGGGCCGCTATGCTTTGGAGCTATTATCAAGTGGGTCTTGGGGTGGGAAAGTTGAGAACGTCCCTACTTTTTTGGAAACACGGTTGTAGCTTTTTTCCTTATACAAATCCTAACATTAACCCAAATCCAAAATCGAACCTGATCTTGCTCCTAATTTTAACCCCAATGCTAGCTCTATTGAATTCACCACATGATAAGTATGAACACCAGGAGATCATCTACGAAGGACTGTGAACATAAAGCGTTACAATTTTTCATGGCAAGAGCAAGGAGGCTTGGTTTGCAAAGACAACAATATGCACAACATTACTATATCATAAACTTTGTATTAGAATGTTTCATACCTTGGTTTCAGTGAGTTGCAGGTAGTCGCATGCTTTAGTCATAATTTGACACAATTATTTTTTTAACTATCAGCGACAACTGCAATGGCTAAGAGCTAGCTGCAATTTAAAGAGACAGGATGACCCTCAACTGGCTAAAACTAGTTCAAATTAAATCAAAGCATTAACAATTCAATCATGTCAAATTAATCTTTAGTGCTTTTTACTACAGGCGTTGTCACAAATCAGCTTTACAGAGAATCTGGGTCCAAGGCCCCAGTGAGCAAGCCAAAGGTGCAATAGGTGTGAGGAGAAACACCCTCAGAGCAAGAGGACAAGACCTCAAGAGGAACCAAGACCCAAAAGGGGAACCCATCCTCTTCAGGTCGAGCCCGGAGAGCCACAAACACAAACAGGATCAGGGTTTATAATTATGGGCAATGCTGAATGAGAACTGTTGGTAACTGTTAGATGGAAGTCTATGATAGTCTATTGTGGTTGGAGTAGCTTAGCGGATAACATCACTACCCACCAAGTAGCCACCACCACACGTGGGAGACTGGGGTTCGAATCCCGGGCTGAGTGACTATGCTGTGCTACACCAATAAGAGTCCGTGGGCAAGACTCCTAACACTACACTGGCCCACCTGTAATATGATTACCCTTGTAAGTCGCTCTGGATAAGAGCGTCAGCTAAATACTCTAAATGTAAATGTATTAGAATGAACAGGAGGAGTGTTGAGTGTTTTTGAGGGAGAGGAGGAAATGTAAGATTTGTCTGTGATTAAATAGCAGGATCGTCAGGTGGGCATGCGGGATGCGAGTTAAGACCCTCACAGCACAAGACAAGGAGATGCTTCATGCTAGGCAAACTGGCATGCAATGCAGGAAGGCACTCAGCCGAGGCAGGGGAAGCAATGGCATCAGAGCGCACAGGATGTGCAGGATATGTCTGAGTCCTGAACATTAACTGGAAGGTTCTTCTAAAAAGTTGAGGGGCTTTATGGGAAAAGGCTCCGCCCCCTTATGTAACTTTCTTAATTTAGGTACTTGTAGTGAGCCTGCTCCTTGCGTTCTGGGTCCACGTGTCGGTTCATAGTATGTGATAAGTTCATTGAGGTGCGAAGTAGAATTTAACAGGTGACCAGCGTAAGGTCGATAAGAAGACTGGGCTGAACAGATCTTCTAGTTCTCGTAAGTGCCCTGGCTGCAGCATTCTGGATTAACTATAGGCCTAGTGTCCATTTCCTTTCCCTTGCGAAGTCTCCACTAGCAGTTCGATTTGCTCCAGTGTTTATCTGTTGGCACCTGCAGAGTGAACCCGATCAGGATTCCCAAAGTAAGCAAGTTAGGATGAAGACAATAGGCCTACCTTCTACTCAACCTTGAACCTGAAAGTCATTGTTTCCTGGGATTTGCTTGGGGGGATGGGCGGATGCCTTTAAAAGCCATCTCAGGTGCTGGACACGGTTTTGCCTCTTGCATCAAAGTGCATTAAACAGAGAAACCCAACCAAATGCATTGTGTAGTTTGTGTGTCTGGGTGGAGGCAGGGGGGCGGTATGAAGTCCATGCACTTATTCCCTGATGAGAAATCCATTTCCTTCTTGGTCGCTCTGAAGAACAGGTTTTGGCGGGAAGACTCCTTCAGAGCTAAGCTAGGCTCTCCACCAAAGATAGCATTGCATTTCCTCCGAGACTACATGGATTTTAGGAGGGTGTGTTTTTTTCCCCATCCTTGGAACGCGCTGATGGAAAACTCTCCTTGTATTGAAAGTTAAAGGATAGAAAGGGGAGCGTGGATTGAAACCGGCGCTATTTATTTAAATCCCAAACAGCCCTGACATTTCCCGAGGACTCCAGCGGCCAGGAGGGATCCTTGTGTGGAAATCACGTGCCAAAAACTAGTTTCGGTGACTTGGCTAATGTTCCATTCTTCATGCAAAGGTCACATGTTTAGAAGCAATTTTTTGGGAGGGTGGGGGAGGGGAATGTGTTTTCATATTGGCTGATAAGGACTGTCGAAGGCATGGTCCGGAAAGGTATGCACGGAACGCTACGGCTTCAAAGGAATCAGAGCATTAGGATTGTTCCTATGGGTTTTTTTTTATTGCCTTTTCTTTTATCTACTGTTTACAAGCACAAGCAAATCAATCACCGCGTCCAGGAGCCTGTCATGCAACGTCAGGCAGAGCGAGCACCTTTTGAATTGAATCGAGCGAGCGAGAGCGAGAGTGAGAGAGAGAGAGAGAGACTGAGCTATGCCCATCTGCCCACAAGTTGAACCGAGTCATTCAGTAGGGGGCTCATGCATTTTTCATGACCCGATGAAAGGATTCTTGGATTAATCATTGTAGGCTTGGACAGGTTGTAGAGATGGCCATGAAATATGAATATAGCCTAGTTACGCTTCTGACGGATGTGCTGAGATGTACACAGGCCTTCACCCGATGCCCAAGTCATCATCTTAGCTTGTCCAGCCACTTGGCATACATCTGGCTCGCATGTTTCATCTGCTGCTTTCTGACACAGGTTAGCGTCTTTCCCCTACGGCGCCATGATCTGCGACACTGGCAGGAACGGAGGAAAAAAAAAAAAAAGTCAGCCGCCTCTCAAATCCGATGACCGATGCAAAGCCCATTTCTTTCACCTCACTTTTTCGCAATACATCTGACTGTGCAAAAAAACGAAATAATAAATAAATAAAGCCGAAATCGGGTAACCAAGCAACCCCGCACTCATAAATTAATCACGGGGAGAGGCGCGAAGTGTGCGAGGCCGCTTCAGCTGAGCTTTAGGACCTGACAGCTGCTAAGCTGCTGAGGGGTTATGTGTGAAAGTCGTGGCCGCGTCTAAATGGAAGCGCTATAAAATCATAAAAGAGAGTGTGAAGAGCTGCCAGAGGCTTTCCTAAAGTGCTTTTAGCCCCACAGTTTGACCTGAAGTGAGGCCCCCTCCATTTTCACGTGCCCTTAAACAAACAAGTCCAACGGCGGCCTGTACGTAAACAGATGTTCGCTAGGCGGCCCGGCGAAAAACAGCCAGGTTGGTAGCTTGTAGATTTCGGATTGCGAATAAGCAAGGCACCTGAACGATCGTAGCAAATTAGCCACAGTGAACCTGATGCCTGAGTCATCCCATCTATTTGTAACACATAAAATAAACCCTGGTATGCTAACGGCTAGCCATGCTAACAGGCGTTTTGGTGTTATGGTGACCCAAACTCGCTCTGACGTGGCTGAAAACAGGTGCAAATATTTCCAGGCGCTGGCTAAATGGACTGTGTTCTGAAATTGGACATCTTGTCTGGCTGCACAATAGCAATGCTAACTGGCTAGTAGTTAGCGTTTAGCATTATAGGCCTAGGCCTATGGAGCATCACTTTTAGTTAAGTTCTTAAGTTCTAGCCAGTATTCAAGTGTCACTAATGAGGAGAAAAGGGAGAAGTCACCAGAACGTATGGCTTGGGATGCTAGGCTACTTGTTTACTGTTCTGACAGCTGGCTCTCCTTGTGATCAATTATTCCTTATGTTCATGTATGTACAATTAAACTCATCGTCATTAAAAATAGTTTTGTCCAGAAGGGATCAACCAACAGGAATGAAACTTGGTGGGTAAGTTTGACGTTGTGAGACTTGCCACTGATGCAAGTTTCACGTTCATGCCTTACCGCCGTACATGACTGACCGAAAAGCCACGACTGTGGACATTCAGTGAGCAGTGATGGCCTCCATGAGTCATCCGGTTAGTGCCAGCACTACTGACAGACGGCTGCACAAGAACTACATTCAATGGCGGACTATTAACATCACATGCGCCAAGACTGCAATGGTCAGCGCCACCAGAATGGCAGCGGGTCATCTTCAGTGACGAGTCCCGTTTTTGACGTGACGGGCAATGAATCTGGTTGTGGCGGCACCGTGGTCAGCACCAAGATGAACGGTTTGTTGTCACAAGTCCAGAAGGCCTGGTGTGACTCCACCTCTACCCCTACCACACCATCTGCAGGAACTGTGTGAGGATTATCAAACTACATGGGATGGATTATCACAGGACACATTAGGAGCCTCTACAACTCCATACCGAGACGCCTGGCATGTTGCGTTAGCAAACACGGCGGGCCAATGCCATACTGAGAGACTTCTGTATGTGTAGCTCAATAAATATTTCCCATATCAGTCTAAATGTATCATCATTTATAGTCCCCGGTAACCTTTATCTTCCTTCCCAACAGCACTGCAACCCCACACCTCCTTCACAGCCACTGCTAACAAGAACACAACAAGCCCTTTCGAGTGATTTCTACATATAATGGCTTGTTTCCTCCATGCATTGCCACTGAAGCGAACCTGTGCTTCTCCTAATGGTACTGTGTATGCTATATGGTTATCTAAATGATTATGCAATCATTCATCTGCAAGTAATAACTCATATAAACTGAATATATGACATAAAGCATTCAGTATTATTTATTAGTTATTAATTATTTACAGCTGCTAATAAGATGCTAGCAAGATTGTTCTCTTTAGCATGAGCTCTCCTAGTTGTTCCTTATCTTCACATATGTAAAATAACTTGAACTTACAAGCTGGTAAATGGTGACTTGCTTGTTACCTGCTTAGGCTAATAATGGAGGGATAGTAGCAAGAACGTAGCAGATCGTTCCCTTTAGCATGACTAGCATGACTACTTTCAGTTCTGCTAACGGTTCTTTGTATCCTATGCTATATATATACATATATATACATATATATATAAATATATATAGCGGGCTTGATTCAGATCAGCACACCACTGACTGTTTGCCACTGTAGGTTCACCCTCAGTCAGGCCACCAAGACAACCATCCAGTTATCAGACTTTTGGGTTCTCCTTCCACCTCCGACTTCCCAGACTACAGTCCCCACAATCCACCAGCCCATGGCGTCGCCATTACATGTCCAACAGTAACCAATAGCGAACTCCTCCCCTGATCCTCCTCCTGACTTCTAACCAGCTTCACCTGTGTGTGAACCGTCAGTTTTGCTCTTATAACCATTTGTATCACTCTGTTCTTTGTAAAGTATTGCCACCCATGTAGCGGACTTAGCGCTTTCTCGTTTGTCTACTCAGTCTATGATCTGCTTTGTATTTTTGGCTGTTTAATTTGGTAGCTGGTTGGTTTGCTCTTTTGGTTTTGACCTTGGCTTGTTTTGGGGGGTTTTAGATTCCGTCCTCACCCTTTCTGTTATGTTGCTGCTGTTTGCTCCATCCTTTCAATAATATTGGCTTGCTATTATCTCTGTGAGCGTCAGGTTAAGTCTGTTGATCATTACACCAATGCACAGGATCAAACTAGTTTCTCCTCAAAGCATTTCTAAACACACCCAGACTTTAATTTTAGAAAATAAACTAAGAGCAATATTGCAAACACCTCAGAGGGAAAAAATCAGGACCAGGTCTGATATAAAACCATGTTGCTTTGCTGTTAGTGAGCCAATCCGTGGTGCTATGTGGCCCAACATCCTCTTGCTATCAGAGTTGTTATGTTAATGATTACATTAATCACTAACATACAAATAGCAACCGCAAACAACAAAATAGGTTCACATGGACAA
>JAMWET010003234.1:232500-417500 GCA_024036415.1 Prochilodus magdalenae | reverse complement strand
CACTGTCAGACATCTAGCACGTTCTGAAGTGCTAAGAGCACATGACTGCGGGCCTATTATTAACTGACGGCCAGGAGCCCGGTGTTAAACTGTGTGTGTGTGTGTGTGTGTGTGTGTGTGTGTGTGTGTGTGTGTGTGTGTGTTAGATGTTACATCAACAGACGAAGCTGAAAAAGAGGATAATATTAGCGGGGTCTGTCTCCCCACCCCACCCCCCCACTCCCCTCTCTCTCTCTCTTTACCAGGCATTCAAAGACTTAAAGGTGTTCTGACTTTGTGTCATTTTAAGCTCCAAAGAGGATTACATGTACAAATCCAAACAAAGCAGCTGGGGCATATAGAAGTACACCGTCACACCTAGCAGAGGCCTGATACTGGAAATAGTTTTACAGGGATACGCTAAAAACAGCGGTTCTGCATTGTGGCCATGGAGAAGGGGTCATGTACACTCATCATCAAAAGAATAGCTGCACCCAGAAGGAGGTGTGGGAGAGCCGTGCTGTTGGGAAGGAAGATAAAGGTGACCAGGAACAATAAACGATGATACATGTAGACTGATATGGGTAATATTTATTGAGCTACACATACAGAAGTCTGTCTCTCGGTATGGTGTTGGGCCGCCATGTTTGCCAACACCACATGCCGGACGTCTCAGCATGGAGTTGTAGAGGTTCCTAATGGTGTCCTGTGATAAGCCATCCCATGCAGCTTGAATATTTTCACACAGATCCTGTGGATGGTGCGGTAGGGGTGGAGGTGGAGTGACACCAGGCCTTTCTGAATGTGTGACGTGTGAGTTTCAAGCCCCTGTGGTCCCACAGAGTTTATGGGCTTTTAATAATAGTTTGGAAAAGAAAACTGTCCTTGTTTAGAGAAAAACACTTGTGGTCACCTCACTCTCCAACTCCATGAGCCACTGACCTATAGGCATGACCAGACAGGGGGTCGAACCAGTTTGAGTCTCAGGTTGAGATGGAAGGCAGGACATTACCCAAAACACTGATCACCAGTGTGGACATTTCTTAGGCCAGTGCTAGTCTAGACGGGCCAGACATGGAAACTTCTAGGGAACTTTTGATATTCACATGCTCTAAAACCTGTCTCTAAAATTCCCCTTCTGGGGTGGGGTGCGGGTTTACACTAGACAAGTGTGAAACAAGTGTGACAGTGTTTTCAGAACCAGGAGCCTTCCAACTCTGGTTGTCCTGACAGTGGTTGTCTGAGGTTGTGTTCCATGGTGCATGTGCAAGTTATCCACTCCCGCATCACATGTGGTGTTGTGCGATTGGTCCATTTAGTCATGTGACTGCTTCAGTTACTTTCCAGCTTTCATGGTGTTGGAATAAATAGCACCGACGCATGAAGGCAGTCCCGACCATTTTGCACAGATGCTTTCAGAAAAGGAGATTAGCCTAATCGATACAGTGCTAATGAGCCACGCCCTGAAACAAGCCCATAATCTGGGAATGGTAGTGTGAACAGACATTCCGTGTTTCACTCGGAGCTTGTTTTCCTGTTTTCCGGTTCTAAAAAGACCACAAAGATTCAAGGAGACTTTGTCATTCGCATCACATGTGGTACATGGGGTGGAACGAAATTGTAGAACTGCCCTGGAAAAATAATAATAATAATAATAATAATAATAATAATAATTAATAAATAAATCATTGGGGTATCTATAACATCGGAATGTCTGTTGATATCGTCACCTAAAGGTACCAACAATGTGATTGGTTGTTTCCGCCGTCACTTTGTCCATATACTGTCCATGGTTAGTTTAATGTGTAAGGCCTTCAGTTCAGCCTCTGAGGTTTTAACCAACTGTAGAGCTGGTTTAGGTATTTACATACCATGGGGAAAAATCTATTTCTGATTGTCCAGTGTTCCATTGGGAATCTGATCAACGTAACAGGAACGATTGTTTAATACTTGTATAGTTCAGCTACAAGGATAATCTTACCGTATTAAAAATGAACTAAAATTACAGACATTTACTATTTAGCACTTGGAAATCATCAGACCCTCTGTGAAGGTCTTGAAATTCCTGGGGGTTCCCATCTGATTACTATATTTGGACTTGGGAAAGACTGGAATGTTGGAAAACAGTGTTATCATATTGCATCACAGTTTTCTATGAAATGGAACCCGGTGTCCTGGTAAAAGGAGCTTGGTGAGCTGTACTTGTTACCTTTTACCCCACCCCCGACTCCCACCCCCACCCAAAACCGGAATTCAGTCATCAGCATGTAATATTGATTCAGTTTCCTGAGAAAATGCCAGCTGAGCCGTATTCTCTAAATAGACACATTCACTTCCAGGCAAATAGACTTGAATCTCTGAGTTGGGCAAAACAAGCCGGCGTGGATGAGCGATCATTGCAAAGGCACCAAATCCGAGGAGGAGAGCGAGAGAGAGGATGCTACAGTGCGTTGGCCAACGCTGGCAGGCAGCCATTATTGGCAGGAAGGGAATCAGCGGGAGAAAGTTGGGTATATACATGCCAGATGAATATGCATGCATGCCAGCTGAATATGCGTAACGGAGATGAGCTGTGGATGGCGAGTGGGTGGTGAACCCAATCGACCCCGATGGATGCGCAGTGATGAGGTCATCCCGGCGTAGCTATGAGGTTTTATCTGGACAGGAAACAGATTCAGGTGGTGATGTATCTGTTCTCCAGTCAGCTTAGCATTAATGCACTCAGGATGTTCCCGTTGGCAGCTTGCTACAGTGGTAAAGGAGAGTCGCCGTCATGGCGGGTTAGGCAGCGTGTGGTAAAAGAAGACAAGGACCTCACCAAGAGATGCTAATATGGCTGGAATGGAGGGAAGCTGTCAGACTGAGTTAGCATGATACCATGTACATAATGCTAACTGGCCTGTGCTAGCTTTTTCCATTCATTATTAGCTTAGCATAAAGAACCTCGGATCTGAAATCCCAGTCTCTTGCCCACTCAACTTCCTCTCCTTGCTCCAGCTTAATGGTTCTCTTGGCTTCTAAGAAAAAGGCTTTTAATTGATGTAGAACCTTCACTGGAAATGGAACACCCTGCAAACTTCAAGAGCGCTCGCTCCCGCACGTCCCATTTAGAAAAACATAAACCAATGGCCTCATCACCGCATGTCCATTCGGGGTCGATGGCACGCATGCATATTTAAAGAACCATCCATTTAATGGTTCGTTAGGCCGAAGACACACAGAGCTGATTAGGCAGAACTAGCCCCAACCCAGGCCCTCTCATTATCGCGTTCTATAAGCTCACCATCGCCGTTCGTCTCATGAAACATTAACACCAGTCCGTGGCCGAAAGGCAGGTACTTGGAGGGGTCCACACCGCTGCGCTTTCCAAGGTCCGTTTAGCTGCAGTTCTCCGAGATGTTAAAAGGAAATTCCTCCAATGTTTCAAGATTCCTGCATAATTAAACCATTGAGACATAAATGTCCTCTGGAATGGTTTGATGTGAAAGGGTTCATTATAGAGAAACTGACTCACAGTGGTGGGCACACCGTGTAGATGTAGGCCATCTGGCAAAGTTATGGCACTGCTGGCCCACTGTCGGCACTAGCAATCAAATGTGAATCAAAGATGGCCCACATATTTAAAACATGCATTTCGCCCACCTGGCTCCAAAAAGGATCTGGTCCATGTCCAGCACAGATATGGCTTACTGGCAAACTGCAAGTGATCCAAAAGTGGCCCACATACATATAAAAACTTAAGTGACCTACATGCACCAAAGCCCATCGGGTCCATTTCTTTCACAGATACAGCAGTGCTGCTGATGGCCAGACTACATGTGAGTCAAAGTAGTCCACATATATAAGAACTCATGTGGCCCACATGTACCAAAACAGATCTGGCCCCTTTCTGGCATAGATATGGCCAAATAACGACCATATATTAAAAAACTTGCATGACTCGCATGGTGCGAAACAGATCTGGTCCATTTCTGAGAGTCTATAGTACTGTAGTCGCATTCAGTCGTATAGTCGTGTTCATGTTCTTGATAGATCAGTAACAGTCTATATTGTTGTAGTGGTGTTCTGGATAGATCAGTAACAGTCTATAGTGCTGTAGTCATGTTCGTGTTCTGGATAGATCAGTAACAGTCTATATTGTTGTAGTGGTGTTCTGAATAGATCAGTAACAGTCTATATTGTTGTAGTGGTGTTCTGAATAGATCAGTAACAGTCTATAGTGTTGTAGTGGTGTTCTGAATAGATCAGTAACAGTCTATAGTGTTGTAGTCGCATTCATGTTCTGGCTAGATCAGTAACTGTCTACAGTGTTGTAGTCATGTTCTGGATAGATCAGTAACAGTCAATAGTGTTGTAGTCGTGTTCTGGATAGATCAGTAACAGTCTATAGTGTTGTAGTCATGTTCATGTGCTGGCTGGATCAGTAACAGTCTACAGTGTTGTAGTCGTGTTCATGTTCTGGCTAGATGAGTAACAGTCTTTAGTGTTGTAGTCATATTCTGGATAGATCAGTAACAGTCTATAGTGTTGTAGTCGTGTTCTGGATAGATCAGTAACAGTCTACAGTGTTGTAGTCGTGTTCATGTTCTGGATAGATCAGTAACAGTCTATAATGTTGTAGTCGTGTTCTGGATAGATCGGTAACAGTCTATAGTGTTGTAGTCATGTTCTGGCTAGATCAGTAACAGTCTATAATGTTGTAGTCGTGTTCTGGATAGATCAGTAACAGTCTATAGTGTTGAAGTCGTGTTCTGGATAGATCAGTAACAGTTTATAGTGTTGTAGTCGTGTTCTGGATAGATCAGTAACAGTCTATAATGTTGTAGTCGTGTTCTGGATAGATCAGTAACAGTCTACAGTGTTGTAGTCGTGTTCTGGATAGATCAGTAACTGTCTACAGTGTTGTAGTCGTGTTCATGTTCTGGATAGATCAGTAACTGTCTACAGTGTTGTAGTCATGTTCATGTTCTGGATAGATCAGTAACAGTCTATAGTGTTGTAGTCATGTTCTGGATAGATCAGTAACAGTCTATATTGTTGTAGTGGTGTTCTGGATAGATCAGTAACAGTCTATATTGTTGTAGTCATGTTCTGGATAGATCAGTAACAGTCTATATTGTTGTAGTGGTGTTCTGGATAGATCAGTAACAGTCTATATTGTTGTAGTGGTGTTCTGGATAGATCAGTAACAGTCTATATTGTTGTAGTGGTGTTCTGGATAGATCAGTAACAGTCTATAGTGTTGTAGTCATGTTCTGGATAGATCAGTAACAGTCCACAGTGTTGTAGTCATGTTCATGTTCTGGCTAGATCAGTAACAGTCTTCAGTGTTGTAGTCATGTTCATGTTCTGGATAGATCAGTAACAGTCTATTATGTTGTAGTCGTGTTCTGGATAGATCAGTAACAGTCTATAGTGTTGTAGTCATGTTCTGGATAGATCAGTAACAGTCTATAGTGTTGTAGTCATGTTCTGGATAGATCAGTAACAGTCAATAGTGTTGTAATCGTGTTCTGGATAGATCAGTAACAGTCTATAATGTTGTAGTGGTGTTCTGGATAGATCAGTAACAGTCTATATTGTTGTAGTGGTGTTCTGGATAGATCAGTAACAGTCTATATTGTTGTAGTGGTGTTCTGGATAGATCAGTAACAGTCTATATTGTTGTAGTCGTGTTCATGTTCTGGATAGATCAGTAACTGTCTACAGTGTTGTAGTCGTGTTCTGGATAGATCAGTAACAGTCTACAGTGTTGTAGTCGTGTTCATGTTCCTGACCATGTTCTGTGACCAGTTCGACAGCTGTAAGGTTAAAGTTGTTTCTGAATCTGGTGGTTCTGGCTCAGATGTTTTGGTACCTCATTCTGGGAAGGCAGAGGTTGGAACAGGGGTTCCCTTTTATTCCAACCAATCTTCATCTCGATTGGAATGAACATGAAAAAGTCAATGAGCTGATTGAGTGCACCTTCAGAAACGCACCTGTTGGGAACCCAGCGATTACTCATCAGAACCCATAAAATTTCATATTTGTTATGAGAACAAAAATTCTGACTTTCAAACAGAAAAATAGTTTAAATTACCATCAGCAGAGAGAACGCACGACGCTGGTGCTGAGAAATGAGGTGTGTGGACTCCTGAGAGTGTTAGTTTGCTTCCTGTACTTCCGTCTGTTTCTCTCCTCGTCCTCCGATTCTCAACTCAAAACTCTCAAAGCCGACCACCAACGCCGAGTCAACATGCTCAATCAGCCGGCCAGAACCAACTAGAGCCAACGGTTAGCCATGGTTGACCCTTGACACTGGTGGGCAACAGTCACCTTGGTGTGTCAGGATCCTTTGGTCAGAGGTTTTCGAACTGGCCCTCAGGACCCACAGGTGATCTAGAGTTTACCAGGTAGGTGTGAGATAAAAAGTTCAAAGTACTAGATAAATATTTTGACTCACAGAATGGCAAGGACCAGGACAGAGGAGCTAAATTACACTGAAATGACTAAAAGGTTCTAGATAGTAACTAGAGGTCTGGGGTACAGGTGTGAGGTACATTTCAAAAGTACTAGATAATTATTTTGACTCACAGAATGGCAAGTACCAGGACAGAGTAACTGAATCACACTGAAATGAATTACAAGTTCTAGATAGTAACTAGAGGTCTGGGGTACAGGTGTGAGGTACAATCTCAAAAGTACTAGATAATAATTTTGACTCACAGAATGGCAAGTACCAGGACAGAGTAGCTAAATCACAGTGAAATGACTAACAAGTTCTAGATAGTAACTAGAGGTCTGGGGTACAAACACCAAAGTACTAGATAATTACGCTGGGTAAGAAGATAGTAGAACCTAATTGCATTATTGTGCACAGGTCCTAGATATTAACTGAGTGAGTTGGGGATACCAACTGAAGGCCCTAAGTAATTATTTGGGTACAACTATGGTAAGGTATGGCAGCAGAACAGCCTAACTAAATTACACTGAAATGCCAAACAGGTTCTAGATATTAACTCACTAACTAAGCAGTTGGTGTTACAAACTATGTTGCATTCAGGGAAATGGCAAGTAACAACATATTCTGCCTATATGACACTGAAATGTCTAACATGTTCTACATATGAGCTAACTAGCTAAGTAGTTGGTGGTGCAAACGGAAATGTCCAGCAGGTTCTAGATATTAACTAACTAACTAAATACTGGGCACAAACCCAGGGTACTATGTTATTATTTCTGATTCAGTGATGGCAAGTAACAATGCAGTCTGACCATATTACATGGATATATCTAACAGGTTCTAGATATGAGCTAACTGAGTACAAACTCAAAGTACTATGATCATTATTTTGTGTAACGTGATGGTTAGTTCCAGAAATGTGTAACTATTTTAAACTGAAATATCAAATGGGTTCTAGATATTAACTAACTAACTAACTAAGTAATCAGTGGTACAGTGACTGTCTTATTATTTCAGATTTAACGGTGATATGTAACAACACAGTGTACACAGAACACACTGAAATGTCTAACAGGTTCTACTTCTTAACTGAGTAGATCTGATGTACGGTTGTGAGGTACAAACACCAAAGTACCAGATAATTATGTTGGGTAAGATGATAGCAGAACCTAATTGCATTATTGTGCACAGGTCCTAGATATTAACTGAGTTACAAACCCAAGGCCCTAAGTAATTAGTTGGGTAACTGAATTACACTGAAATGCCAAACAGGTTCTAGATACTAACCAAGTGTGGGATAAAGGTATAAGGTACAAACCACAAAGTACTTGATAATTATGTTGTGTAACATGATGGTTAGTTCTTAAAATGTATAACTATTTTCAACTAAAATGCCAAACAGGTTCTAGATATTAACTAACTAAGTAGCTGGTGTTACAAACCCCAGGGTACTTTGCAATTATTTCAGCTTTAGTTATGACAAGTAACAACCCATTCTGACTATATGACACTGAAATGTCTAACAGGTTCTAGATATGAGCTAACTAAGTAGTTGGTGGTGCAAACTCAAAGTACTATGATCATTATTTTGTGTAACATGATGGATAGATCCAGAAATGTGTAACTCTTTTAAACTGAGATGTCAAATGGGTTCTAGATATTAACTAACTAACTAACTAGATAGGCAGTGGTACAATTACTGTCTAATGATTTCAGATTCAGTGATGATATGTAACAACACAGTGTACACAGAACACACTGAAATGTCTAACAGGTTCTAGCTAATTATCTGATGCAAGACAAGGAACTATCTTTGTAATTTTGGAGTAAATGGTAAAATCCCAGTAAAACCACAGTACAGTCATCGCTTTCTTTAAAAGCCCAGATTCAGTTTTGGTTCTAGGTAACATCAGGGCACATTCTATGTAAGAGTCATTGGTCTTTGGATCTTTGATGGTACCTTTTCTCCAAAATGGCTTCACAATACTGAAGTTTTTACAGTTACGCAGTCATTATCTAGAACTTTAAGGTGCTGTAAAAGAAAGAGCCCCCTTTCCTTCCAGCCACCTACTCAGTTGTAGGCTAAGATCAGTGAAATCAGGTGAGCGTCATCTGGACTGGAATGAACACCCGCAGCCATGCCGAGCCTTTGCAGATAAGATTAGCGACCTTTGGTTTGGGGGGGGCGCCGTGAGCTGGTTTGAGAACCATGGCCTTAGGGAACCATATAGTTCTCCTATGGTATTTCTCCCTCTTCAGCCTCTTTATTGTAGCTGTAGACAGTACTACCCTTTCAGAACATCTCTGGTCTTTGCATTCTTTCGTTGCACAACAGGCTCGTAGTAATCTCAGCATTCTGTCGATGAGTTTCGACAACCAATTAGTTATCTCTGGCCTTCTGTCAGTTTGGATGAGTCAAGGTCCAAACTATGTGGCTGGAATTTGGAGATTTAGTAATGGTCCAGCCTCGGGCTTTCAGGCATCGTCAATGGCATTGTTGGCCGTATCTTGAAATCAGACAGTCGCTGGATTCCAATTCTTTCTGCAGCAGTGGCAGCTGTCCCGGGGAACCCGTGTAATAAGAACAATGAAACATCAAAGCCTTCCAGTTAATAAAGTAGGAACATTTAGCAGGGCGGAGGACCTCCCATGGTATCAGCATCAAAATAGCAGGCAGATAATGTATATGTGTGGGAGTGCGGTGCTGTTGGGAAGGAAGATAAAGGGACCCAGGATCAATAAATGATGATACATTTAGACTGATATGATCAATATTTATTGAGCTACACATACAGAAGTCTGTCCCTCAGTATGATGCAGGGCCACCATATCTGCTAACCCAACATAGCAGACATCTCAGCATGGAGCTGTAGAGGTTCCTAATGGTGTCCTGTGATAATCCATCCCATGCAGCTTGAATATCCTTACTACGGCTCCTGCAGATGGTGCGGTAGGGGTGGAGGTGCAGTGACACCAGGCCTTCTGGATGTGTTACAACAAACCGCTCATCTTGGTGCTGACCACAGTGCCTCCACACATGGATTCGTTGGTCATCTAGACCAAGAGAAAGCAGGACTCATCAGTGAAGATGACAATCTGGCACGATGTGGCGTTAAGGGCAGCCATTGTAACAGTCGGTGTGCAGCCGTCTGCCAGTGGTGCTGGCACTAACAGGATGGCTCATGGAGGACTGCTCACTGAATATCTGAAATCATGGCTGTTGAGTCAGTGACAGAGCGTGACACTTATTGGTGGGTCAAACCTACCCACCAAGTTTTATTCCTGTTGGTTGATTGCATCTGGGTGCAGCTATATGTCCAATTTATATATATATATATATATATACAGGGGTTGGACAATGAAACTGAAACACCTGTCATTTTAGTGTGGGGGGTTTCATGGATAAATTGGACCAGCCTGGTGGCCAATCTTCATTAATTGCACATTGCACCAGTAAGAGCAGAGTGTGAAGGTTCAGTTAGCAGGTAAGAGCACAGTTCTGCTCAAAATACTGCAATGCACACAGCATTATGGGACATACCAGAGTTCAAAAGAGGACAAACTGTTGGTGCCCGTCTTGCTGGCGCATCTGTGACCAAGACAGCAAGTCTTTGTGATGTATCAAGAGCCACGGTATCCAGGGTAATGTCAGCATACCACCAAGAAGGTCGAACCTCCACCAGCATCACGTAGTGACCTGGCCACTATCCTGCAAGAAGAATGGCTTAAACTCCCTCTGACCACTGTGCAGGACGCAGTATATGTCATTCCCAAGACGAACTGACGCTGTATTGGCCACAAAAGGAGGCCCTACACCATACTAATAAATGATTGTGGTCTAAAACCAGGTGTTTCAGTTTCATTGTCCAACCCCTGTATGTACGTGTGTGTGTGTGTCACACTCCTTCTGCTGAAAATGATAAATAAATAAATAAATAAATAAATAAAGGGGAGGAAGAGGGGATTTAAGAAGCTGTGAGAAACGGCTCTCCATAAATTATGGCTGGTAGTTACAATTAGTCACACTTCAAAGGCTCAATTTTGTTTCAAAATTGGATTTTAAACATTTTGAATGCGATCAAAATTGAGATCAAGACCCCTTGAAAATCTCAGAGCCCGCACCCGTGATGCTGTTGACGTTGACGGAGAGGCCGCGTCCCTCGCGCTGAAGGAGGCTCGCGCTATCTGGGCCACTCCACCCTCCGATTGAGGTTCTCTCTCCAATCTTCGTACGCACTCTGCTCCCTCTCTCTCCAGCCGGCCGGCGCCGCCTCGTCACAAATCACAATCATTGTGACGGCGCTCTCCGGGAAAAGCACACACTTCAGTCGAGGATCGAGCTGCGCCACGTAAGCCGAGCTGCGTGATGATGGTGGGACTTTCTCGGGTCGTGTCCCTGCCTTTGAGAGCAATAAGCAAGGCGTCCCACAGACTTTGGTGCAAGGTCCTTCAGAGTTATGCAACTCAGCCTGTTCTTTCCTCTGTCTCTATCTGAGAACCTTTAGCCTGTCGATTCCTCATTGTTGGGTTGCGGACCACTGCCCTGGAAGAAATAAACAGCTGAGGCAATAACTTCGGTTCCTTTCTAAGATCTCACCGGTGCCAGGGTGATATGGGGAGATGTGCTGATAGCATGGATATTGCAATATGGAATCTGGATATTATAAACACAATGCATTAGAACACCAAATATCAAAATAACAGAATGGGCTTCACAACCAATACATGATATCCTAGCCTGTGAACGCATCTTATTGCTAACATTAGCAATATGAAATAAACAAGTAATATAAAACATATACAGAAATACATAGTCAAGTCACATTATTATGACCACCAGCTAACATCCAGAGTAACCAGCGTGTGCAACATGGACCGCAGCTAGATGGGCTGGGAGTAACTCAATAAGGTCCTGGTAGGTTGTCACAGGTATCTGGAGCTGGTGGGTGCATGGGGGATGATCCATAGAGGGAACATGATGTTTGAGGTGTTCCCACACATGCTCAATTGGGTTCAAGTCTGGGGAATCTGGGGCCATAGTAGCACTTGGAAGTCTCAGTCATGCTCTGCGGTTTCAGCTCTTCCAACCAATGTTGGACATTTCTTGCCGTGTGACATGTCACCTTATCTTGCTGGAAGCTTCCCGTCCACCCCAGGGAGGACAATCAGCATGTATGGGTTTACCTGATCGGCAAAAATGGATTCATACCCCAATCAGTTGAGAGTGCCTTCCGCATGGCCCAGTGGATACCTCGAAATTATGACTTCCTGTATGAGCTACACCGTAAGAAAGTGGTCATAGTAATGTGACTCAACTGTGTAGGTTGAATAACCATATAAACCTCTTACATAACCAGAAATATTAGATTTTAATATACTGTCTATATTCGTTAAGGAGTGACATCACAGATAACACTGTTTGCGGTGTGCTCTTCAAACAGAACCTTATCGTAATGCATTTCTAATCTGAGAGCAGACAGGGTTTCATCCAGCTGTTTATTTAATGGGGCTGTATTATGGAAAACCATAATGGAGTTTGATGTAGTACATAGCCAGCACCCACGTTTACATGCAGCCTGATAAACTGGTAACTAGAAAAGTGCTTGTGCAGCTAAGCTTGTTGTTAGCCGTAGGCTAAAGCATTGCTAAAAACGAATGGCAGTCTATGGGAGGAACGAGGGATGAATAAACGACACATAGAGGAGTGCAGTTCAGTATGTCTGTGGGTTAGAGTTTGGGGTTCTGCCCTGAGCAGCTGTAGGTTTGGGGAAACAATAGGGTTTCAATGGGGGTGAAAATGAATGGGACTCTATGGGAGGAACAAGTGATAAGGGACTCCATAGGAGGAACGAATGATGACAAACAGACGAGTGCAGGATAGACCAACATTGAATTCATGCTTGGTGGTCTGCCCTGAGATTGTGTATACGAAACAGTGTCTGTTGTTCAAGCAGACACCCCATAGGCCCTTTTCACACTTCCGCATTCTTTTTTCCGGAAACAGGCACGGATGGGTAACGCTAGTTCCGCTAAACAGTAAACAGTGATGGCAGAGCCCAAGAACAAGAGATTTTGCAGTGTACCAAGGTGTTCGAACTCAAAACAAAAGCAGCCGTATCTCAGTTCCCATGGCTTTCCGGCTGACGGCGAGCAAAAGATAAAATGGGTGCATGCGATAAGGAGAGATGAAGGGGTAAACTTTGTGATTCGGCACGGGAGTACCTTTGTGTGGAGCCGGCACTTCATTGCTGCGGACTACATCCTAATCGGGAGCTGCGAATAAGGAGCTCATAATATTTACTATTTGCTTAAACTAGACATATTTAACATTAAACGCTAGTATATGATGCATATACATTAAATGCTAGTTAGCTAGCTAGCATAGATGTAAACAAAGCTTACGTTAGCTGACGTTACTTGGTTTGCCAGCTAACCTAATCAGAAGCTGCGAATAAGGAGCTAACTTCAGCCTTGTAGATCACGTAAACTAAAGCAGTCAATATCATTCATAATATTTACTATTTGCTTAAACTAGACATATTTAACATTAAACGCTAGTATATGATGCATATACATCAAATGCTAGTTAGCTAGCTAGCATAGATGTAAACAAAGCTTTCGTTAGCTGACGTTACTTGGTTTGCTAGCTAGCCTAATCAGGAGCTGCGAATAAAGAGCTAACTTCAGCCTCGTAGATCACGTTAACTAAAGCAGTCAGTATCATTCATAATATTTACTATTTGCTTAAACTAGAACTAATTAACAGGGCTAGTAAATGATGCATATACATTAAATGCTAGTTAGCTAGCTTTAGATGTAAACAAAGCTACGTTTAGCTGACGTTACTTGGTTTGCCAGCTAGCCTTAAAGCTAAAGCTACACTTCAGAATTACATCAGTAGTATTCATAAAATTTACTATTTGCTTAAACTAGACATGTTTAACATTAAACGCTAATATATGATGAATATACATCAAATGCTAGCTAGCTAGCTAGCATAGATGTAAACAAAGCTTTCGTTAGTTGACGTTACTTGGTTTGCTAGCTAGCCTAATCGGGAGCTGCAAATAAGGAGCTAACTTCAGCCTCGTAGATCACGTTAACTAAAGCAGTCAGTGTCATTCATAATATTTACTATTTGCTTAAACTAGACATACTTAACATTAAACGCTAGTATATGATGAATATACATTAAATGCTAGTTAGCTAGCCAGCATAGATGTAAACAAAGCTTACGTTACTTGGCGTTTCTGCTTACCCTGAATAGCTTAACTGAAGGAACTCTTATTTGCAACAACTGAATTAAACGTAGCCTTCGTTAGTCTAGCTCATCTTAGAGCTGGTGTTTCCTTACCCTGATAGCTGTGAAGGAACTCTTCAACAAAGATATTTTGTAGCCAATCGAGAGTCCTGGAAACGATCCTGGAAACATCCTCAAATTTCAGTCTCAGCAGCGATGAAGTGAAATGTTTCATGGTCAGCCGGCAGTACAGGAACTTGTACTACCCAGCGTCGATGTATTTCCGCTTTTTTGTGAAAAGGGCCTATTCAATCCCAACAGGAAAACTGGAAATCGGATCTAAAAGCTGAAAGCAAGCCCCAGCGAAGCTTGTTTGCATGTTTCAGTATTAACGGCATTGTAACAAATACAGCCTGTTTATTTAAGGGATAAGGAGAGGATGGAATATGGAGTAATATCATATAAACCAGTCGCAATATGAAGTGCCTCAAGCTAATAACAAAAGAGCCACAGAATAAAATGATCTGCAAATTAGCCTGCACTTCTATCAGCCCCTGGAGTCAGTTATGAAGGTAAACTTATTGAGCGTTTCTCTCGTTTCTCATCAAGCACATGACCCGCTGGAGTTCTATGACTCATGAGTTGTATATGAATTATTCCTGATAACTGTGATGTGCTCAGGGAAGCGTATCACGGATCGATTTATCACGAAAAAAACAAAAAAAACAATACCACATTCTCATCTCGTCCACCCCTACATGATGTCACACACAGCCTTTGGGCTGAAAAGACCTAGGACCATTCTTTTCCTTCCCCAAAGCGGTCGGAGGACCTCTGAACAGTACCTGGAAAACGGAAGCCTGAGTAATTTATGGCTGGGCCTTTCAAAGCGGAACAGTAACCAGCCAGCCCTGAAATATGCTCACGTGTTTAAACCTGAGCTAACCATATGCTCTTTAAGTCATCTCCTGACCCCTTCAGGCACCGGCATTATGGGAAATCTATCCGCGTCAATGGTTTTCTGTGTCGGGCCGTTCAGGAGAGCACGTCTTCCTCCAGGGCGGTTAGGTGCTGAGTCGAAAGCAGTGTAGCGGTGATGGCAGAGGTTAAGGTAAACATGTGACTGGGGGAGTAATGAAGTTAGGGAGATGCCTTTCGAGATGGAGATGCTTCAGTGGGTTTTATCTAGCGGCTAACCTTTCGGCTCCATCATTAAACACGTAAGCGTAGAACCTTATCTAGTACTGGCTTTAAATGTCACACTCTTTAAGACGTCGTCATGCAGGAGAAGAGGTTCTACCACAGCTGGACATGTGAAGGGCACATCTGCTGAGGAACTTTATGACCAGTTATGAACCACAGGAACACCCATCATACCGCAAAGGCATGAGTCATTCTAGTTACACCCAGATAAACTCAGAATAAGGCGAACATGGAGTCTGTTTGGAGACGCCCTGAGATTCCGCTGTGCTCATCATTCCACATAAGTAAGAATTCCTAGCTCAACTAATGGGAATTGGTTACTGTAGACACTGGGGTTGCCACCTTTCAGAAATGAAAATAAAGGACGGGGGGTGGGGGTTGCATGGGCGGTGAGGGGGCGTAGTCATGTGTGAGTGGCATGTGTTCAAAATCGCCTCCTGTATTTTGGCTGTTCCCGGGGGTGGGGGGTTTAAATGCCAAATAAATGACGATTCCGTATCTTACGGGACGGGTGGCAACCCTAGTAGACACCCCTCAAAAAGATGGTTCGTCAAGGGTTCTTTGGTAAATACTATGGTTTTGAATAGAGCCAGGTACACTTACAGCCCTTTGTGACCAAAAGAACCCTGCTTCTGCAGCTAGGTCCATTCAGGCTTTGTAGAACCTTGGTGCTATCCAGGCAACAAGTTTGCGTTTGCACCAGCTATTATTGAAACCAAGTAATGCCAAAGGATGCATCATCATCTGCCTATCAGGCCGTTTTCGACCAGAAGAACCCTGCTTCTCGGTCTGGTTCTGTTCAGACTTCGTAGAAACTTGCTGCTATTCAGGGAACCACGCTGTGTTTCCAACAGCTTTTATTGCAACCAAGTAACACCAAAGAATACATCACCATCTGCCTATCAGGCCGTTTTCGACCAGAAGAACCCTGGCTTTTTGAACTGGTTCCATCCAGGCTTTGTAGAACCTTGGTGCTAATTAGAGAACCAGTCTGCATTTGCACCAGCTTTTATTGGAACCAAGTAACCGCAATGAATACGTCATGATCTGCCTATCAGGCCCTTTTCGACCAGGAGAGCCCTGCTTCTCAAACTAGTTCCGTTCAGGCTTTGTAGAACCTTGTTGCTATCCAGGGAACCAGCCTGCGTTTAAACCAGCTGGGAAGGACTGTTCAGGCTCCAAACTCCTTTAGTGGGAATGCGCCAAACGGTTCAACATGAGGTCTGCAAACTGGAATGGACCCTCCAAAGGTCTATCAAAGAACCATTTGCCAGCTTCAGTGGTTGTATGCATGGTGAAATTGTTTCTTTAGACCGATGGAGAATGTGTGGTACATGGTTCTCTATGGAATCTTTTCGGAAACTGGCACCAAATAGAGTTCTGCAGAACCCTTGACAAGGCATTCGTTTAAAGGCTGCTCCTTTGGTGTAGGTGATTTGATGACTGATAAGCCTGAGTCATCAGAAGCAAACCTTCCCTGCACAGAAGGCTGCTACTTGTGCGCAATGGAGCTCCAGCGCTCTGATTCGCTCAACCACACCACCAGTCCCTGCTCGAAGATGCACTGGAAGGCTGCAGTAACTGCTTCCAGGCTGTCCCACCAGCAGGTCCTGGCAGCCGGTTACCATACCAGCATCCTTGCTGGCCACTGTCCTATGTATGTGTATGATTTTCATGCTCGGCTGCGCATGTGAAGTAAACAAGGATTGGCCTTATCGCTGTACCAGCAGCGATGCCCTTCATGATTTACCCTGTTAAGGCTAGCACCATAGGCAGACGGCTACACAATGCGAGACAACATGCACACAGTTCGTTATGATGGCTGCCCTTAAGAGCACGTCGACGTCGTCAAGGACCGCAATGGTGTCAGACTGCCAGAATGGTACCAGGTCATCTTCATGCGTCACACATCCAGAAGGCCTGGCGTCACTCCAACTTCACTCCTACCGCACCATCTACAGGAACCTTGTGAGAATATTCAAGCTGCATGGATGGATTATCACAGGAGCCTCCTAATGCAGCTTGTGAAATGGCACATGCTGCTGGTTTTCCGAGTGTAATAAAGTTCGCATATAACGGCACGATGTATGCATGACACATTTTGACCTGAGGAGTCTCCTACATACATCCATAGACCCATATTTCCCTGGGTTTCCAATGTATCTATGAAATCCGACCAAATATCCATTAACCGACCAAATCCACACAGTTCATTCCAAACTGAACACAGTGTTAATGTCATATATGGGGGGCAGTAGTGGGCTGGAGGTTAGGGAGCCAGCCTTGTGACCAGAGGGTCGCCGGTTCGATTCCCTGAACTGACAGTAACGACTGAGGTGCCCTTGAGCAAAGCACCTAACCCCGAACTGCTCCCCGGGCGCCGTCGATAGGGCTGCCCACTGCTCTGGGTAAGTGTGCTCACTGCCCCCTAGTGTGTGTATTCACTAGTGAGTGTGTTTGTGGCAATTTCACTTCACGGATGGGTAAAATGCGGAGCCTAACGTTTCCCACTGTGGGATCAACAAGGGATCTAAACCATATATGCAGCTCTTTGGAATGCTGCATAAAGCTTTTTATGGATTGGATTCATACAGAATCCGAAATACGTTTCCCTAAATCTAGCACGCCGCGGAGACAAATCTCCGGAAGATCCCGGGCTGAAATAAGGAAGGTCGAAGTCCTTAGTTTTAAAAAAGCCCTCTCTTCGAGTAAAGCTGCTCGCTGTCCTTCATACAGGCCACTTAGAGAGGCCATGAAAACGTTTCCCATCATTAGAGGAATTCTCTTGAAGATGTCATGCTTGGCTCAGTTTAATATCCCGAGTACGCTGCAGAGCCCGGTTCATTTCCTCTTCGGATACATACACGTTCGCTGCTGTCTCTGTATCTGTGCTTCGCTGGGGTTCGGCATATTGCACTGAATGGCTTCTCAGTGTGCCGTGCCCTGAGTGTGTGTGTGTGTTGGGCTTCAGCGTGACTCACTCTGTATTTTCTATTGACTCAGCGAGGCTGCGTCACTGGCTATCTCCCACTGACGGAATCCAATAGGCCGGCTCTCTGCAAGCGCTCTCGGTGAAGACAAGCAAGCGTTTGTGTGCGTGTCTGAGTAGTTCTTGAGGAAGATAGGCCCGGATAACAGCCATTGAAGAAGCAGAGCTTTTAGCATCGTCCATCAATAGTTATACTTAAAGCGATTACTGCTATTTACTGAACAAGTGGAGCAAGTGTTGGTGCGCATGCTGAGAACTCCATTCATGCTGAATACAGGGAGTCCATTTATGTGTTTGTTTGTTTATTGCCATGCACACAACTCAGCAAATACCCTACACAGTTCAACGCAATCACTTTTACCTTTTCGGGTCAAAGGGCAAAGCCATACAGCTTTGATTATGAAGAACCCGCTGCTTTATTCCTTCCATGTCAATGCACAAGCTACTGCAGGGCTTAGCTCCGAGTGCCGCACTGACGACCAAGTTCTGGCGTCTTCAAGGTCACCCTGCGGAGAGCTGGGTAAGCAAAAGAAAAGGGGATGCAAAGCAAACCAGAGCAAGGCAGGAGCTGCTGTGGCGTAGCATGCTACGCTAGCCTATGAAAACCCTACTTCTGAAAGAAAGCAACCATTCATCCAAAGAGCCAAGAGCTAGCTGGTCAGCTAGGACTCGCTTAGCATCTGAAGCTGGCTTTCTATAGCATGTGCTATTGTAATAATGGCAAGCTTGGAACAGTTTATTGAGCCATACACTCTCCATCGATCTGAAGAACAACCATACCATGCAGAGACCCATATGGAAGACCCATTTGAGACCCATATGGTTCTGTATAGGATGTTCATGAGAATGAATTTACAGCTTCAATAATTCAGTAACTCTAATGCAGTGTTCACATGAGCTGAACGTGAAACTCACACTGACCACGATCTCCTATGATCAAGGTCCAGCTATTGACCAGAACCAGCGCTCATATCTCTAAAATGATAACTTCACAGTAGAAGGGGAAAAGCTTTTCGATATCAGTCAAGGTTACCAGGCTGTTTTTTTCCAATCGAGTTTTCCAAATAAACTTTTGGCCAGTTGTTTTTGGTCCATTCATATGAATGTGCACATGATGTACTGGACAACAGGTACTTACATTTGCAAGATTTACCAGATAGTCTTATGCTGACCTTACACCAAACGATTTTACTTTCGCAGACAACTTTCCAAAGTCGGGACAAAATCACGAGAGTCTTGCTACAGTTGCGTTGCGCTCGCGTCATCTCGATCGTTCAGTGTAAGGTGGTCAGGACTGCAGTTTTCAGACATGGTGTTCTGATAAAATCAACCGTGTTTAATATTATCATAAGTCGTAGGTCTTGGCTCACGCAAATAGTGACGTACACATTGTTGACAACCAATAGGAGAGCTCTTTCCAGCTCCAAACAGGACATGGAACATGGAGGGGAGTCTGGAGAGGGCTCGGAAATTGCCATTCTCCTGAACTGTTCAAAAGGAGGTGGAGCTGGTGGAGCTGTGGAAGGAATAAGAGTGCACATCCAGGAGTTCATTAATGGGCAGAGATGTGCAGTGAACAGTCTAGTTCTAAATCACGCACGTTTTAAAGCTATGTTGACCTTATCCTATCTTGTAACGGAGGGTAGTTGTGCTATGCTAAAGCTAGCTAGCTACAACACTGCTGAATGGGACTGCAGTGTTTACATTAGCCTACCAGTGAGCATGATGGGAAATAATCTCAAAATCTAGTTACAGTCTTGTAAAAAGTGACTCTGCAAGATTCCCAGTCTTGACAAAATCATAGCCTGTGACTAGTCTGGGACTAAAAATCTGTGACTTGTCTTTAGATGTGAGAGGGTGTCAGACTTTAGTCTATTAAATTAGAACGTCTTCTAGTGTATGGTCAGCATTATCCAGAACCACTTTCAACTCAATACTAACACTGAGAGTCATTTCCCTCAAAGGTAGGCGAAGGCAGAGTTAGCCATCTTGCTCAAGAGCCCTTATTGGTAGCGTGTAGCGTATTGGCCAGTTAAGTCAAGTCCAGTCAAGTCCAATGTGTTCATATTGAACTGTTTACAACAGATGTTGTCACAAAGTAGCTTTACAGAGAATCCGGGTCTAAGCCACCAATGAGCAAGCCAGAGGCGACAGTGGCAAGGAAAACTCCCTTGGAGCAAGAGGAAGAAACCTCGAGAGGAACCAAGCCTCAAAAGTGGAACCCCTGGGTTCAGTAGCAGATTGGCTCTTGGTTAATTTAGTGACGGTGCTCTTGGATTATGTTTGTTATTTTCAATCAGAGAAGAGATATAGGCTGAACGTGCCACAGTTCATAAGGCTATCCTTCCAGGCAGACTGGAATACTTCAAGTTTGGTCAGGCGCCATTGGTTAGGCGAGTATGATCGTTGTACCACAGAGCCAGCTCTATCCTGCCGTGCTCTTTTACTGTTTTGTGAATAAAGTGGACCAAAAGTGTCCTCCAAGTGTTGGGCCAAAATATCTAGATCAGTAATTCTGATGGAATTTGACCAAGCTGGGAGATTCCTAATAAAGCTACTAGGTGATGTTAAAATGTGCTTAGCACCATATTGTGTGGATGAACAACGTTAAAGCTAATTACAGATGAGTGTGATATGAGTAATATGAGAGTGCTGTGGTCTGAGGAAGAATAGGTAGATGATCTATACCAAAAGGTTAAAACTAGGTTCAGAGAGTGGTTGCAGTAATGAGTGGCCCCTAAAGGGGTCTAAATCTAGGGGATAGTTCACTGTGTTGGGGTGATGGAGGTGTTAACCACTACCCTAGCACCTTGTTAGTGTCAGCACCATTGCACACAGACCGTTATGGTGACTAACACCACATCAACATCGCCAAAGACTGCCACGGGGTGGCTCCGAATGGCACTGGGTCATCTTCGATGATTTAGGTGAGGCCACTTAAGCCATTTGGCCATTTGTGTTTTCCACACAGAGGAAGTTTTCTTCCGCATTCAATCCATCCATGAAGTGAAACATACACACACAGGCTTGAGGTGCACACCTAGGCACAGGCACTGAACACACTTGGTGGTGGGCAGCCCTATCCACAGTGCCCAGGAAGGAGTTGAGGGTTAGGTGCCTTGCTAAAGGGCACCTCAGTCATTACTGTCAGTTCAAGGAATCAAACCGGCAAGCCTCCGGTCGCAAGGCTGCTTCCCTAACCTCCAACCCACAAATGCCCCCCGATCAATGAGTCTCGCTACTGGTTTGGTGGAGACCACCAACCGAAGTATTCTCTTGATGATGTGTGTACTGTAGAATTATACCTCCGCTGTCCAATGAAAAACATGTATCTCAATTTTTTGTTGATTTTTACTTTTATGCATCCTTTGATCACACGAGCTGTTGTTTACATAGTGTGAAATTTAATGATGAATGAAGCCACAGAAATGGCCCAAACCTGCTTGGAAAGATGTCTGGTTCCATTGACTTCCATTAAAATCAGATTAGCTTTTTGCCCTCTCCTGTAAAGTTACCATTTTGGAGATACTTGTTTTTCTTTGGACAGCGAGGATATACAAGATGCACAAAGTTCAGTACATGGTCAGCTGGACTTCAGGGTGGAACTACAGCTGATAGTTAATCTAAACAAGACTAGCTTTGAGGCTGTAGCTACAAGGCTAATGATCGCTAGTAAGTAATGAAAGCTGTGTCAGTGCTGGCCTGGCCATACTGATCACCACACATGAGCCTGAAACTGTGTCAAGTCTCAGATAGTCAACTAGATAGATAGACAACTACTGCCAAACTGTCTTCCTTGAATGGCCAAAACATTCTCAGTCCGCTCTCCTCATCGTCTTACCAGACCCAGCTGAGCTCAAACAATCAATTACAGTTTACCCGATGCTTCCCCAATTAGCTCGTGCATGAAAGGCCCTCGGAAAAAAAGAGAAATCAATTAGCCCCCTTATTTGCGGCTAATTCCGAACAGCTGGTTTGTGGGTCATGGGTGACAGGTATTCCCCTTCCCGATATTACCCTGACTATTTGCTCAGGCTAGTGGTGCGGAACATGCCCTGAGCGTCTCCCTCTCGCTCTCTCTCAAATGGGCCCGGTTCTGCTGTTCCAGATTCCTAAGCGCCCCCGCCACTGACCTTCCCACAGGTAATGCCCCTGGACTAAAGTCAAAACAAACAAAGCTTCCTCTGTCCAGCTCAATCTGAGAAAAGGGCAGTCCTTACACTGCCAGTATGAGGGTAGTAGGCAGTGCAGAGCACAGAGCAGTGGGCTTCCACTTGCAAGGGTGGTGAGACTAGGTTCGGCCTAACGGCCTAGCCAAGCAGTGAAGCTACTTGGTAAACTTGGGCTGAGCGAATGAAGGTATTATCAGGGTATCTATTATCAGTTTGAGAGGATTCCCAATTTCATTAGGGATCATCAGGGATCATCAGGGATCATCAGGAATCATCAGGAATCTCAGGGATCATCAGGGATGCCCTACATGCATTCTACAAATATACTCATCATCAAAACAACAGTTGCGCCAATAGTTGCACCCAGAAGGAACCAACCGACAGGAGTGAAACTTGGTGGGTGGGTTTGACATCATGAGACATGCCAGTGATTCAAGTTTCACGCTTGCTGTGCACGTGACCTGAGCAGGGATGGGCCTTATCACTGTACCTGACTCACCTGACCCAACAGCCAGCATTGGGGAACTGGGGGAGCAGTGATGTCCTCCATGAGTCATCCCGTTAGTGCCAGCACCATTGGCAGACGACTACACCACATAGGGCTACATGCACACACACCGTTACAGCGACTGCCCTTAACACCACGTCAACATCACCAAAGACTACAATGGTGTCGTGTGTAATGCCCAGTAGGTGCAGGAGTATACTGTCTCTTTAGGAGCCCCATGAGCTGTGTGTGCAGGCGTGGAGGTAGCGTGTGGGAAGAACTGAGTGAGACGTGTATGTGCCAATGAATCGGTAAATACAATGAGGCTTTACCATTGTTTTTCTGTAAGGTAATGCATATTACAGCTACTTTGTGGTTAGGAGTTTGCCCGGACTCTTATATTGAATGAACGTCGCAACCCAGACTGGACTCTCGAAGAGACGTGTATGTGCCTCTGGGCGGACAGTCTCATCCACTGAGCGCTAACCAACCAAACGAGCAAGTGGAATACCGCCAGTGTGTGTACGAGTGTCTGCTCCATTGTGCTTCACCTGCCTCTAAAGCTCACCATCCGGGCTGGAGCTGGAAATTCTACCCACTCTGGCTTCAAAGCGTTACACGTGCCAGACTGTCATGGAGTGATGAGTCCCGCTTTGGTCGAAGTGTGTGATGAGGATGGCTGCCATTGTTCCTGTTTTACACATAAGCAAACGGAATACAGCACACAGAAGCCGAGATCAAGTGTTAGTGTTAGCACCTCAATGGGATCTGCACTGTGCTAGTGACTGTGCACCTCCTCCCAGTTTCACCTTCATCAAAAATAAAATGGTGAAATTCCGGGAAAGGACTTCCCATAACACAACCACCAACTGCACCAGCTATCCCATTCACACGCCAACCAACAAGCCTCTTCCCCTGGATTACCGGAACGTTATTCCATTCCGCTGTGCCTGTCCACTGCATGCCGCAGTTGTCCTCAATCTTGAACTATGGAACGCACACCGTGTCTCTCATCTGAAGCCGCACCCCAGAACATAATTGCATGTGACCAATTATGCGCTTTAAGAATCGGCAAAGTGGCCGCTCTGTTGTGCCGCCGGCGCTATCCGGCTCCATCGGAGAAAAACACGGGCCTTTTCTTTGCAGGATTCCATTCTCCGCTGATCAATGGGGGCAGGAAAGGCGCTGAAAAGCAGGTTTTTATCTGGTAGAGATTGGGCCGCGGTAAAAAGCGCATCTCCCCGGCATTGTTCCGTCTCTATTTGGAGGCAGATTGGCCTGCATCCCGTTGAAACTCCCGTTCCTGCTCCAGAAGGTGTTATTTTATGTTGTTCTCTTTTCCCGTTATAACATGTCTGGATTGCTGATAATTGCTCCAAACGTAGCCGGGCTGATAGCGGAGTACCAGGGGAGCCCGAGGGCGATAGCAGGGGTTGTTAGCAGTCTAACAGTAAGTGGTTGGGTCTCCATGGTGCGGGGCCTGACGGCACGAACCTGATAATCTCTGTCCTGTTGGAGCCCGGTGTCTCGCTTTATCAGCTGCAATTAGCAGCCGTGGTATATTCTTGGATGTACACAGCAATGTTTCCCCTCGCTAAATGTATTTGTGCTGTGTGAGGCATGAGGCGGATAGTGATGATTGACTAGGAGGCTAACCAGGCCAGCCTGCGTACAGAGAGCCAGGATAAGGCTTGTTTTAACTCAGTGTGGCTCGTGTTGTGATGCCCTGGCAATTAATCTAATGGTACCTGAAAGTGATGATGAAGATACACAGTGTATAAATGGCCACCTCAGTGATACGTTAGTATACGCTAGTAATGTATATATTGATAGAAATACAAACGAAAATAAAAGCAGCCTACAAATAAATACTTTATAAAGTAACTACAAAGCAGCTGCTCGCTAGAGAAGGAACCCTTGGAATACGTAGATGGGATTTCTGAATGAAAAAAAATACACATCTCATATTAATAATGGAATTTTCTGGCAAATTTGTTTTTCTCTTAAAATGAAAATTAATTTCTATTTTAATGAAATGTAATTTGCAGAACTGACCTGAGAACTGAGATTTTGGAATCTGTTAACACAACTTTACACTGGTAAACGAGAGTCGTAAAACAAGTGTGTGAATCAGAATTTTTTTTCCATATATATATATATATATATATATATATATATATATATATATATATATATATATATACATATATATATGTGTGTGTGTGTGTGTGTGTATGTGTATGTTAGTCCGCCTCTAAAAGCTCCACCTCCACTTATTATTCTAAATTAGAAGCACCTGTTTGAGGTCGTTAGCTGCATAAAGACACCTGTCCACCCCACACAATCAGTAAGACTCCAACTACTAACATGACTAAGATGGCTATGTATTGCGAGATTTTGGGGAACAACCTCCTTCCCTCAGTTAGAGCATTGAAGATGGGTCGTGGCTGGGTCTTCCAATATGACAATGACCCAAAGCACACAGCCAGGATAACCAAGGAGTGGCTCCGTAAGAAGCATATTAATGTTCTCGAGTGGCCTAGCCAGTCTCCAGACCTAAACCCTATAGAAAATCTTCAGAGGGAGCTCAAACTCTGTGTTTCTCAGTGACAGCCCAGAAACCTGGCTGATCTGGAGAAGATCTGTGTGGAGGAATGGGCCAAAATCCCTGCTGCAGTGTGTGCAAGCCTGGTGAAAAACTACGGGACCTCTGTAATTGCAAACAAAGGCTACTTATTTGCAGCAGTAACACACAAATAAATTATTAAAAAATCATACATTGTGATTTCTGGATTTTTTTAGATTATGTCTCTCACAGTGGACATGCACCTAAGATGAAAATTTCAGATCCCTCCATGATTTCTAAGTGGGAGAACTTGCAAAGTCGCAGGGTGTTCAAATACTTATTTTCCTCACTGTGTATATATATATATATATATATATATATATATATATATATAGGATATTTATGTGATCCCCTTTCCCAATTCTTATACTCCACCCACCCAGTTATCCCCTTCTATACAACATAGAGTACCCCTTAACAAACCCCTTCCCCACCCCAACATCCAAATGACTTACAATTCAATACTCAACATGGCAATAATCAACATAAAATATTATTATATATTATATTATATTATATTATATTATATTATATTATATTATATTATATTATATTATATTATATATGGTTCTAAATAGAGCCAACGCGTTTAGTAAAGAGCCCTTGGAAAACTTCCTTTCCAGAGAGTATGTTTTAACGCACACTTACTGCTTCATATTAGCTGACTTTATCCTTCATCATTTAGCACTGGAAAAATGAAACATTAAATATGGCGTGTGCAAAAGTCCTGGCACCTTTTATATTTCATTTCTTCAGAAGTGCTTTTTTAGGTTGCACTCTTTACAGTGTGGTATTGATGAATATTAACATTACACCACACATTGCTCAAACCATAAAGTGACTCATGGCACATGGATTAAGCCTGTCTTATTTTTACTCGCCCAACCATTACGGCGCTCCAGCAGTCCTAGAGACCGTGTTCGAATGGCAACACGAAAACGTATTACATGCGGCATCAAACCAGCACAAGCACAGATATTAGGTATCTGCTTGTAAACATATTAGTGCTCGTGTTCCTGGCTGCGTCAAACCAGGCTTACCTGAAGCCTGAAATGATTCATTCTGAGAATCCTAATTCGCTGTTTCCCCCTCAACGATGTTCACGTAGTCTCTTTTCCTGGAACTCTCTATGATTAATCACTATTTAATGTCGTATGGCCGTGCTTCAATGCTACCATGCTTAACCGAGCTTTAATAACAATAGGGAGATCCGTTTCCACATGGCTCTGGCGTCCTCTTTTCCCCCCCCCCTCTCTCCTCCCTCCACCTTCCTCCCCCCCCCTTCTCTCCCTCTCCCCTTCTTCCCCCCCCTCCGTGTGGATCAAGCTGCCAGAAAGCAGCCAGAGACAGGCCGTAACCCCGTGATTAATTGCACCTCGCTGGAGAGATTACCACAAGAGGAAATTAATAATTCTACTTTCGCTTCTCTTTTCAAGATTAGCGACAGCGGCGTAAACAGGCAGGGCCAAAGAGAAGCGGCTCAGAGCCCCCATGGGTCCCCACCTGCTTTTTCCAGGGGTTCCTTATCTAGCTAGCAGCTGCTTTGTGCTTATTTCATAAAGATTGCTGTGCTGGGTTCAGCAGGGCTTAACCTCAAATCACCTGTGAGGTAAGCTGGTTTTCAGCCATGCATTCCAAAAGCAGCCCAAATACACCTCAGCATTAGTGCGGCCTGCTTTATGTCTCTGCACCGCGTAGGGTTAAAGGCGAGGGTGCTGAGTTACTACAGTAAGCAGCATAATGTAGAAAGAGCAGGCTTCTATTTGGGTTCTATCCAGAGCCTGCCGGAGGCATGTTTTGAAGAAACTGTTTGATGGAGGTACCTGGAGATGCTCTTATGGTTTACCTAAGAGCTAATTAACACTGTGATCCAACCAGAAGGAGGTGTGGGAGTGCAGTGCTGTTGGGAAGGAATATAACGGTTACCAGGATAAGGAAATAAGTATAGATGTTTTGGCCTCCATGTTTGCTAACCCAACATGCCAGACATCTCGGTATGGAGTTGTAGAGGTTCCTAATGGTGATAATCCATCCCATGCAGCTTGAATATCCTCACAGTTCCTGCAGACTGTGCAGTAGAGGTGGAGTCCCAACAGGTCCTCTCAAACCGTTCATCTTGGTGCTGACCACGGTGCCCCCACACATGGATTTGTTGGTCGTCTCCACCAAGACAAAAGCGGGTCTCGTCATTGAAGATGACCCGCTTCCATTCTGAGTCAAGTAAGGACATCCTGAGTAATGTCAGTGGTGTCACGTCAGCGGGTCTGGCTGACTCTGATGATCCTCCAGACTCCACCTCCCAGAATGCACAGCCCGATGATGTCATATCGACGTGCACCCAACCATCCAATCAGATACGCTCTAGGTCGCCTGAGTTTTAGCCACATCTGTCAGCAATCACTTGCAAACACTCACACTTTGTGAAGTTTTGCCAAACTGTTGTTTGCAACTCTGAGTGTTCTACCTACTACATCTTTGATCTCTGGCTTTGACCTTGTTCTCCCTTTGACCTCGTTCTCCCTTTGATCTCTCCTTTCACTCCTTCCCTTCCTAGTTCGCCTGTTGTTAGCTTCTCCGGGACTCGACCCTGTTTCTGTCCCTTTGACTTCGCTTGGCTTTCTCCTCTAGTTCAGTCTGCCTTCTCGTCTGCCTTCCTGGATTTCGACCCTCGCCTGTTTTACTCGACTCATGACCAGGTATCGCCCCTTTGCGTGCTTGACTCGGTTTCTGTTGGTGTGTAAAGCCTCTGGTTTGCACCATAAAGCTGACTTATCTTTTAGCTCTGCTAGCGTCGTGCCTAGTCCTTGTTTCTCGACACAGGGAATGGTTCCACTTCAAATATTAACATACTATAATACATACTGAACATACAGTGATGGAATAACTTATGACAGCATCTGTGTTTTTGATGTTCTACTTATGTTAAGCACTTTTAAGTATGGGTTTTGAGACCTAACACTTACTAGAGTCACTATTGAATCTGCTGCTGGAGCTGTATGTGGAGTTATACTATGAATAAAATTAAAATATGTGGTTTTTAAAATCAAATTTCAGTCATCCCGAAAGCACTTCCATACATGGAATAAATAAAGCATGTATGTAAGTATATTTAAGTGTGTACACCATACACCGTATTGGGACGCTGCTACTGGGTAGGGCCTCTTTTCACTCTCAAAACAGCCTAAATTCTTCATGACATGGATCCCACAAGATGTTCTAAGCATTCCTTTGAGATGCTGCTTCATGCTGACGTGATTGCATCATGCAGTTCCTGCATATTTCTCCACTGCACTTTCATGCTGTGAATCTACCACGTCCTGGAGGTGCTCTACTGGGCTCAGACCAGGTGAACTTGCTGTCGAGTTTATGAAGCTACTTTGGGACGACTTTGACCCGCTGCCATTCTGAGTCACTCCATGACAGTCTGGCACGACACCATTGCAGTCTTTGTTGATGTTGACGTGGTGTTAAGGATAGTCACCATAATGGTGTGTGCATGGGGTCCTGCATTGTACAGCCGTCTGCCAATGATGGCACTAATAGGATGACCCATGAAGGCATCACTGCTCACTGGAGATCCGCAGTAGTGGCTGTTGAGTCAGTCAGGTACAGCGATAAGACCTGTCCTTGCTTACGTCACATGCATGGGCGAGCGTGAAACTTGGATCATCTGCATGTCTCGTGATGTCAAACTTCCCCACCAAGTTTCATTCCTGTTGGTTGATTCCATCTGGGTGTAGCTATTTGTGCACCTGTTCTTTTGGCGGAGTGCATGTTGTGTGTTAGTAAAGGTAAATGCTTAGTTCCACTGGGAGACCACCGAAACGAGCCGACGGCATTTTGGCAACTAACTCAGAAAGAAATGTTCCTTTTTGATTAGCAAGCAAATTTCCAAATCTCCAGGAATACACCAATCGCTAGGGGCAGTTGAGTTCAGACAGTGTTGCACTCCGGCTCTCCTCTTTGCTCTCTACTTGCATGACTCATATGTAGACCAGAGAAACCTCTTCAATGAAACATGAAGAGCCTCGATACTCCTCTGTATGTGTGGCAGCAGCGAAGAAACATGAAACATGGATCTCTCTGAGCAGATGTCCGGAATATGCGGCTCAGGCCGTGGTTAGTGTTAGATAGTGTTGAGGCCTCGAATGATAACGATCTGGAAGTGGGGCTTGGATCAGAACCCAAAGAACGCTGTGCCTCTAATTCGTCAATAATTTACTTGATTCGAGTTTCAGAACACATGTAGGGAGATTGTGGAGCGAATGCCGAATCATTCGAATGTCTCACGATGTCAAACCTACCCTCCAAGTTTTATATCAGTCGGGTGATTCCTTGTGGGGGCAACTATTGGTGACACTGGTGTTGGGGCCTTGGTACTTCATGCTTGGGCCCATGTGCACTCTATCTCAAATCTAGACTGACCACACCAGCTTGGGTGAGCCTGTGTCCACTGCAGTATCAGCTTTCTGTTGTGGGCTGACAGCAATGGAACCCCACATGATCTTCTGCTGTTGTAGCCCATCCACCTCAAGTGTGCATTCTGAGGTGGTTAGTGGAGTAGCTTTTCTCTCAGCGTAAACCAGCCTGGCTAAACTCCGCTGACCTCCCTCATCAACAAGGTATATTTGTCTTGCGAACTTAAGCTCACTGGATGGTTTCCTTTATACTGCACCATTCTGACAAAGCTCTAGAGAAGTCCATGAAGTCCTTGAAACCCCAAGACATCAAGAGTTACGGAAATATTCAAACCAGCCACTCTGGCTCCAACAATCTGGCACCTCTCATATTTCAAACAACTGCATTCTGGAACCTATTTATGTGGATCTACTATGTTTGTTTATTTTATTTATTTTTTTAAAACAGAAGAACAAATGCTAAAAAGCCCTGAGGGACTGGAATGGATGGCAGTGGTAAGCCCAGCACTAGCAGCGATGTTAGTTTGGCACCAGTACCAACAAAAGCTAGTGGCGGTAGGGGCTTGCATAGTGGAGATACTAGCGAAGTGCTTAAGGAAGCAGGAGAAACCGTAACAGGGTCTACAGAATTTGGACTGTGGCTCAATTCCAGATGAAGCAAACCTACTAGCCCTGGTGTGTCATGGTGGGTTCAAACCTGGGCTGCACATCATGCAAGAAGGTAGGGCTTTCAGAAATAGAAAAAATGGCGGGCCTAAATTTTTTTTTTTTTTTTTGCTCTTTGCTCCTCCTGTCTCCGCCCCCTGGTCAGACCCCTCACCTGTCCCTTGTTTGTAGCTCCGCCCCTTCCCAGGTGTTTCTCATTAGCCCTTGGTTATACTCTCATTGTGCCCCTTGTTCTTGTTTGATGTTTTGTCTTCATGTCCGTTGATCTAGTCTCTGTTGGTTGTTTCTGTGTCCCTGTCCCTCAGTAGTGTTTTGTTTCTTAGTTGTCCTAGTGTTTTTGATTTAGTTTCATCTTGTTTGTTCCCCATTAAAAATTTGCGTGCATCCTGCCTCCTCGTCCTGTCCCAGCGTAACATGTATAAGGGCCTCTAGATGAATGAAGCAGGTTAATATACAGTATTATGTAATATTGTGATGATATCCATGATAGTAATGACAGTACTACATTGACCCTGATAGCAAGAGGATAGCAGGCCACTGTGGGGTCCACTGGTGGTAAAATTGGTGGTCTACTGATGTTTTGCTTGGCATTTTCTGGGTGCCCTGCTGGTGGTTAGGCAGGGTATTGGGCAAAATGCCATTTTTCTCGTTTTTAAACTCCATGTCCAATTTATTAATTCCCTCTTCATTTTTTCTTTCATTTTAATGTTAGCAAGTCGTCATCTGGAATATTTGTTTGGGTGCAACTATAGTTTTGATGATGAGTGTATGTCATGGTAGAGCAAGCAAGTGTCAGAAAGCATGCCCCCAAACTTTTGATGGGCATTGGGTTCTCTTTTCTGCATGTACTTGATGTGGCCAAAGCTGATGGGTTCCTCTGTGCTAGGCGTGTTGTTTAGAGTTACTGCAGTGCAACTCCAGGGAGATAATGAAGTGTAACATCCAAAAGAGCCCTTTGAAACGGAAGCAAACAAAAGCGGCAGGCTTAGTGTGAGATTTGTCAGCTACAGAAGTGGAGGGCATTGATCGGGTGTGTTGCCCAACAGGACATATCAGCAGTCGGAAGTTAGCTTATTATTTCACACCTCCTTCCCGGAGTGTGGCTCATATCGAAAGGAGAGTAGGAGTTGCAGATGAAGGCCAGGAGAAACAGCTGTTACTAATGACCCCCTATAGGGATGCAATAACGCCGTCTGGCACTTGGAGGTAAATGCGCTCATTCCGTCCATTGTTCATGCTGAGGAAACCCACGGAAAATGGTCCTCGGTAAGCCATGTGGGAGGTTCTGCAAGGTGTTTTTGGATGAAGCTTCATTCTTCACATTCCTGGTTGAGAGATTCCCTGCCAGTCTAACAAATGAAGCTGTCCAATAGGGTTTTCGTGATGCCTCAGTGGATGGTTCTTTAGAGAACCACTGGCAGAACCGGGCAGAGAGGCTCTTCTATCAGACACCCATCCCCCAACAACACCAATAGAGCAGCAGGAGGTGGTGGGAAGGCAGTGGCGGAACCCTATGTGCTGACGACAGCCATCAGAGTTGGTAGGCTGAAGCTGTCAGCCACAGGAAATGGTGGGAGGACAACGAAAGTTGCAAGTGCTGTGTGGATGGTGCCTGTGCCACAAACCCCGCCTTCCAGGCCCTTCCTCTGGTTCCGCAGCGAGGCCACTGTATTATGCCCTGCATTCTCCTCTCCTGTTTTTAGTGCCTGGTGGACGGACGTCCTGGAGGACAATGTTCATAAGACTTCATGACAGCTGACGGATCTACATAAACATACTTCACAAGGTTCTTCCCGCTCACAACTTCCCGCTCCCTGCTCTTGGTTCCTGAGGGAAGTGGTTCTTCAGCATCACTCAAAGAACTCTTCGACCAAACAGACAATGATAGACAATAATATACCATCACAAATAAGGGTTCCTGGTGGTCCCTGGCTTGTGGCAGTGGTCATTTGCATGAAGTTCCCAGGGAAAAGTTTTAATTGGACCATCCACCAACCTTCCAAAACTATTTCTATCACATCAAATGGAATAAACTGCATGGAATCTATCCAGGGCATTACCTGTTTTTCCAAAGGTGCTACCATTACTATGGGATTTGAAAAATCTTGGTAGTTGGAAAAGACTTGTTTTCATTTGGAAAAGACCCAACTAGTGCACAAAGACGCGACGCTGAGGTTCTTCAGACTTTTAAAGGTTGTCATTTGCAAGATGAGCATTCCAATGACCTTCCAAACACAGTTCTACACCATCAAATAGAACAAACTGCGCTAAATGTGTCCAAAGCATTAACTTTTTCCAAAGGTGCCAGCATTGAAATGGCAGTTGACAAAACTTGGCAGCGAGGGCCCTGTACTATGCCTGTCTCCTCTCCTGTTATTGGTGCCTGGTGGATGGGTGTCCTGGACAACAGTGTTTATTAGACTCAACTGACAGACCTACTTAAGCCTTTACCTTTAAAGTTCTTGATGCTCACAAATCATGGTTATTCTGGGAATCAAAAAGGATCTAAGGAAACACAGTGATAGACAATGATATATTAAATAAGGTTCCTGGCCTGGACAGTGGCAGTGGTCAACAGCACAGCGTTCCCAAGGAAAAGTTTTAATTGGTATCATTAGTAATGGATGACACTGAGATTCCTCAGGCTTTAAAAAAGATATTAATTTGTAAGATGGTTCATCAATGGACCTTCCCCTGACTTTCCAAATGTAGGTCTATGGCATCAAATAGAATAAGCTGTATTGCATATATCCAATGCATTAGTTTTTTTCCGTAGATACCACCATTGCAATGGGAGTTGACAAAAGTTGATAGCTGGAAAAGGCCATTGAGGCCGTTATGTCATTCCCTACATTCCCCTTATTGGTTATTGGTTATTGGTGCCTGGGGGATGGGCATCCCATACAACAGTGTTCATTAGACTTCATGACAACTAACAGACCAGCATGAACATAAACCTTTACAAGGTTCTTCACACTCACAAATCATGGTTCTGGGAATCAAAAAGTTCTTCTGCTGATAGAGAACGATAGACCATTGCTAATAAATGTTCCTGGTGGTTCCTGGCTTAGACAGTGGTGCTCATTGGCATGGAGTTCCCAAGAATAGGTTTTAATTGGTACCATTAGCCAATAGATTACACTGAGGTTCTTTAGACCTTCAAAAAGGTTCTCAATTGCGAGATGATTCCTCGATGGATCGTCCACCGGTCTTCCAAAAGTAGTTCTATCACATCAGATGGAATAAACGGCACTGAGTTTTTCCGAAGGTGCTACCATTGCAATGGGATTTGACAAATCTTGGTAGTTGGAAAAGGCTTTTTTTTTTTTGGAAAAGACAGAACTAGTTGAGAAAAGACACAACTAGCTGAGGACGACATTTGTCAATGGACCTTCCACTGACCTTTCAAATGTAGGTCTATGGCATTAAATAGAATAAACTGCACTAAATGTATCCAATGCATTACCAGTTTTTCCGAAGGTGCTACCACTGGAATGGGATTTGACCAATCTTGGTAGTTGGGAAAGGCTTGTTTTTATTCGGAAAAGACCCAACTAGACGCCACGCTGAACCCTGAGACAATGCATTCGAGGCCGGAAAACTCGAAGCAAGAAAATACACAAGTTTTGAGCCTCCCGAGCCATGCTCACTCATCACTTGACCCGTTTCCCCGGGGTTCCGTGACTCCAGCCAGTAATAAGTAGAAGAAAGGAAAGCAGATGATGCACCAAGATTCACATTATCACCAAAGTCTTACTGATGCTTTCGGAGGTCAGTGACTTCGCCAATGAACGCTGAAGCCCATCCAGATAATGAGTCGGTGTCACCACCTTTCAAGAACTGGAATTTACTTAATGGTGAAAGTTCAGAGGCTTTATTTTCCAGCTGAGATGACAGCCGTGATCGTGAGTTGACCTTGCTATCGTTGTCATGGGAGCAATAAGCAATGCTGGCATTTGTACTGCTGACAACGGCCTTTTTTTCCCTTCCTCTGTTTTTCTTTTCCCTTCTCCTCCTCGTTTTGATTGTTGTTGTTGTTGTGCTTGGTCCTGAAATAATGGAATAGTACAGCTAACGACGGCGGAGAATCATAGCGTGTTGGTTTACTGCTGAATCGATGGCCTTTTTTCATCCAGATTCATGCGGACGGCCGCCCCGTCTGACATTGAGAGCTGCCGGCGCATGCATCAACGAGCCGCTCCTCTCCTGGTAAACACAAATTTGAACATGGCACCGATAGCTCGGCAAATGCTCAGCACTATTGATTTGTCATTAGCGTCCATCTCCCTGGAGTAAGATGTTTGGGTTTTTCTCCCCGAAGGGAAACACTGGGGTGTCGACTCCACGGTGGGCCGCCTTGGTGTCAACAGAGTTTTTTGGAGTTATTGACTGGGGAAAAGTGAGGCGCCAGCGAGGACATCTTGGTAGATCAAAGCAACACAAGAAATGAGATTAGGACTTGTGTACCGGCAGAAAATGATATATAAACTTGGATTTAGATCTTCATATTTCATAAAAAAGACTTAGACTTTGAGTGCTCATAACTTTTCCTCTCATGTCAAGTCCATGTAGGTCCACCACGCCATCACTGACCCCAGGAGAACCAAAGGTACACTGAAATATACTCAAATAAAGTGTACTTAGAATACTTACCAGCACTCCTGATTAATAAACTGAGAGTCTGCTACTAGTACTTGCTACGTATCGTCGCTGTCCAAAGAAAAACAGGAATCTCAAAAATGGCAACTTTCAGGAGAGGCCAAAAACCTCAGTTCATTTAAAAGGAAGTCAATGGAACCAGACGCTTTGGGGCATTTCTGTTAGTCCATTTAGCAAGAAACTTCCACGCAGTGTAAACAGCAGGTCATGTGATCAAATGAAGCATAAAAGTAAAAATCAACAAAAATCGAGATACATGTTTTTCTTTGGACAGCACCGATATAATAATTAGTACTATTAAAAATATACTTAAATAGAACAAATAGTTTGAGACACCTTAGATATACTTATATACTTATTAAACTAAGTCTCTGGCACATTAAAATATATTAAAATATGATAACTACTGTGTATGTGTATATATATATATATTAATAAATGTGTGTGTGTGTGTGTGTGTGTGTGTGTGTATAGACTTAACCAACATGAATTGGTTTGTTCATCCAACATTAGTTTGGATTTGTTTGGAATGCTAATTATGAATTAGGGTGTTGTACATATGGCTGTTGCAGTGGTAATATCCCAGGTAAAAATTTAATACATCTTAATGTATCATAAATGTACCTGTAATATCAGCAAGTCAGCGAATTTCAAAAAAATTACATATATTTCAGTGTATTTAATATGAGTATACTAAGTATATACCTATATCTATATCTTTATATACTATATATGTCTATTATATATATATATATATATATATATATTATGTCCTGTATTTTTTTTATTTAGAAATGTACTTCGATATGTACCTAAATATAGTAGTGTTAAGTGCGATCAGTTCTATTGAAGTATATTTTTAATAGCACTAATTATGATATGTAGCATACTAGGTACATAGTGAGTATACTGAAAATAGCACACCTTCAGTACATTAATTATCAGGACAAGGAGGTATACTAAGTTCACTTAAATGAAGTACACTTCAGTTGGATTTTATTCTAGTGTAGTTCATTTTGACAGGTTTTGATTTAATTTCAACTCCCAACTAAGCTAATATCCAGTAAGCTAATACCCAGTAAGCTAATTTCCAGCAAGCTAATATCCAGTGGGGGCACTTTTTACCCTGCGTCCCCCCCCCACATGCTAATCATGAAGTATCGGGAGCAGCATGCAGACGTTAAAAACATACAACAGTTTTCACTATGCGAATTTCTCTTAAATGCTCTCCCTGTTGAATATTATTTTGATAGCTGGGGAATGCAGGAAGAAAGTGGATAGCTAACATTCCAGCCAGGAAGCTGAATGTCTTATTGCAACCATATAACTGTGCAATCTGGCTTCACTGTAAATGGGGAGAATGGATTACCTGAACGGCAAAAAATTTAGGCCAACAATCTGAAATTTTTGCTTGCGAAGCTAGCGATGTAGCTACCTCGGTATCTAGATGCATTATCTCAGGTTAGCTTCTTTACTTGGGTTAACAGTGGCTTTAAATCAGTGTTTTGCCAAACATGGCTGTATTTATTGGCCTATAGATCAATGGGTTCATTATAATTTCCAAGGATTCCCAATGGTTGTAGGTTCTTGAGTGCAATCTGAAGTTACAGATGTCAAAATTGTGAGTTCCCATAAATTAGGATGGATAGAGGCTACAGAATGCTGAATAACACCACAAGCAGCATATTCAAGTCTAGTTTAAAGCTGGAACCAACGTCTATCCATTTGCGTCACAACCGCTTGGGCGTCGTAGACCTGTGAGGAACCGTTAAGCCAGCCGTCAACCAAAAATGCCAGCATGGTGAGTTAGAGTCTAAATACGTAACAGTGCAAATTGAATTTCAGGTCAGGGCTCATCACAATGCATGTTAGCGTTATGGGGTCACCACTGGTCAGCTGCTTATTTGAACACTCACCGTGTGCCTCCTGCACATCTGTTTAATAGGTCTGGCATGTCATTGCATTAGTTGCGCCTTGCAGCTCCAGGAACTATAGCGCCGAACAATTCTGTGAGTGCTGCTAATCAGGCTGTGCTCTTCAAGGGCTGCCAGGTCAGTCTTGGCTAACGCGAAAAACAGTAAGTGCCAGGTCAGTCTTGGCTAATGAATGTGATTTCAGATAGGACTGCGAGGCACACAAAGAAACACCTGAGTCTCCTCTCACCCCTGTGGAACGGCATTCGCTCCGCAATCTCCCTACATGTGTTCTGGAACTTGAATCAAGTAAATTATTGGCGAGTGGGAGGCACAGCGTTCTTTGGGTTCGGATCCAAGCCCCACTTCCAGATCTTTACCATTCAAGGCCGCAAGACACTATCTAACACCAACCACGGCCTGAGCCGCATATTCCGGACATCTGAGAGAGATCCATGTTTCATGTTTCTTCGCTGCCGCCACACATACAGAGGAGTATCGAGGCTCTTCATGTTTCATTGAAGAGGTTTCTCTGGTCTACATATGAGTCATGCAAGTAGAGAGCAAAGAGGAGAGCCGGAGTGCAACACTGTCTGAACTTAACTGCCCCTGGTGATCGCTGTATTCCTGGGGATTTGGAAATTTGCTTGCTAATCAAATAGGAACATTTCTTTCAGAGTTAGTTGCCAAAATGCCGTCGGCTTGTGACGGAGGTCTCCCAGTGGCACTAAGCATTTTCCTTTACTAACATATAACATGCACTCCGCCAAAAGAACAGGTGCACAAATAGCTACACCCAGATGGAATCAACCAACAGGAATGAAACTTGGTGGAGAGGTTTGACATCATGAGACATACAGATGATCCAAGTTTCACACTTGGCAACACGTGATGTAAGCAAGGACAGGTCTCATCGCTGTACCTGACTGACTCAACAGCCATGAGTGTGGATCTTCAAAGAGCATTGGTGTCCTCCATGGGTCATCCTGTTAGTGCCATCATTGGCAGACGCCCGCACAACACAGGACTACATGCACACACATTGTTACGGTGACTGTCCTCAACCCCACGCCACCATCACCAAAGACTGCAGTGGTGTCGTACCAGACTTTCATGGAGTGACTCAGAATGGCAGCGGGTCATCTTCAGTGACGAGTCCCGCTTTTGTCTCAGTGGAGACGCCCAACGAATCCGGTGTGGAGGCACCGTGGTGAACAGTTTGCTGTCACGCGCCACATGTCCAAAAGGCCTGGTGTCACTCCACCTCCACCTCTACCGCACCATCTGCAGGAACTCTGTGAGGATATTCAAGCTGCATGGGAAGGATTATCACAGGACACCATTAGGAACCTCTATGCAAAGATGTCTGGCATATTGGGTTAACAAACATGGCGGCCCGACACCATACTGAGAGACAGACTTCTGTAGGTGTAGCCCAATAAATATTGATCATATCAGTCTAAATGTATCATCAGTTATTGATCCTGGTGACCTTTATCTTCCTTCCCAACAGCATCGCAATCCGATGGTTCCTTCTGGGTGCAGATTCCTTTGACAGTGAACGTTAAGTCAGAAGGTCCCTAAGGCTTTGGTTACCTGGATTAGGTGTGCTAGATTAAGGTCGGAGCTAAACTCTGCAGAGTGGTAGATCTCCAGGACCAGGATTAGGCAACCATGTTCTACATCATTTGAAAGGTGTAGAGTTTGAAATAGGTTCTTCATACTTGGGACATCCTCACAAACTAGAACCATGGTTCTATAGAGAACCACATGTCGTTCTTCTAGGGAATCGGTCCAAAGAAGGTGTTTGGGTACCTGTATTATTAAAACACTAGGCAGTTTGTTTTTTCCCCTTTCTTGGTAATCAGCTGATACTCACTGCTGCTTTCGTCTCAAACAGAACAAACAGCCTGGGGACAATAAAAGGAAAGATTGATTCTTGGTTAGCATTGCCCGTGGAACCTCCTCTTGTTGGCTAAACATTCATTTCCAGACTTGTTAAAGCAGGCACCGGGTTTTGACAACAGTCTGGTCGGCTTGGAAGTAACACCGCAGGAGTTAAGGCTCTTTTCTCCCTGAGTTTACAGTGCACTTTGTCCTGCTGGGGAATTTACTGCCGCGTGCTTCAGTGTGCAACAAGCATTAAAAAAGTAGCTCAGACAAGTGCTGATTTGTGGGGCTAGCTGGGAGGAGAGCATTGTTCTGAAGGAAGAGAAAAAGGCCTGGGAGGGGGGCGGAGAGGCATCTGTTGGAGAGCCCGACACAATCGGGGACTGTGGCATGAAAGGCCAGGGAAGAGAGGGCCTGTCAGCACATCTAAATAACAATAGCCGCCCAATAGCAGCCCGGAACCCCCGGCTGCCTGGTGGCATTCGGCCAATCTCTCCTCACTCTGCAATTACAAAGAGCGCCGAGCTCCGGGTAATCGCCATTGATCTACTTTAGCTTGGCCCAATGTCATTGATCCAGTTTGGGGAAGACTCTTGGGTAAGAGAGTTAGGGCAGGAGGGAAGAGCACAGAGCTGGAATTTGCTGCCTGTTGTATTCTGATCCTTCGTGTGATGTCCGGGTGCTCTTTTGGAACAGAGTGACGAGTCTGAGGCCTCTCAGCCACTCCTGTGAGGGCGAGCACCTTGTTTTTTTCCATTCCATTTCATTGGCATGGTTGCTAAGAAGCCTTGGGCCCCTGTCTTTCTGTTAACATGTAAAAGGCAAGTATAACCGTGTTGACTGAGTAGGTCTACTTCGGCCCTGGGGCCTACTTCCATTTACCAGGGGAGTCTGGTACAACTCTATCTGTACTGTAAACCAGGGTTGCCTAAAGTGAGGGAACCCAAGGCCAAAGTTGGCCCACTCTCATAGTGTCAGTGATAGACACAACATCACCAATAACATAGTCGAGTCACATTATTATGACCACTTCCTACTTTTGACGGCTGCAGCATGTAGCTCATGAAGGAAGCCATGTTTTCTCTTGGCCCACTCATCCAGGTGGAAGGCCCCCTCAACTGATCCTGGTACGAATCCATGCTTGCAGACCTCGTACACCCATATATGCTGATTGTCTTTGCTGGGGCTGTGAGACACACTACGTTCAGTATGGCTCCAGGTACCTGTGGCAACCTACCAGTACCTTACTGAGTCACTCCCAGCTCATATAGCTGCTGTCAAAGCTGCACAAAGCGGTTATTCTGGCTATTAGCTGGTGGTCATAATAATGTGACTCGACTGTGTACATTGTGTGAAACTACATGATGAATGGAAAAACAGAAATGGCCCAAAATTGCATTCCATTGACTTCCATTAAAGTTCAGTAAGGCTGTTGGCCTCTTCTGTAAAGGAGATACTCAGTTTTTCTTTGGGCTGCATTGATATGTAGCTAACAGTTGCAAGCTAATACAGTAAGACAGATGGTGGTTCATGAATAGGAGGAGATTTAGAAACCCCTGGTGTGAACAATTGCTTTTTACTGAATGTAAAGGCCCTCCGATAGTTTCCTACTGTTCCCATAGTTCTCTACGGTTCCTGTAGTTTTCCACTAACGCTGGCTACATGTGAAAACATAAAGCTAATAAACTGCTAGCTAGCTGCTTTGTCTTTTGATGCTTGTACCAGACCAGGAGTGTAGACCAGAGTGTTGCGTTGGGGTTGGATCAGGGGAGCCCAGACACAAAGTCCCCCTTGGATTACCCAATTCAACACCCCGGGTCTGGTACTCTGTGGTTTCTGTATTTGAGTGCTGCCTGTATGATGTTTTTAGGCACATGCATATGTATGCTAAGGTGGGTGTATGAATGCAACACCTCTAATTGCCTGTGAAGGACAAAACACGGTTCGTGTTAATGCATCCATGTGCTTCAGGGTTATTTAGTGGGGCGGTGCTCCACTAGCCAATCATCGTGCTCCACTAAACTCACTACTTTGTAAGTTCCAGTGTGCATGGTTCATACTGTTTGGCCAGAATGTTGAAGCACAGCTAAGCCACATACGAGCTTCCACTAGTTAGTTAGCTAGTTAGCTTCTACCTTCAGCCCTATTAGTCCCCTTAAAAGCATCCTCCTTTTTGGTGTTATGAATTTGGTAACCCTATTTTGAGGTGATATCCAACCGGTTTTTCTTTAGGCCCCAATTCTTACCCCCTTCTTCGCTAGGCTAACCATTAGCAAACCCCTACAGTGGCTAAAACTGTGTGCAGTCGGTGAGCGAGCTACAAAGTTCAGCTGAAAGTAGTTCCAAGGACAGATGCTTCTAAGGCAAGACACCAAGCTAATTATTCTTGCTTGATACAGAAACATAATAAATAGCTACAGAGTGTACAAAAAAAAGTGCTAACCAGCCAACTATTTGAGCTGTAGGAAAGTTTGTTCCACGGCATGAGGGGAAACCTAGCCGTTTCGCTAGGGCTTCACAAGTGCGTTGTGCTAAGCTAAGCACTTCCTCCCCTATCTTCAGGCTGCACGCATGGAGAAATAGTGGTATTGATGAATTCGTTTGACCCCGTGGTCATTAAAAAAAAGAGAGAGAGAGAGAGAAAGGATTAATTGCTCAAATCTGGAGCTAGTCCTTTAAGGGCTGATGCACAGCGCACAATGAGAGCTCGCAGGAAGGGTGCTTGAAAAGGCCTTTATGGAAAAAGTAATTGTCCATAATTGTCCATTTGGCTTCGTAATGTACTGCCTGTGCCGGCGAGATCTAGAGTTAAAAGAAGACGGAGATTAGGGCCACTTCAAGTTACGTAATAAATTAACTTACATTTTGGGAAAACATTTGAGGCTCGGGTGGAGGAAGTAATGTGACGACAATGGCTTTGATAGCCTGACGTGCACTCGGCGCTGTACGCAGCCTTTCAGCCGTAGCCCTTTGGTCTTCTTTGTTGGTATCTTTATGGTCGATGTATTAGGGCAAAGTAGAAGTTCCACATTGTCCTCTGTCGGATGACATCCTTTAGTGCCATCTCGATGTTTTGGAACCGATAATGCTCTCTCCTTATGAGGCTTGTTTGGTGACCCGATGTGAAAGGCATGCACTTTTGGCCTAATATGATGCTGTCTCCATACTCGCCAATTAAGTGAATAATTAGAATGTAGAGCCCTCATTTGGATGATGACATGCCGGCAAGATAGCTGGAGGAGATTATATGTTGCCTAGCAACATTCTCAATCTGTTAACCCCTTCTGCTCCCTGTCTGTCTTTCCTCAGAGGGAAGGCGCACGGGTTAGGCCCACCCGCTTTGCATTGCAAATGAAATCCGGGACTATAGCCGGAAAATCCATTGAATCTGCCAACAATGAAGACGGCATGAATGGGTTCATCTTGAAATTGCATCACAGGTTCCTTCGAGCCACCGTCTGCAACGTAATGGAGCGATGCTAAATGATTTAGCGTTAGCATGCTCAGTAAGCCAAGAGATATTCCCGAAAATATCAAGTAAACAAATTTTACCTTACGACTAATGCGTAAATATGGGCTCCCTGTTCATGCACGCACCTGCTGATGCATTCAACTGCAGATCAGCACGCCATTATTACTATATATAAATATATATATATATATAATGTTTTCTAAAGCCTAATAGCTGCCCCATTATCCCGAAGCTGTTTACCAGTGGCTTTTCAATCTGTGTAAGCATGATGCCCTCACTTTCAGTGCTTTGCGTCATCCTCAAGCCCCAGAGCGCTAATGCATCTCTAGCTGGAGCCTGATCCATCCTACAGCGCTAACGGACGAGTAATAAGCTCCCTCCCATTGAGCAGTTCCACGATCTGGGAAGCGATCAGAAAGCTGATATGAACACACGGCTCGTGCTGCGGTGGAAATGTCGTCGAGAGATAGCCGCGGTCTGAAGGGAGAGGTTTGTTTTGGGTTTCCTGGAGTTGCTGCTGACTGCTGTAGACCGAAAGTGCTTCAGGAAGACACGGAGATGCTTGTTCCTGAGCAGCCAGGGTTTAAAACTGACCCACACTTGACATCGAGTTTTATTACAACTGGGTGGAGAACCCTTAAAGTGATGTAGAGTATTACGGCTAGTCATTGAAGGTTCTCTGTATGTTTAGCTTAATGCTTTACGAAAGAATGAACGTGAAGACACCAAACTATGAATAAACACTCATGGAATTATACAGTCGACCTTAAACACCCCCAAAATGGAGCTTTACAGGAGGATGGACCAGCTTTCCTAACCTGCAGTGGAGCTGATAGAACAAGGTTTATTACTAAGCAGGTTTGGAGCGATTCTATTGGTCAGTCCATCATGAATATTCACTAACCTGAGTAACTAGAGTTTTTAAACTGTGCTAAATACAAACAAACGAAATAAATAAATCCATTTTTGTGGTAAATATATGTGGTACATCAAGAGTATATGTGGTATATCAGTGTTCAGTGTAAGCCTGTAGAGTCTTTAATGTCACCAACACCATCCATTTAGTTGGGTGTCTCTAAACTTTTGACTGCTACTATACATGAAGGCTCCATAGACCCTACAAACGTTCTCTCTCTCACTCTACCTTTTGTTTTTGATGGTTCTTCAGGGAACTAAAAGTGCTTCTTCTATGGTAACCACTCAAAGGTACCATGTGGTGCGGGGCAAGCTTTACGAAGCCTCACCTCTCCTTGTATGGATATAGGTTGGAATTGGATTTGCTACGTGACAATACGAACTACCGAACTACGTTGCTTGGTGATAGAAGCTAGGCTTGGCAGTAAACTCCCCTAACTCCGCCCCCCTTAAAAACTACTAAGTATCTGGACCACCCAAATACTATGATCTTTCACATGCATTAAAAAATAATATTAGAAATTGATAATGCCCTCTGAATTTCCATATTATACCAGCTGAGTGCGCTACAATTTCTCATTAGGTTGATTGGGAGTTTTTTCCCAGTGTCCTCTGCAGCCTATTCCACCACATTCATGGGCGAGGCATTCCCAGGTCAATTGATATATCGTTCTGTTTTCCCGTTTGGGGCGTGAAACATTGAATTCATGCAAATAGCGCTCACTTCTATGGCATTACTAGCCTGAGTCCACTAGTTTCTTAGAGTCTGATCACAACGCCAGTCCAAGCGATTCTACGGGTGCCGCTCTCCGCTTGGTAGCCTAAGCTCAATATTGTTCCAAGTGCTGCTTTTATAGCCAGGAACTCCCATAAAGGATTCACTGCAGCCAATTTACTTACTGTTTACTTTATGGCTCATTTAACTCACAGCAAAACCCAAAGCCTCCCCTGAGGATTGCTTCTCCTCTTTACCAAGGCAGAGAGACATTGCATGGCATGGCGGACTGGCGAGGACCTTCCTGCAACCCGCTCGGACGTGCGGCCCCAGTAATTTCTAGGTTGAATAATGAGTCGTGCTGATATAAAGCCTGATGCTGATAATTCCTCAGCGAGAGGAGACGGTGCTTTCTCCGGCTGAAATTACTTTGGAATGCCTCCATGGCCCCGAGGCCTTAAAGCTGAGCTTTTAAGGCCCCTGTTGTTTAGCTTTCGCAGTTCCACATGGTACGGCTGTGGCATTCCATGAGTCTTTTGGCAGCCAGCGGTTGGTTTGTTTTGGGATAAACAAGGCTTTTAGCGAAAGAATGGGAGATCGGCAAGGTGAGACTGCTCTTGGAATTGGCGCCTCGCAGACGTACGAGCTTTCCCACAATGGAGGAGGGCCTGTAGGTGGCCCGGGGTTGTCAACGCGGCTGTTTTCGAGCGAGTGGAATTCCATGGGGAGGATGGAACGTACGCTGCATTCAGGGCAGGGTTATTGAAGGAGCCTCCAGTACAAAGGATCAATGGCATGACTTTGCATGTCGCCCCATTCTCTGGCCTTAATGAGCTATTCTGTCGCCCGAGGGCCACGAAAAGGAGAAAGACAGAGAGAGGGTAATGGAGGGGACGGCTGGGTTCTCACCAACTTTCCCACAGCCTGAGGTGAGAGAAGTGAGGGTGGACCCCGCTGTCTGTTTACAGTGCGACAGGTATTGATGAATTTGAATGGGGATGTCTAAAGATCACAGGGGACGTTAAATGGGTGGAGTTCATTAGTTGACTGATCTTAGAGGTCCAGTGCTTCTCTAGTAGCTTGATCTTTTAGTGACTCAGTGCTTCTCTAATGGTTTGATCTTTTACTGGGCCCATGTTTCTTGAATAGCATGGTATCAGTGGCTGAATGCTTCTGGAGTAGCTTGTTGTTCTAGGCCTTGTTCAGACTGCCAGCCCACGTCCAGTTTTTTGCACATCCAGATTGTATTCACTGTGGTTTTTGATAGTCTGGACAGCCTACAACAGACTGGTGGCCTGTCCAGCGTGTTTACTGCCTTAGCCCAATGCTGGGGTGCTGGGATGGGCTGATAAATAAAATCCTATGCATTTTAAACCCGGATGCTCTGGCCACTCAAATCAAAGTCCAAAGTATCTTTTATGCCACTTAAGCAACTATGAGGCCAAACAGACGGAGGTGCTGGGACAGGGGTGGAGGTGCTGGAATTTACTATGTAGCTACTAACACCTACTTCATTAACACTACAACCCATGCAGATAGGTTAGCGATGTCTGGACACACACAAATTCGATCTGATCACTTGCAAATAACAGTGCGGACAGTCTAGACAGTCTAGATGCAGCCTTCGTGGCCCAAGACTTTTCCAGTGGCCCAATGCTCCTCTATTATTGACATAGTCTTCTTTAGTAACATTCTACAGTAGCTTGGTTTCTTGGTGGCTGAGTAATGTGTTCAGCATTGGTGGTTCAGTGGTAGAATTCTTGCCTGCCATGCAGGAGGCCCGGGTTCGATTCCCGGCCAATGCACAGCATGGTCTCGGTTGGTGTAGCTCAGCGGATAACACCACTACCTGCCAAGTAGCTACCACCACACGTGGGAGACTGGGGTTCGAATCCCAGGCTGAGTGACAATGCTGTGCTACACCAATAAGAGTCCGTGGGCAAGACTCCTAACACTACATTGGCCCACCTGTAATATGATTAACCTTGTAAGTCCCTCTGGATAAGAGCGTCATCTAAATACCGTAAATGAATAATTAGCTCAATGCTACTCCATTAGCTTAACGTCTTAGCATTTCCAGTAGCTGTATCTCCTACAGGCCCAATGCTTCTGTAGTGACTTGAGGTCTACATGACCCAACCATGTATCATTTACCTCCAGAGATCTTTAATTAGAAATTTACACAGGCTTGTTTCTCTCTCTCTCTCTCTCTCTCTCTCTCTCTCTCTTTGACCAGTCCAGATGCCCTGTGAGAGGCTTATCCTGAAGCCAGGTCACATGATAGTGTTGTGTGCTCTGCACCTGAGAAGGGAGGCCCACCCAGTGTCCATTCTTCTAGTGTGTGCAGTGTGGTGGTGGCCAAATCATCCTCCAATAGCCTGATGATCTCTTAGTAGCCCAATGCTACTCCAGTATCTTAATGTCTTAGTGACCCCCAAACATTTCCAGTAGCTTTATCTCTATCAGGCCCAATGCTCCTTTGGTAGCTTAGGATCTTCACCCAGTATCTCCTACCCGGAGATCTTTCACAGGCAAATTACACAGCCTCCTTTCTTTCAACCTGACCATCTTTGAGTCATGTCTGTGTCTTTGACCAGTCCAGACGTTCTGTGAGAGGCTTATCTTGGAGCCGGGTCACATGATAGTGTTGTGTGCTCTGCACCTGAGAAGGGAGGCCCACCCAGTGTCCTTTCTTTTTGTGTGTGCAATGTGATGAGAGATTAGAAGTAGATGAGTGAGTGGTGTGTGCGTGCGGCTGACTGAGCGAGCATGTGTTATAGGAGTAATCAGGCCGATTAGCTGCCATTGTTTGCTTGTTGTTTGCCCAGCTGCGTCTCGTGCTAGTTTTCCAGCTCAGTTTGCCCATTCAAAAACTCATTTGACATTTGCAGTTTGCAGCTACAATGTGAAGCTAATGTAACTGCACACGTCGTCAGGTGGTTAGCATTTACATTCATTGATTAGAGTTGAGAGCATGGATGTGAAACCCAGCGACTGTGGCGCACACTCACTGTCAAGAAGGGAGGAAGTGTGGGAGTGCAGTGCTGTTGGGAAGGAAGATAAAGGTTACCAGGAACAATAACTGAGGAATTTAGACTGATATGGGTAATATTTATTGAGCTACACATACAGAAGTCTGTCTCTCGGTATGGTGTTCGGCCGCCATGTTTGCTAATCCAACATGCCAGACGTTTCTGCATGGAGCTGTAGAGGTTCCTAACGGTGTCCTGTGATAATCCATCCCATGCAGCATGAATATTCCATAGTTCCTACAGATGGTGCGGTAGGGGTGGAGATGGAGGCCTATCCACGGCGCCCGGGAACAGTTGGGGGTTAGGTGCCTTGCCCAAGGGCACCTCAGTCGTTACTGTCAGTTCAGGGAATCGAACCGGCGACCCTCCGGTCACAAGGCTGGTTCCCTAACCTCCAGCCCACGACCCCTGAGTTTACACTGAAGATGACCCGCTGCCATTCCGAGTCACTCCATGGCAGTGGCACGACACCATTGCAGCCTCTAGCGACGTCCACATGGTGTTAAGGCCAGCTGCCATAACGGTCTGCGTGGCACTAACAGGATGACTCATGGTGGGCATCCCTGCCTGCTAAGTGTCCTCAATCATGGGTGTTGGGTCAGTCAGGTACAGCGTTAAGGCCTGTGCTTGCTTACGTCAAACTCACCCACCTAGTTTTATTCCTGTCGGTTGATTCCTTCTGGGTACGGCTGTGTGTGCAACTATTTTTATGACCCTGCGTTTACAACTGACAGTCTGAATTGGTGGACTGAACTACATATGAAAGATACATAGCTGCTTTCTGGCTTAGTGTAGAGTTAGTTTTACCAACACATGTCTTTCATCCCAGCTGCCACTTAAGCTTTCCGACTGTCTGAAATCTCCCTTTCCACAGAATTACACTTGAAGTGGACAAACTAGATGGGCTGATTACAACAAGAAGTAATGTTTTCACAGAAGAAGCAACACGAGGATCAGCAGTCAGTGGAAAGAAGAGGCTGTGTGATGACTATTCAAGCTGAATTAGGAGATAATTGGGGAAACCACTGCACGCAACAGATGTTCAACATGGCGTGCGGAGGAGTAACCCAGTTTCATGCTGAGTAAGTTTAACCTGGAATGGTTTCCGCTGGCTTTTCTTGCTCTGCTTCAGTTAATAGAACGTCATGGCGATCCAGTACATCACTCCTCTGGGGTCATATGGGCTAATTTACATCATCTACAGATACAAAATTTGAATGCATGCAGTCAACAAGCCTTATCCTTCTGGGTTGCATTGGGAGCCGGAGCTCAACTTTCTTTGTACAGGCCACGAGACATACACACCTACACTGTCACTCACACCTGGGGGGCGGGGGCCTATTGGGGGGTTGGGGGAATGAGTTATGGATTTGGCATCTTCAATCTGCCAGACTGCATGTCTTTGGATGGTGGGCAAAGACCCACAGAGACACGGGGGAGAACATGCCAACTCCACACAGAAAAGACTCAACCCTTCTTGCTGTTGCCCACCGCTCCAGCGTGCCACCTCTTCCATGTGAATCCAAAGTCAGAATGCATTATTTCCAGACCATAATGTGTTTCTCAGTGAAATGCAGCATCAGGGAGCTGGGTGATGGGGAGGGAGGGGGTGTGGGGGCTTGTAGGGTAAACATAGTATTGTGGGGTCAGCAAAGAAGACCCCCTGGGAAACACTGTGCTTTAAAAGTGCCATAGAATGGAACGTACGCTCACTCCATTGTCATAGGTGAACAAGGAGAGTTCAGTACATTGAACAGGAATACCGTGGACCTCCAACACCGTTGTTCCTTACTCAAAAACAAATCCTGCACTTCTAGAGGACAGTAAAACAGGACGACTCCAAATTTCTACTCTTACAACTCATTAATATATACGCTGCCAAAATTCTATACAACCATAAAGGAGCTACAGCAATGTGGCGGCGGTCTAGGTAGCGATATCAAGCATTCCTGGCTATGACTGATGTTCAGGACTGATGTTCTTATTTACAAGAGGCTGAAGTTGCTTCCTGTTCACCAGCTTCTAAATCAAATGCTCCATTCCACCTTTCATGGAACGGTGGTGGAACCAACTGCATGCTCTGCATCTTCCACTCTGGGCAGTTTCTCAAACTCCTGGACAATATGAAGCAGCCTCCCTCAGCATTTAACACTGACGACCCTGACGAGAGGAGCAGTCCCACCTTTATTAGCATCTCAACCCCAACAGCAGCCTGTAAGTAGCAGCCATGCTGTGTGATTTTACACATGCTAACCAACATCAGCAACGAACCCCCACCTCAGCCGGGCCAGTGGTGGGACGCCATAGTATTATTGGTTAATAGATAACACCCAACCCCACCCCCTCCCAAAAACATACATTGGAATGATGTATAAGAGAGATAGACCAAAGTCGTATTGATTAGCATTAGTCGTATTCGTTAGCCGGTTTGTTCTGGACTGGATGCTGCGGTACCATCTTCCTGATTGCAGTAAGGTGAACAGGCCATGTGCTGGGTGGCTACTGTCCAACCTCAGGCAGCGGTACTGGTAGATGTCCCGGTAGAAGTCTGGAAGTTTGCTGCCGATGGCGGATCGCTGTTCTCACTACTCTCTTCAGGGCAGTGCAGCTGCCATATCGGTCCACATAAGGTGCTTTTACAGTGGCTCTAGAACACTATTCACCATTCCAGTCCAACGACCACCCTGCTCCGGTATCCCGCTTCAACCCATGGAGGACTTGATAATGAGCTATTCAGTTGAATCAGGGAAACCATTGAACTGTGCACTGAACCTCAGTGAACTGGGACAAGGCAACCTCAGTTTCAGAAATTACCATCGTATTTGAATAGCATTGCTCTAATGAGAGTAGGGACCTAATCCTGGAATAAAACAATCCCAAATTTCCAAACTTGCTGCTCTCTGAACACTTAGATCAAGTGTTCAGAGAGCAGCATCTCCGCTCCAGACCTTACCAGTATAGTGGTGCTACATATATGAAAATCCAACACAGTGTTCTATGGTAGATGGTTCTGTGTAGATGCTTTATTATATATCCATGGGTGCTCTAAGCTCACCGAACAACAGGTGAGTCCCCTGTGAAACTGAAACCTACCTAACAGTGTCTAATCCCTCCTCAATCACAAATGTCAGCTGTGATTGGATTGGCCATGGACTGGACAGGTTTCTGGATGGAGGCCACATCAATGTTCAGACACTCTTGCCTCAGAATTGCTCAGTTGGGCCAGATTTGGTGGATGCCTTCCCTGGCACAATTCCCAAAAGAATTCCCGGTAGACTGGGATTATAGCCACTGCTGGTAGACCCGTATGACTGTACGCTTCCATACACCTGCACTTCCCTTACACTATGGTCTTTGGGCACGTCCACATGCTCAGTCCTTCCTTTTAGCCAATCATTAACATCTGCTCTGGAGCCATTTCCCACACATGGAACGAGACATTCCCTGCACTGTAGCACCTCTTCTCCATCTATGGATCCCGTCACTCACACCGGCAGCTATATATAGGCACATCGTCCTTGTGCAGCGCCATCTGCAGGAGCCTGGAGTCCCATCCTCCTTAAACACACAAGGAGAGCTCATCAGATGCAGCACTGTGAAGTTTATGGCAGGCCACTAGCTGATGCATAATGTAGATGTTTTAAACCTAATAATACTCAGCATTAGCGAGTGTTCCTTTGACAAAACCCAGCTCAGGTAAACATAATGAGATGAGCAGTAGGGCTCCAAGTGCTGTTTTAATTATGCATGCTTTGTATTATGCATTATGCGTCCTTAAATCCAAAACTGAACGTATGCCAGACTTCACAGCTATACGTTCTCTCTTTGTACCATATGTCCTTAACACTTGCAGTAACGCTTCTGGAAAGGAGGAAGATGTTTATGGTAATTCGGGGCATTTAAGTCCATGTGAGTGACAGTGTAATGATTCGTTGACGCAGCCAACAAAATGACTTGCTGTATCTTGATTGATCTTGTGAAGCTATTGATATTACTTCACACGATCTTGACACAAGAGACTGGATCCATTTGAATGGCTTCTCAGATGAAAGATCTAAAATCAAGCGCATCTGATTCATTATAATCATTAGCAGGGTCGCTGAATGGGAGCTCTGCTACATAACACTGACAGCATCATGTTGTCCCCCCCACACATCCATCACTGAGAGAAATGGTCGTCTAGCTTATAGACCCACCCTTGTCGCCACGTTTGAGGTGAAAAGAAAGGAAAGGAAAAACAAGCTGTCATTTTAGATTCATGTTGAGGAATATTTCAGTTTCACTTAAACCAAATGCATTCGATCAGACAAAACATGATTGGACTCCAAATTTTGTTAGGCTAATGTTGCTAACAAACACAGGAAGTCAGTCGTCACCCTAAGCGTTCCTCTAAATGCATTCCCAGAACTTCCAGACTGCCAGAACTTCACCCAGCGTCAAAAGAATGCTTGCAATAATAGCAGTACCCAGACGGAACCAAAGGAACCTTGGGTTTGACTTCCTGAGACAAGCGAATGATACGAGTTTCACGTTTAGCCACACATGATGTAGGCAAGGACGGATCTTATCACTGACTGACCCAACAGCCACTCTTGCAGACACTCAGTGAGAGGTGGTGCCTCCATGAGTCATCCTGTTAGTGCCAGCACCATTGGCAGACGGCTGCATGATGCAGGACTACATGCACGCAGACCGTTACAATGACTGTCCTTAACACCACGTCAACGCCACCAAAGACTGCAATGGTGTCATGCCAGACTGTATTGTAATGACTCAGAATGGCAGCCGTCTGCCAATGGCACTAACAGGATGACTCATGGAGGCACCATGAGAGGTCACTGAGTGTCTGCAAGAGTGGCTGTTGGGTCAGCTAACTCTTGCAGACACTCAGTGAACTCTCATAGTGCCTCCATGAGTCATCCTGTTAGTGCCAGCACCATTGGCAGATGGCTGCATGATGCAGGACTACATCCACATAGACCGTTATAATGACTGTCCTTAACACCACGTCAACGTTACCAAAGATTGCAATGGTGTCGTGCCAGACTGTAATGTAGTGACTCAGAATGGCAGCGGGTCATCCTCAGTGACGAGTCCCGCTTTGGTCTCCATGAAGACGACCAATGAATCCGTGAATGGAGGCACCGTGGTCAGCACCAAGATGAACAGTTTGTGGTCCTGTGACACATCCAGAAGGCCTGGTGTCACTCCACCTCCACCCCTACCGCACAATCTGCAGGAAGTATGTGAGAATATTCAAGATGCATGGGATGGATTATCACAGGACACCATTAGGAACCTCTACAACTCCATACCGAGATTTGTTGGATTGGCAAAAGTGTCAGCTCAACTGAGAGACAGACTTCTGTATGTGTAGCTCAATAAATATTGATCATATCAGTCTAAATGCATCACCATTTATTATTCCTGGTGACCTTGATCTTCCTTCCCAACAGCACTGCAGTCCCACACCTCCTTCTGGGTGCAGCTATTCGTTTGACAGCCAGGGTATAAATATTACATCCAAGTGCATGTATGTAGTATCCTATGGGTTTAACCAGCAATGACGAGGTCCTCACGTTGCTATGGTGTGTATATGAAGCAGGGTGCTTTGTGCATGGCCAGAAATGGGGTGTCATTGGTTTTCCTTCTCCAGCAGAATCTTGGTGCTGTACATGTCCCATTTATATTGCTGCACTAAATTATTCATCAGAGGAGAAGCAGTTTTGCTAAGATGCCCTGAAATGACAATGAATGTGACTGGGTTAATTGCACGGGACAAATGCATGCTCTCGCTCCTTCCATCTCCTTCACAAACACCCACTGTAATACCGTGGACACCAGACGAGTCTGCTTGTTCATACCTGCGTGTGTTTATCTTGTTGCCCAGGGAAAATGAAACGGACCAAACCAGGTCATCGTTTTGATATTGCATGAACTGGAGGCTTCGGCCACAATCCCGATTAGAGAGCGCAGTGTCCAAGGTATAAAAAATTCATGCTGCTTCTCATGCAAGTGGCATGCTCCGACTGGGAATTTGGTGATGTTTATTAATTGGGAGAAAGAAAGTTTGCATCGTTTTATTTTAAACTCCAATAATCTTTGACCTTAGGGAGCTGGCTCGGCCATGCGTGCAGACTTCTTAAGCTAGAAAGTGGAAGCCTTGGTTCTTCCTTTGTAGGCAAATTCAACCCAAGAAGTTCCTCGGATGACCTTGCAAAGGAATTCTGGGGCTTGTTATGAAAGGTGATTTACATGGTTTTCTAATGGGGTTTCTGGATTGTGTATGTCGAGCTTTTTTGTATGGAGATATAAGCAACAAACATGACTCACCTTGTGTGTTTGAGGTGGTAGTAACTTCAGACTCCTGTAGATGGCACTGCACGGGGACGAAGAGGTTATGAATACCAGCGGGGTGTGAGTAACGGGATCCATAGATTGAAAAGAGGTGCTACAGTGCAGAGAATGTCTCGTTCTATGTGTGGACAATGGCTCCAAAGCAGATGTTAATGATTGGCTAAAAGGAGTGACAGAGCATTTGGGCGTGACCAAAGACCATAGTGTGAAGGAAGTAGCTAAATCTGCAGGTGTATGGAAGCATATGGTCATACGGGTCTACCAGCAGTGGCTAAAATCCCAGTCTACGGGGAATTCTCTTGAGAATTGTGCCAGGGAATCGCAGCTGTTGTTGGTGCTAGTGGAGGTGTTGCACCCTATTGGGTAGGTATCAGTTCCAGGTGACACTTTTTTTTTTTCACTTATTTTTACCTGAATCAAGGGTTAGCTACGTTAGCTAATTTATAGAAATGTAATTCCCACCCACTGATAATTAGTTATACCAATGTAGCCACAAGTGGAAATCTATTATGATAATACAGAGTTGTCTAGACACCTACAGGCCACCTATAGGATGGTACTGTGCAAAAGCTGGAGACCACACGTCGTTAAATTTATCAAAATGACTATTATTTACTTTTAGTACTATGTATTTGTCAAAAATACATAGATTTATCAGGAATAAGCTTCAAGAGCTGAACATAATACCATTTTTATTGTTTGGTGTGTCCCAACTTTATTACAGCCTCGGTTGTTTTTGAAAGGAATCTGCATGTGGAGGCGTTTCTTCAGTTCAGTTTCAGAAGTTGGTCCAATTCTATGTTTTACAGGATCCAAGTTAAACCAAAAACAGTCGATACCGTTTCGGCCTGCAGTCTGTGGTGGTCAGCCCATTGTTCTGAGGACACTGGTATCTGATCTGGGACAGTTTTGGTGGTTTACCAGGTCCAGACGTAGTAAGTCCCATTTTCTCTGTAACGTTTAGTACATTTTAGAACTCCAGGGTTTTTTCATGTGACCTCAGACAAATAGGTTATTTTCTGATATTTGAATAACTGTTAAAATGAATAACCTGTCCGTAATGGCCGGTCGGAATGGAAATGAGATAACTGAAAACGTGGTGTTTTCATGATTCCAGTCATTCTGGTTATGTATATTACTAAAGAAATTTTATTCCCAGTCATAGATAATGGATGCTGCCATGGTAGCCACAAGTACGATATTGTCTAGCCATCTCTAGACCACCGGTTCAAAAGTCAGAGGCCGGCCTTCATTTATGTGTTTTCCAGTCCAAACAGCTTTTAATTTCTTTCTTTGCTTTTATTACTCCATTATTATTCCATTCTTTTTAAGAGACTCACTGTCAGTTTTTCAAAGAAGTCTGCAAACCTCACACCAAAGTTCCGTCTTAGGCATTGGTTGAACTTTATGATTTTCAGGATTCAAGCAATCCCAAACACACCGGAGGACTTGGTGGTCAGGACTTTGGGTTGGTCAGTCCATTGTTCGGAGAACACACATCATATCTATTGGAGAAGTTCAAAAACACCAGTGCAGGACCTGGTAGATCACCAAAAGTATCTCCGATAGATAGACTTGGGTGTGTTATCAGAACTGACCAACCCAAAGTCCAGACCTCAAGATCATTCAATGTGGCTGGGATTACTTGGACCCTGAAAACCAGAAGATCTAACCAATGCCTATGTATATTAACTAAATTGAATTCCCAGTCATAGATAATTGGTGGTACCAGGGTAGCCACAAGTACAGATGAATTTCTATATTGTCTAGACATCTCTAGGCCACGTGTGCAAAAGTCAGAGCCCACCCGTTATGTGTATACGTTCCGGTACGTTCCAGCTCTTAAGTCCACTCTTTGCTTTTATTACACTTTCTGTTCTCTTCAGGAGAAGTCTGCAAACCTCCAAAGTTCAGTCTTAGGCATTGGTTAAATCTTCTGGTTTTCAGAGTCCTAGTAATCCCAACCACATTGGATGATCTTGAGGTCTGGACTTGGCCAGATGGAAGCAAATCCCTGTTGTGCGAGTGCCGTGTTTGTCTTCCTACGTAATGCATCCTCCATTGAGAACACACATCATATCTATTGGAGATACTTTTGGTGGTCTACCAGGTCCTGCACTGACGTTTTTGAACTTCGGAGATCCATTACTCTCCTTCCTCATGCAATATCCTTCCATATCTCCAAATGAATAACTTGCACTCAATACCAGTAATTAGACGAAAAGGTGGTGTTTGACTTTTGCACACTACTGTTTCCCCACACGATTCAAAGCATTCTGATTATGTATATTAGCCAAATTACAGGAATTGCATACTAATTCATCAATAATTGCCCGTACCAATCAAACCGTCGGTGCAAAGCTCTTTTGTGAATGTGATACTACATGGTACAACATGGCCTAGACACCTTGGCCACCTGCTGGGTCACTCTGCGCAATCATTTCTTAATTTTACACGAGTGAATGTGTGGCATATTGTTTTAGATTACATGGTTTGCTGCATTGGACTCTTATGCTGGCTAATATGATCAACCCAGTAAGTAAGAAATCACGGTGCTCCCATTGAGAATGACCACTGCGATCCGAAACCAGCAAAAGCCGAACACGTAAAAAGCAGCTGGAAGCAAATCCCCGTTGTGCGAGTGCCGTGTTTGTCTTCCCGCGTAAGGCATCCTCCTGCAGTGCTGAAATGATATCAACACTTAATTCCATATGGACCTGCGCTGAAGACACGAACAGCTGAGCTTCTGTCTGACGCTGCCTTATATAGTGTTACGTGTTTGTTCTGTCATTGGCGTGATCAGAACTAAGAAGTGTTTAATCCTACGGAAGCTGGCTGTTCCGGCATGTATACCGATAACGGAAGGTAATATGGCTGCTGTAGGCGTTAAACGTTTAAATGTTCTCCATATGGCGTTGATAAATCTGTTGCTACTGAGAATGCAAAAGCTGGAGCACCTCCACTCCTCCACCTCCAACATGTTTTGTTGATGGAAAATAAGTTAACCCATCTTTTACAAGGAACAGACTTGAAAATGGTCTTTGTTTCAGATGTTATCCACCCATTGGTAAAGTTTCACGCTCAGCTGCACATGTGATGTAAAGAAGGGTTGGGTCATATCTTGGGTCTTCGTACCTGACTGACCCAACTGTCCCAATTTTATTTGATGTCCTACATGAGTCATCCTGTTAGTGCTGGTATCACTGGCAGGCGGCTGCACGAGACAGGACTAACGATATGTCAACAAGATGGCCGCCAAATGAAAAAGCGCATCTCTCAGGATGGTTTAACATATTACAAAAACATATGAACTGGGACTGGATTGGGCATGGACTTGGAGTTTATGGATGTAGGCCACATCAGTGTTCAGACACTCTTGCATCACTGAATTGGTCAGTTGGGCCAGATTTGGTGGATGCCTTCCCTGGCCCAATTCCGAGGAGAATTCCCTGTAGACTGGGATTTTAGCCACTGCTGGTAGACCTGTATGACCGTACGCTTCCATACACCTGCAGATTCAGCTACTTCCTTCACACTATGGTCTTTGGCCACGCCCAAATGCTCAGTCCCTCCTTTTAGCCAGTCATTAACATCTGCTCTGGAGCCATTTTCCACACGTTACGAGACATTCCCTGCACTGTTGCACGTCTTCCCAATCTATGAACCCTGTTCATAACACCCCGCATGTATTTATAGCTCCATTATCTTCATACAGCGCCATCTGCAGGAGCCTAAAGTTACTACCACCTTAAACTGAACAAAACATGCAGTGTGGTCAAATGCGGCTGCATAAGCACACATAACCGCTTCCCCGTCTAACCTGTTAGGTGTTTAACACTCCCTAAACCGCATGCATGCATAAAAAACCACGTGACACAAATCACACTTCTTCTGAGCATTGTGCGCAGCTGAAGGAGACGAATCCCGAGGAGCTCGCGATGTCATTGTTTTTTTTTTTTTCCGTCCTTGTCGTCATTTTTAATACCTTAAGTGAAAAAGCAAATAGGATTTGAAGCCCTGCGAACATGAATGCTCTCAGGGACTTTGCTTTGTCACTTTACGTTAGCCACACTCAAATGGATTTCCTCCAACGTATAACAGTGCAGTGCTGCACGCCGTGTACCTCTCTGGAGTCTCTTGATTATTTCACTGCTCCGTAATACAGAAAAGCCGTGTTCATTATTGTATACGTGCCGTTCGGGTTAGATCTAAACCTGCCCGAATGCAATTTGTTTTGCTGGTGGTGGTAAATACACTGCCTGCCAAAAGTATGGAGACTCCAAGCTATTCAAAAGAGTCGTGCGTGTCTTTGACTTTTCATTTTTAGGTTTCCTATTCCTCCATAATTCAATCACCGTGATGTAAGTGAAGACCTTTTCGGAGTGTGAAATAGTTCACTGTGGAGAAATGTGTTGGCTCTGCTTAGTGGTGGATGGTGTGGCTCAGAGGATAAAAACCAAGGAGTTACACCCCATGTGGAAGATCAGGGTTTGATTCCTGATCTAGGGTAACTGTGCTACACCAATAAGAGTCCTTGGGTGAGACTCCTAACACTACACTGGCCTGCTCCCAATACGAATAGCCTTGTAAGTCACTCTGGATAAGAGTGTCAGCTAAATGCCCTAAATGTAAATGAGCAATTATAGCCATTTTACATGTCACCAAAAATGACTTCTGGATCGGTAATTCCTTAGTCACTTGATGACGTCAGCAAGGACGGGCCTTATCGCTGTACCTGACTGACCCAACAGCCACGACTGTGGACATTCAGTGAGCAGCGATGCCTCTGAGTCATCCTTTCAGTCCCAGCACCTTTGGCAGACGGCTGCACCATGCAGGACTACATGCACACAGACTGTTAGGACGACTGCCCTTAGCACCACGTCACCGTCACCAGAGACTGCAATGGTCTCATGCCAGACTGTCATAGAGTGACTCAGAATGGCAGCTTCAGCTTCTTTGGTAGAGATGACCAACAAATCAGAGTGTAGAGGCATTGTGGTCAGCGCCAAGATGAACAGTCCGCTGTTACGCGTCATAGTCCAGAAAGTCTGGTGTCCCTCAATCCCTACCACACAATCTGTACTGTGTGAGAATATACAAGCTGCATGGGACGGATTATCACAGGACACTATTAGGAACCATAAAGGCTGGCATGTTGGGTTCGCAAACATGGCTGCCCGATGCCACACTGAGATACACTTATTGTGTATGTGTGGTTTGATAAATATTGCCCGTTGTCTCTTACTATTGCAACTAGTCCTTTGATGAGGAGTGTAGGCCTAGTTATCTCCACCACTGTGATTCCGGCTGGTATGTTTCTCTAGAACAAAGCTTTTCAAGCCAAACCACTCTGAATGGCTTTGTTTACATTTTAGCCATTAAAACACGCAGACTTTCTGAGATATTGGTGAAATTTTCCTTCAGCATAATAAAGGAAAACAATATCCCCTTGTACTGATCTCAGCAGTTCCTGTAGTATTAAAAAAACATCCGCATGATTATCACTCATATCAGAAACCCCCATATAGGCTAACGGATGGAGTATTCCGTCTATCAGTCTTCCTCTTGAATGTGGTTTTCCTGGCACTGGAGGATCAGAAATCCCACACTCATCAATCAGCTGTCCACCATCTGAGATTGCTTCCTGTAAATAGGATCTCAGACACTGTTGGGGACATTTGACCTTATTAAAGTATGGCCTTATTGATCTCCAGTCACCCCAGGCTTTCTTTTAGCTGGTACCCAGAAATGCTCTGATATTGCTTGTAATATTAGAGGTCTGGGGAAGCCCACCCGAGTGGTGGAAAGTTTTATCTCCTGCAGAAACTCTGTTCTGTTAACTTTTTTCCCTTTTCTGATATTTGAATCATTTTAACATGGCAATCTCCCAATCTCCTCTCTTTCGCTCCCTTAGAGCCTAATCTGATTAATGATGATTTTTTGGTTAGGGTGTTTTTAGAACTGATATATAAATGAGCTTCGTTCTGGCTACTCTGTACTGGGTCTCATACTGAAACTTTTTTTTTTAAGTCAGTGTAAATGGGCGGGGCTAAACAACTCATTAGGTGGATGTTAATACATGGAAGTGAATACCCTGATTTTCATGACATCACAAAAACAAAGCTCCCATATACGACTGCATGGGGAATTAATGAATATAAAAATATATACAAATAAAAAATATGCAGTTATAACTTCTTAATTACTCTCTAATGGCACATATATTTTTTGTTATTTTGTAGTTTTCAAATTATTATTATTATTATTATTATTATTAATTCTAACAATAAATAATAATATTATTAATATTAATAATATTTTTTCAATAGTATTATTATATAAAGTGTTAAATTGTTTATTCCCCCATATAATCTGTATACCGTGTGTATAGGATCTATATGTATATATTTATATATATTTTTAAATTATATTACATTATATATTATTATATATTATATAATTTAATAAGGAGTGCTTCTACTGCTGTTTGAACATGGCACAAACATGGCAGTGAATCAGAGCACAGCTTAAGGCTCAGAATCAATACAGCCCGTTAACCCTGCTGAAAAACACCATGCACTTCATGCTGGTTTACGATGGGGTAGCTGCTCACCCAGCTTGGTCATGCTACTGGCCAGCATACCAGCATACTAAGCACAACATATGGTGGTTTAACTGGTGACCAGACTATTAACCTCCATTGCTGCTGACTAGCATACCAACGTCCCAAACACAGCGTGTGATGGTTTTACCAGTGACCAGCATATGGGCTGGACTTCCATTACTGCTGACCAGCATTCCAGCTTACTAAGCAGAACATATCACCGCTGTTGGAACCGTATCTAATAAGTGACCATTTTTCTTTCAGGTACTTTCTTTTGGTCCATGCATCATGACTTTTTCAAATAATGGCAAAAACAGAGAAGACTGGGAGAAATAGAGATTTGGTTCTGACTGTTTAACTATGCTGGAGTTTTTCTCAGAGATTAAAGGAAGGCTTTAAAATTGATGTGGAAAAATGAATGCTTACTGTTTTTAGTACATCAGTGGACACAAATATCACAAGAGGACAAATACATTTTACAAAAATGAAGGATATGAGCCATTTAGGGAATATCTCTGCAGTTCCTACAGGAGATACAACTCTCAGGTGGTCCTCCACACACTTCATATATTACAAGGAACTCCTCCAGTTGGTAAACATTCCAAAATGAATTTGCTTTGTATTCCAAATCTTTAAAAGTGCCCTTAAATGATCCTCATTATTACATGTGTATTTTGAAAATTAATGCCTTTAGTGTGATTATTATTTTATCTTTTTAGTTTTTTTATTATTTAGTATGTCTTATTCTTATTATTGTTATTATATAATTATGTATTTTCATAATTATTATTGTAATAAATAGATTGTATTTGTCATTCATTTTATTTATTTAAAAATATGTATTTTCTAAATGTGGTATACCTGTTTATCAAAGAGCTAATAATAATTTCCATGATGATGGAAATTATTTTTTTATTTAAATAAAATTTAATTTAAATAAAATTTTAAAAAAGAGGTTGGAAAATGTAGGAATTTTTTTGAGGACCTAGAACCACATACACGTCATATAGGGACCTCCAGCGGGAAGCAACACAGGGACCGTGTAGAACTTGGGCCCTTTCACGTTGCTATCCGGACACTAATGGGTTAAACGAGCCTCTCAAGCCTCTGAAAATCAATCGGCTGGTCGCTCCACTAAGGCGCAGAGAGCCCGCTCCTGTATTTACAGTCTGATTTCAGACGAACCTGCGGACCTGCACGGGTGCGCGCGGAGTGGGTGGAGTGAAGGAGGAATATCCGCCTCCTCTCCCCTCAGAGGGGGCCAAGTGACTGCGCCGTATATCCACAGTCCAGCTGCCTCGGTTAGCATTAGCCTGCTGGCGGAGGAACGGAGACGTTGAGGAATTCACTGTGTCTAAGAAGCAACAAGAACACAAAGACAGTTCAGACAGAGTAAGCTCCGGAGCGGTGGGCGAGCGAAGGACGCCCCGTCATGTGACTGACTGCCCCTGATTTTTCAGCCTTTACTTTCTTTTTTTTCCTTTAATTTGGTTTCCGTCGTCACATACAGTCAAAGTAGGACTCGAGCGCCGAGTGCTTCCCGTGAACGGTGGATTTTGTCGGTGTGAAGGAAGGAGGGGGAAAAGTGGTGCAGAAAAGAAAATCAGCGGAGTTCAGATTGAAGACTCGCACCGCGGTATCGACACCTTTCCTTCTTCTGCACGCCGCTGGATGTGTTTAATGCTTTGCTTGGCACCGAAGACACGCTGAGGGATGTTTATCAAGTTCTCGGAACGGTTAGTCCATTTCTCTTCCTCTGGTAGCGCCGGGAACGCTTTGAGAAGGAAACGTCTGTGACCTGTATCAGCCCTCCGCTCTGGGCTCGACTAGTCCGGACTGAAGACTCAGTGAAAGTGCTCGATTATTATTATTCTAGATTTTTTTTTTTTTTTAGTTTTTAGACCGAAGCAGAGGGCAAACTGAGATTGCCCCCCACCCCTCAGTGGGGTATACGAGCTGGTAGTGTCCGGAGGGGCGCGAGAACAGCTTCTTACCCCAGCCATAAACAGCCTATAGAAATTGTTCTGGCTAGCTATAATGTGAGGTCGGACGAGGAATGAGGTAAGAGAAGCTGAGTTGGCTGACTGGCTAGCTAGCTAACTTCCAGCAGGCTTAAACCTCCACACTTATCGACTTGTTGTCTTTTATTTGGCTCTGGTGCCAGCTGCCTGGTGATGTTTGTCCGGCTAGCACCGCTAGCTAGCGCGCGACGCCTCAGGTTCGCGAACAGGTGTTAGCACGTTAGCTAACCGACGTCGCGGTCATAAAAGCAGCCCTTAAAATCTCGAGCCGACGCTGAGTAAATATTATCCTGTGCTTGTTCTTAAGACGAGGGTAGGTTTGACTTCCAATTGTTATCCGCCGTTCCACCTTAATTAGTGCAGCAGATGCGTCTGCGTTTAAGGTGGAACGGAGAAATCGAAGAACAACTACTTCAGCGTGTAGAACGAGCTCGCTGGGTAAGGTGTGAGAGTGTCACGTCTACACGGTAGCTAGCCAGGTAAGCTACGACTGAGGTGGAGGTCAGTTATCTCTCCAGCTAGCCGAGTTAAGAAATTGGAAGGATTTGCAACAGCAACGTCGGCTACAATATAAGCACCCCCAAGCCACGGCTGACTTCCTAACGCCTCAAAGTTTCGTGTGCTGTTAGCCAACCTTACTTTAGGGTAGCGTTAGCCGGGGTAGTCACGGTAACGTTGCCGTTAGCTAGCTAACTAGTTCACTGTCCAGAGGAACTTGCTTCGTGTGTTGGTTTCTCCTCTGCGTTGGTGTGAATGCCTTCCAACGCGCTCACTGGAGACTTCTAGCGTTTCCAGCGTGTGTGGTAGCGCCCTTCCCCTGTTTTAGGCTTGACATTTCGATATTTTACGGTCGGATCGGTGGCCTGTGAGACGAGTCTGTCAGTGTCAGTGAGAGGAGGAACAGCATAATCGGTAGCTACTTAGTCCAAACTGTTCCTACAGCCTGATCGTCGGTGTATGAGCACGGCTCCTCGTAAGTAATATGAATCATAATCATAACGCGAACGGCTGATTGTTAATAGGATTATTTGTTGTTGTTATTATTGCTGTCAGTGTTTAACACGCTCGGCTGTTCATGGAGAGATTTTTAAAACCCCTGTTTTTGAGGCGAGGCGAGGCGGCAGCCCCAGCCTCCTCCGATCAGACGGGTGTCCTTAAATCTGCTAAATGTCACCGCGCTGATTTAGTTGTTAGTGGCAAGTTGGCGAAAGCCTGGTGCTGTCAGTCGTGTGATCTAGTGTATGAAAGGCTGGAAGTATGCGGTGTAAACTCGTTAGCCGTCATTTCTTTGTTTGTATGTGGGGATGGGGGGATTGGGGGCGGCCAGAACTGAAGAAGGGATCCGAGTGTTTTGATCAGAGGGGTTTGGAGATCGCCTTAGGCTGCTGTGCGTTTGTGTGGATTGGCAAAAAGTGAAAGTCGCTGCTTAATGTCGCCTATCGCTTAACACATCTGGGCCTAGTAGGCTTAAGATGTTAAGTTAATCACAGTAAAAGGGAATACTCTAATTAAGATCACCTCTTAAGCTTATTTGCCTCTCCGGTGCATAGTTCAGTTTCAGGTCTGTAAGAACTGAGCCATTATTGATCCTGTTTCTGGTGCAGCTGCTGAGAAACGACCCCTGGATTTCCTGAATTCGGGCCAAGTGTGATACGCTTGTATGTAAAAGCAGAGGTGGGCGATATGCCCAGATAGTAAGCATATATATGGCTCCACTGGCTTGATCAGGTTGGCACTGTTTGGTACTGCTGGTTCTCCCTCGGACCACCCAGATAACTGTCCTATGTCCTAGATCTAACTAGTTTTTAAGCTCCTCAAGCTTATTCCAAGTGCACACCGACTTTTATTTTGGAAAATGAACTAGGACTAATGATAAACCCTCTGCTGACACAATTAAATTATGGATATCCAAGCTTGTAGACTGCCTGTAGTTGGACCAATCAGAGGCAACCAAACAAATGGCTGTATATGCTGTGACATCACAACCACAGCTAACAGAGAAAAGGGATGTTCTGGTCTTACTGACCAAATACCAGGGCTGGACTGGACTTCGACTGAAGCTTTGCACAAACTGCTCTTTAAAATTGTGTTGACCAATCAGAAGGGCTGCTGAAAGCTTGGTGCATGTCCCCCTTTAGCGGAGGGCAGTAATCTGATTCTGTTCATAATGAAACATGCAGCTGTGTTGTACTATATCTTAGTACTGATGATCAACATATGTTCAGAAATGTATATTGTATTGTATGGTATGATTTATTGCAAGCATATGTACTGCCATGTCGCCAAACGCTGTGATTAGCTAATATTGCATGTTAGTTTCTCAGATAAAGATTAAGCTTTTTTTTAATTGACATTGAAACCATTGAAATCAAAGCCGACCCTGCATGCTATTACATATATAACCCTCTCCCTCGTCTCAGAAACCTTTTATCAGTCCGAAATTGAGATGCATGGACAACATCCATGCTGTTATCAGTCTCCTCTTTTCCTCTAATGTCACATTCAGGTGAAAGAATCCAGACATCTCCGACCCTTCATTAATACAGTGTTGAGGTCTACTGAGACTGAAAGCAAGTTACTCTTTAGAAAGCCCCCCCAATAGATTGGATAGTGTAACTGGAGGAGAGCAAACCCTCGAGAAGAGCCTCCTCTATTGTTTTATGCCTGTAGGCGACATTGGCCTGGCCTATATGTTACTGTGCAGTAGTCCTGTCTTGGCATGTAGGCTGCTCCATGTTGGCATGCACACAGGCTATTTTCTGCCAACTCCCTCTTCCCCCCTCAGGGGAAAAACTAGAGGAGGTGGGATAAAATTAGAAGACAGGCATAAGTTTCCTAATGTCTTCCTATTTTTTTTTTCCCCCCTCCCTCCTGCTCTCAGGTCTATGACGCCACTACAGATTGTGTTTCACATACTGAACATGCTTTCTCGGTTGCTTAAAATGCCCAGCACAGGTTGCGTGCTTTGGAACGGGCTGCTTTATGCACCAACACCCCAGCAAGCTGTTAAAGGTAGTGAATGAGCCTAATTTGCCTTGGGTGTCCTCTGTATAGGCCTAATTATGACATGGTGGGTGAGGTGGGGGGTGTTGCAGTGGCCCTGGAGACTGACGTCTTGCAAGGCAGTGTCGGTGTATTGTACGTTGTACTGTAGTGTGTATATATTTAGTAATATTGATTGTTTATTTCTTCAGGACTGCTGTCCTGACTTTCTAATTGCATGCTCATTCATGGTTTTCCTTTGTTAGAACTATTATCACTGTTACGCACGCGGCAGCAAGCGCTAAACTATAAATCAGCCTCATTGTGTGAAATGAAACCCTACATTATCAACAATAATATATGGCCTGTCATTACATTTAGCATTTTTTCTCTATTGCTATATGAGCCAAATTCAGTGGGTATATTTACATGCGTGCATGCATGCATGGTCCCCTTGTGATATGAAGCCTGTTTCCTTTCAGCTGTGATGGTGGCACACCGTTTGACTAGCACACAGCTTGAGGCAATGCAAGGGAACGGATAGGCTAAAGATGATCGTTATTTGCAGCTGCATCATCATTCTGTATATCAGATGCCTGCAGAGTGGTTTGTAAGTGTTTGGGCTGTGACATAGTTTGTCTCGTTTTGGCCGAGGGCTCCAGAATGTTGGATTTGAAGGAATTGATGACTTTAAGATGAAAGTGCGGCTTTATTGAATGAATATTTAGGGCTGTTGTCGGTGGAGAGAATAGGAATTTAAGCCTTTTGTACACAGTCCTTTATTTTTTCAAGGCTATTAGTGGTTTGATAGAATATTTCAGTTTTAAATTGTCATGTTTGTTTATTTATTGTGTTCAGATGTGTTTTTTTTTTTTTTTTTTTTTTGTAGTCAGTGTTTACTGGAAGTCTTGAGGCTTATCGGCCAGATGAAGTGCTGGATATCTTTCTTCCGGGTGACTCTGCCAGTCATGTTGTACAGCCATTTTCTGTTTGTGTTTAGTAACTGAAATGCTCTATGGTGTCCCTATTGCGAAGGGATTTGGGGGAAAATTGGGGGAAAATATTTGAAATTTATTATACACCCCTGGTATGCAGGACCTCTCGTCTGCTGTTCTTCTTGGGAGCCACATTTTAGTGAACAAGCTGTTTACTGTTCAAGCTGTTACTTGCTTTGTTCTATAAGCCGGCCTGGGCAGTATGACAATATATATCATTATCGCCCATTCTGTGTATTGTCAGTACTTGTAAAACATTGACCGACTGCATATTTTCTTAAAGAGAGCAAAACTGCTTCTGTGTAACTGTATTTAAGGTAGCACAGTATGGCATATATCTGTCACAACTGATCAGATCTCAGAAAAATAATGTAAATATTTCTTGAAGTCTCCCAGTGTTATGTTGCCTAATGAGCCACCACTATTTTTGCAAAGGCATGCTACCAGTCAGTCTGGTGTTTTGAAATAAGTTTGTATTTTTACATAGGGTTCAGGTCAGGTGACTGAAATCACCAGCTAAGCTCCTTCCACTTTGGCCCCAAAAACACCTGTATTGTGTCAGGGGTGTAAGATAATATTGATGCACTGGAGAATCACAATGTTTTGTGAGACTGCTTTACTGTGTTGGTATGCCTTTTCACCCATTAGCATAAGGGCACTCCACTGACATTAGCCTTACCAAACCTATACATATTGTCGCTGTCCAGTGTAAACATGTAACTCCATGTTTGTTAATAGATTTAATTTATTTATTGTTTTGTTTATTATGTTTTTAGGTCATTTGCACACAGTTGTTGCCTTTTACATTATGAAAACTTTCTGATTTGATCAATAGTAATTCTACAGGATACCCTTTCTCCATTAACTTGCACTCAAAGTAAATAAGGTTTTTTGCTTCTCCTGTAAAGGTGGTACTCTGGAGATGCATGTTTTAGTGAAATGATTTAGTAATGTGTTTTCTGAATACGTGCTCAGATATAAAAAAAAATCATCCTGCTTACAGTAAAGCAGTATATCGCGATAAATTAGGGTCATGATGTGGATCGCATTGCCAGGCTCTTGCCAATACCCAGCCCTGTATTTTGCTACTGGTAGTTTTGGGCCATTGGCTGGCTGCAAGGTGAAATACCATCCCCAGATTGTTTGAGGCAGTTTGTTGGATCTAAGCAGTTTGGATGCTATAGGGATCATCCACCTGCTGCCATCAGTGGTCCCATCACCAGTAAAGACGTGTCCAGTTTCACTGCCCATGCCAGTGTGTTTCAGATTGTTTGGTTTGCTTTAGATCAGGAGCAGCCTTTGTTTTTCCTCCATGACTTCCTCATTCCATCACTCTGGCCTTCCTTTTTTATCTCTGTTTTTGAGACAAATCACAGATTTGTGTTTGTGGTAAACCTTCTGATGTTCTTCTTGCTGCTGTTTGTCTTTTTAAGACAACTAAATAGGGCTCTGACCCACGGATAGTTTTTATTTTTTATTTTTTGATGGTTTTGTCTTTCTAAATCAAGAGCAGTGTTATTTTTGCTGCTCTTCATTGTTCAGTCACCGTGTTCCTCTTAAAGTATCAAACAGCTGATTTGGACTCACTATGATCTGGCTGGGTCTGATGTGTTCTGAAACATGGCATGTCTGTCAACCTGAGCTTTTGTTAGCCTTCTTGTGTGTGGATACGAGGTGGTACTGCCGAGCTAGCATAAGAAATAACTGGATGATCAGTTGTACAGCTAGTTGTGGTTGCCTGAACAGAAAGGTCATGAATTAAAGCTGCACGTTAGCATTCGTGTTTAATGTGATGCTATGTGTTGAGTCATACGCAGCATGCTTGGAGACCGCACTGTATTTCAGGTGCTGACCACAAAATGACTAAGTGCTACTGTGGTGCACGTTTCCCAGATAAGTTTTAGGCTGAAGTATGTAGTGTTAGTTTGAGTTGGCCACAGTTGAACATTTTATTACACAGTTGCGCTGACTCCGAAGTGCCCCAAGAGGGTGTTGGCAATCTGTGACCTCTTTCTGTTTTTTCCTTCCCCCATAGAAATCTAATGTAAGCCATGTGGCTTTGCCCCACTTGCTTTTAAAAATAGCAAGGAGGAAAAAAGAGCAGGCATTGCATGCAGGTGACACACAGGCTAGTTTCGTGGTGGCACGCTGTTGACATAAGCCTTCAGTGTGGCATAAACCTTTAGAAACAAAGTCCTTCAATTCAGATTATCGATCTGACCTAGAGGCAAGGTCCTCTGAAATTCCATAGCCAGGCAGTGTACGTCTGCATGGAGTCATATCCCCCTCCCACCTCCTCACAGCTTCCTTGTTTTATAATAAGACGAGTAACCTGGACCACCGATTGGATTTGAGATTAGACCGCCTGTGCGGACAAATACAAGTTGCGGTGCGTGGCGGTATCTGCCTGCTCGCAGCATAAGAAGCTCTTCCTTCACGCACACAGCTCTTGTTTATTTTCCTGTGAGCAGCTCCAGCCTTTTGAGGCACTGTCTGCTGCAGCACAGCAGTGTGCAGTAGTTCACACTTCAATTGCAGGCTAACCTAGATTTCTGTAGTAGTGCTTGTAAATAACTCGGGGTTCTGCTTTAAAGGAAAGGGAGGTGGGGCACGAGCATCTCATCCTATATACTGTGTGATCGTGTAAAAGCTGCATTGTCTTCAGGCTTTGAATGGGTTAAGAATGGCGTTTACTTTGATAAGAGAATGCGTTATGCTGGGGAGCTGGATGTAGAATGACGTTCTAGCGTATGTGGTTAATGAATGCAGTGATGGAGAAGGTCTTGGTCGAAGATATGCATATTAATCCACATTTTCATCCTGGTTTTTAATGGTCAGGACCCCCACACTCTAGGCAATATGTGGGTGGTGGATAATTCTCAGCACTGCAGTGACACTGATGTGGTGAAGGTGTGTTAGTGTGTTTTGGTGTGAGTGGATCAGACACAGTAGTGCAGCTGGACACCTCAGTGTCACTGCTAGACTGGGAGTAATCCACCGAACGAAACTGTCCTATGGGCAGCCTCCTGTGGGCAATGTCCTGTGGGCACTGATGAAGGTCTAGAGGATGACCAACGCAAACTGTGCAGCAGCAGATGTGCTATTGTCCTTGCGTTTGCATCTGTAAGGTGTACCAGCAAAGAGGAGTGTCTAATAGTGTGGACAGTGAGTGGACACAGTGTTTAAAAACCCCCCACTAACAGACCACCGCTGCTTGGCCACATTCTGTAGCCTATTGCGAACACAGTCTCTTGGTCTGCAGGTTGCAGTGCTTTAGAAAATGTGATTCGCAGCAAACATGCCTTCATAACGTTTGTTGATTTGTTTGTTCTGACGTGAATCAGTTCAGCCACCCACATTAGGAGAAATCTGACCCTAATTGTTTGGAATTATCCACTCTGTGCTGCCAAGTGGAAGTTACACCCAGGCCAGTAATGATAAAGAAATTGCTGTGTAATTGGTTAAGATGAACCAGTGTTGGCCTTGGATAGGAAGAGGAAGAACTACAAAACTCCTACTCCGAGACTTTGCGCAGCGTCAGAAGCAATTCTGCTTTTGTCCAAACCTGAGCTTTGACATTTTGAAAGAAAAACAGCTGTGAGTAGACATATGACCTTGCTGTATCGCCTCCGTGAAGCATTCCCGCAATGCTATGATAAAACCGCCTTTCAATAGCTAGAATGCCAGGCTCTGTGTAGAAAAGATCGCCTTGGTCTCACTCACTGATTTCTTCTATTTTTTTTTTCTCTCTCTTCCCTGAACTGCATGTTTATTTCTATAGCGTCAGTGGAAATGGATTAAATATCATTGGAGTCTAGAGAAAGTCTTATTCACTGGCTCTCTGCAGTAGGTTTACAGTAGCTCAGTGTATTAGCTGTGTACTGTAGACGACGCTTAGATCTGTGGAATAACTCGAGCTAATGCAAGCAACTGATTTACTGGCTTTTCCTCCCCAGCGGCTCATATCTAGAAACTGCTGTTTGCTCTATAATGGTCCGGCTTCAGTTAGGCTGCTGTGATTTGAGACCACCACTGTGGACAGTGCCAATTAATGTTTGTCTGAAGCGGTTTGTATTCGGCAGCCTTCATGAATGAAGAAGGGTTTACCCCTCCCTATGCTTTTTGTTACCCCCCTTCAGCCTCAGCCAGGTTGAGGTGCTCTTTGACCTCCCTGCAAATTGCCCAGGTTTTCCTGAAGTGAGAGAGTGTCTGTTGTGATCTATGTGGAGTGCGCTGGAGAAGGGTAATTGTTGAGTTGCCTATGCTGAGCTCAGTGAACCGATAAACCCCAAAGCCAGCACTGCCGCTGCACCCACCCCCCCACTCCCAAGACTCTGAGAGCGAAAGAAAAGGACCACCTGCAATTACTTAACAGATTAGGCTACTGAACAGCAGGGGAAAGTGAGGGTGGTCATTCAGGCAAACGTCATTTGGATTCGGAGCTGCCTATTCATACCCACCTGTTCTCTTACAATAGAAGTAGTCACATGAATGGCATGTGGTTTCACATGGGGCTCCTTCCGAAATTACCTCGGAGGAAATGATTGGCAGAGTGCTGGGGTTAATTGATAACCTATTAACCTAAAGATTAGCTTTCCCTGTTTTGTTTCCCTTCTTTTTAAAATGCATTTAAATGCAAATATAGCTCGTACAGAACTAGGCTAGGTCTGGATTTTGTCTTAAGTACATTTGGCCTAGAGATTAGCCTGTTAATCATCAGCGGGCGATGTAAATGATTTGGCAAGTCGTGTCCGCAGAAAGAAGGGAAAACCTTAAGAACGATAAGCCCGGCGAAACCGATTCAAAGGGCCTTCTTATCCTGCCTGATAAAGAAAATAACAGTCTAGACTGTTGTCCCTCTGCAAACTCCTTGACCCGATTGCACCCTGGTGTCCTTCGAGCTCTGTGTCCTTGACACTGATCTCTGTTTGAATTTCATTTCGAGCCTAAATGTAGCTCGGCACCCTGTAAGACTTTCCTCCTATTGTCTTTTGTTTCATAGAAGATTACCTAGGAAAAAAAATTAATGAGTAGCCTTAATGTCGAAATCCTGCTTTTGAAGTGGCACTGCGAAATGCAAGTCTCTGCGAAATATGACTTTGATGTGTTCTGTGCAGACCTAGGTCTCCCGGTGAGGTATTTTATTGGCAATTAAACTCAGCAATTCAGATGGAGAAGTGAACAAGACATTTGGGTTTGAAATTCAGGGCATGTAACCAGCCCACGATTTGGCCACTCCTGGTGAATGTGAAAGCTGTCGTTTTAATTTTTTCGAGAATGCCTCCGCTATGCAGAGATGTTCCCCACAGACAACTGCTCACAAGCCAGTGTGTAGAAAATTACTGAAGGAATTATTCAGAGTGCTGATGGAGGCTTTTACAGCCACAGAGGAACCTGCGCTCATAATGACTACCTTAAGAAAAAGTCTAGTACCCCTAGGAATTGCCCAGCTCAATTGTCAAGCCTGGGTTGTTGTGTGCAATACTCAGCTCGGAAAGTATATTTTCCCCATCCCGTCCGTTCCGCTGAGAAGAAGTATGGTAAGCCCTTTCGTGCCGTTAATTTCCTTCAATCTGGATCACTGGTTACAGGAACAGGACATTCTCTTGACCTTTCATCAGTGTACCTCAGCAGACAAATGGCTCGCTTCAGCCTTGGGCTTTCTAGGACTAATTATGAATGAAAGTGGGAACTGGAAGTGCTCATAAAGTCGAGGAACTTGTATTGTTTCCAGGCTGATGCAGTTCACTGTGCTCCGGGAGACGGGGAGAACCGAGTGGCGTTATTAGCCTAGGAGAGGTAATCATTAGATAGGGCTCATCTACCCCAGCAGCCCTCAAAATGTTAAACAACCTTGACATGGAAATCTTTCCGGCTGGAGAGCGTACCAGCCATTCACACAGTCTGTCGGAAGACACGATGCTGGCTACAGATAAGCCCTGCTGTAGAGACGCAGAGAGAACTGGAGAAGGAAAGAGGGTGGTGGTAGGCCAGGTTATGTGTTTGACGCCGGCAAACAATGAAATCTTCCACCTGGCCTCAGCTCTAAGAGCGCTGACCCAGTAAATACGGCATGACCGCGCTGGAGACGAGGAAACCAGGGAACATGTCTGTGCTACTTCTCACAGTTAAACACCAAGGGCTGTTTTTCACACTGACCGTTGGCTTTGCATCTGAACAAGGGGCATTGTTACTGTTGCTGGAGAGCTTGAAGGTCCTCAGTTCGGCCCAGCTCACTGCCCACACTTGTTTATAGGGGTGGACATCTTGGATACACTCAGATTCAGCACAGTTCATGAGGATGATGATTAGGAAACCATTTGGTGCATCATGAAATCACACAAAATGTCTGAAAAAAAGTTAAATTCCAAGATATCGTATATTAATTTGTGATAAACTGGATGGAATTATTTATTTGAAGGAATAACGGCTGACAAATAATGTTTCTGTTACTACGATTTCTCTAATGAAGGTTTAATTGGTCAAAATATAAATATATGACATTTCTGGTAAGCATAACATCCTCTCCCAACAACATATGCCATAAAAAATCTTGAACATGCCTATAATTCCCTTTGGAGTTCATTCATAAATATGTGGAAGTCATATACAATATGCACAAATGAGATTTCACAAAGGGCTCTGTAGGATTTTTACGTTTAGTTTATTTTGGCCCACAAATGATTTCACCAAAGTCACTGAATATTATCATTGGTTCCAATGTTTCAAAACTGCCAAGCTTTGTTGAATCCGTGCATTTTTACATCTCAGCTCCTTCACAGTCGGATGGCACCGTTAACCGCTGTCAGACTCTTTTAAGGGTAGCTTGGACTGGCAATGCCACAGAGCAGTTGAGAGGATCAAGTAAAGGCTTCATGTCAAACACTGCCATGCATTACAGACACACAGTGTGGTTTGTCATCATGGGGCAGTGTGAGATGTACATGTCTGCTTAACAAAGAGGCAAAACCGCTGCTTTGGTTGAGGGAGTTAAGCTGGGTGCACCCTGCAGGATGGCTCTTCCGATTTTCTGCCCGATTTGCCTCTCCTGACAAATCTTCAGGATCGGGCTGAAAATCTCTTCTTGAAGGCTCCATCAGGGTTGACGGTAGGAAAAGATTATCTTCTAGCTTGAGACCTTTTACGAGTCAATCCTAAACTCTGCTGGCGACTCACAGACAGGCATTGTGATTAAGTTTGATTTCGATTTTTATGACAGAGCGTCAGCTCAGGTGGTGTAGAGCGAGATGGTCTGAGACACTTTTGGGATGAGCTCTGCTCGCCTGTGTGGTGCAAGGTGTCCTCTGGTGCTCTGCCATTGATGGTTTTAAAGGGTCTAGTTTCTGTGTGTTGTAGTTTTTTTTGTTTTTTTTTTATTCCTGTTTTTTTGGTGTCCTGCAATAATCCATCCCGTGCAGCTTGAATATTCCCACGCAGTTCCTACTGATTTTTGCAGTAGGGGTGCACTAACCACAGTGCCTTCCCATACAGATCCATTGGTCGTCTCCACCAAGACAAAAGTGGGACTCCAAGACAACCTGCTTCCATGACATTCCTGAGGGCTGTTATCGTAGTCTTGATGTAGTCCTGCATCAACGGTGCTGGCACTAACAGGATGACTCATGGATGGCATTGCTGCTCATTCAATGTCCACAATTGTTGTTGGGTCAGTCAGGCACACCGATAAGGTAGTCTTTGTGTACGTCACAGGCGGAGCATGAAACTTGAATCATTCACATGTCTCACAATGTCAGACCTACCCACCAAGTTTCATTCCTGTCTGCTGATTTATTTTGGGTGCAGCTATCTCTTTTGGTGATGAGTGTATGTGAGTCACCCCTGTTCCCTTTGGCAGTTGGGGCTAAAATGGTCCTTATATATTCGGAATGACTGGGTGGGGCCACACTGCTGTAGGCTAAAAACGAGTTTAACACACAGCTGCAGCTTGGCCCTCTTACAGTATATAGAGTGTATAGGTAAGGGTAAGTAAACAATGTATATTACAATGCTATAACAATACCAGTGACCTGTATGGGCCTTAGCTTAGCTCCTCTAACTCTCTCCTGGGAGAGCTACTTTCCTGCAGGGTGCAGTTCCAAACATAACCTGCCATTCCTGCTCAAGCTAATTAACCCTTACCCAGGTCCCTGATTGGCTGGATCACATGCATTAGTGTTAAGTATAGGGGTGGGGTAGTTTATTAGATATAGACTGGAACTAAACTGTCCAGAAAACTAGCTCTCAGCGAGGAGGGTTGGAGACCTCTGGCTCGGCTTAGTTGATTCATCATTTTAAAATGTGAATGATGTTTTGGATAAACTGTGCGGAGCATATATTCCAGGGAAGGGTGGAAAGAAAAGGGTGTGGTGGGTCTCGGGCTTCATGCAAGTGTCGGTTGGTTCTTGGTACTGCAAAAAGCTTTCATGGAAATACAGCTGCATTTGGCCACAGTGTAGCTGGTGAATGATGCATGATGGCAAACAACATGCAGTCTTATCAGCGATGCATACTTACACCAGCAAATGTGGATCCACATCACTGTCCCATTGTAAGCTACAATTTGTCAGCTATTTGCTACGTTGGAGCTCTGTAATTTGCCACCGCTTTCAAGTCTGGAGTGGAAACCTGTGGTTTTAGCATAGTACTATACACTTGGAACAGTAGGAGTGTTTCTGTTATGGAATCACCTGGAGCTGACTCCCACAAAGGGAGCTGGAATTTTCTTCCTGAACGGCTGCAGTGTTTCGGTGTAGTATCTGCATTTGTATTATGCTGTCTTTAACATCTGGAAGCGTTTTCTTCCTTTATTCATTCATATGTTTGATTTAATGAGACGTATTTCCCTTGGAGCACACAAGTAGCAGCCTGTGTTATCGTCTTGGTGTCTGGGAGACTGTAATAACTTCTTCCGTTGTCTGTATCCTTGAGGATAGGTTTTAATCAGCTGTGTGATAGGCCACAGGCTGCCCTCTCTGCAAACAGGTGCCATTATTGTCTTTTATAGTCTAAACATAACACCTTACAACAGTGTAGTCTGTGTTTACGCCATGTAACGAGGTAGTTGTCTACTGTGCACGTTGGAGCTGTTTATTGACTCAAGTCTTCGGTCCAAGATGGGCCCAACAGATGTGTTTCTGTTTAGCAAGTTAACATGTGCTTTGTAATTTTTACCTCCGTTGAGCCATCTGGCTCTCAGCAAGGACGGTTTGGAAGGTGGGGGGTGGAGTGTCGAGGGGGATGGCTTCATGCCGTAGCCGGCACATGGAATCCACCTTCTTCCTTTTGAAGCATAGCGGTGCTCTCGCACCCAGAGCATCGCGGCTTTGATACGTGTGTGTCGAACACACAGGGAGTGAAAATAGATTTGCTTCCTTCCACAGCACTGTACTGCGGTTTGTTCAGAGCAAACATTGATCTTCTTTGAAGTGCTGTCTTTCAGCCCCAGTCTTTCCGTGCCGTCACGTCGTGTCCTCCTCGCACCCCCACTTTTTCACACCGCACACGCATGCGTGCACTCCGTCAGAAATAGTAGAGTGTAGTTGAGAAGACTGTATTGTGGTTCTTTGTTTTGGGGAGGGGTGTCCCATGCCCAGATAAGAGAGAGAGATATCTCTTCTTTGTCTGATCTGTAGGCACTGTATGCTGTTCTCAAACTCAATCAGAAATAAGACTTCAGGAATGACTGGTTTAAAAAGTGATGAGCTGTTTGCAAGATCCTGATGCATGTACTAAGTGACCTTACTTGCTGTAAGAACAGTCTGATTGATGGGGTGGGTGATGAGGCATGAATATAATATCACAATGAGACTTTTTTGATGCACTTTATGCAACACAGTATTTAATCTCTTTACAGTATTAACTAGTTTGTTGATTTGAAAAGGATGGCTGAAAAACGGTTTTCCATATTTATGTAAAACAAGCTGAAGGGTTCAAATAAGTCAAATCCAGTTACTTAAGTATGGTGTCCTCATAATGAAGCATGCAGTTGATCCGCATCAGTTCCTGTTTTAGTTTATCATTTATTTTAAGTTGTACATATGAGGACGTGGAGGTGAATTCAAGCCTGAGCTGCCCTGGGGTGTATATTCCACAAAGGAGGTTTTCCCGGTTACCCAGATATGCCTGTCCAAAAAGAGAAGAACTTTCCTAATGGACTGTCCCATCTTTAGGTAACAGTTATCTGGCTAACTGAGAAATCCAGCTTTGTGGAATACCTGCCTGGCCGTGGCATTTATGTTGGTTTGAACTTGGGCTAGTACAGAATGGTAAATAGTGATGAGTGGCAGATATGCTTTAATGGAACTTTCACTAGCTCTTCATCATATAGTCAATAAATGTGATATGTGGCTGTTGTTTAAATCAAATTTTAGGAAACCCGTCAGTGCATCAAAAACACCCTACCACCATATGCATCATATGTAAATGTTAGTGTTGCACCTTCATGTTATTTGTTTACACTGGAGTGGGATAATCTAACAGCCCTACCACAGTCCATTGTGATTCCAGGAAGTCTGTCGTAGTATAAACACACCACAGCATAGGTGTGCTAATGCTAACGTTAGTGTTGCACCTTTTACGCTACTTGTTTACATTGGAGTGGATGAGTCTAATAGCAGAAGACGGATTACAGCACTGCTGTCTAGCAGTCGGGGGTTGAAACCCAACACTAAATGAGCCACTGTCTGTCACCAGTCTTTTTAAAGCTGTGGGTTTTGTGTTTTAATAAGCATAATAGCTATACACTTGAGTATCCCAATATTTTTGTACACCCCTACTAGATTCCATAGTCCCAACACTAATTCTCTTGGTGCAATAGTATAGAAATTATGTCCTCGTGGAAGTCTTTAAACATATCTTGGTCATATTTCAGAACCAGCTGTCTGTTTTGTAATTGATCTAATAATGACCTGTGTCCTTGAAAACCAACTTCTGTGCAATTCATTACTGTGTATATGCAAAATTCAGTTATCATTGTCAGAATAACCTGAAATGGCTCCGTTAGTACCGTATTTGATAGTGAAGACCCTTGCTAATGTACAGGAGGCTTACCCTTGTCTCTCCTTCCTTATGCACCCAGATCAGTGTCTTGAATGCAAGGAGGTGGGGGGAAAACAGCATTTTGCTGCTCCTGCCTTTAGCGTGCTGGCATCGTCTCAGGCTGAGCTCAACCGCTCATTCACAGGATCAGGGATTCACTTTCTCTGCAGCCGCTTGGTTGAGATCCAATGTGTGTATGGGTGTATGTGTGGGAGTCCATCTTACGATTAAAACAGGGAGGCTCTAGTCTGAGTGAGATTTTCCTTGCTGATAATTTCAGGGTGTGATTGAAGATGTGTTTATCCTGGATACTGGAGCCAGAGTCTTTCTTTGTCCTTGAATGTGGGTGCACCTTTAAACATTTCTCCCCCCTCAGTACATTAACCACTGGAATATACTGCCTTTTGAGTCATTCATCTTTTGCAGATCTTATTTTTAATACTGTTATTGTCTAGATAAGGTGTCTCTTGCCGTCTGGAGCTGTTTCTTTCCTCTGATGTGACCTTGGCTGGGACTATTTTTGTCTAGATACGTGGTACAGAAAGAGCTGTGGTTTTGGGGGGGAAGGGGGTGGGCGATGCAGTGGAGGGCTGGCCAGGTTATTTATAGAGCCATCGATGATAAGGAAGTGAGATGAGACTTCAGCGACACCAGTCTGGAGAGTTGAGTAGACTTGGGGTGATACAGAGTATATATCACGACAGGTTCATCTACCGGTCTATCTATCTACATGGAACACATGTCTCTGCAGCTATTTCTTAATGCCGGACGTTTCCCAGAAACGCCCCCGGGCTGTGCTGAATCACTCACACGTAAACCACGCATGTAGGTTAGCAGAGTGTGTGGGGTGTTTTTTTTTTTTTTTGGCCGGCTAGCTAAAAGGGAGAGATTACCCTGACGTGAAGGTTGTTTGCCATGGCTGGTGGCAACCAGGGTGGGCTGCATTAGGCAGCAGTTGGGGTGTGTCTGTGGCTGTGATGATACGTTAGCAGCCCTGCTGTGCCAGCTGTCACCCCCTCCACCTGTCTGTCTGCTTGCGACACGCCAGAGCTGATGGGGGTCTTCACTGAGCATCACACGCCCCTGACAAAATGTGCAAGTGCAGCAGCCTTAGCCTTTTTCCCAGTGTACTATTCAGCGATGCTGGATGGTATTGATGAAATTCAGTGATAAATATTGTAGAGGATATTTGATAAGTTCGCAGATCAAACAGATAATGAACTAATTTGTCTTGATTGTTCGCAAACCTTTTACAAACATAATCTGATTGTTCTGTTCGGCTTGTCTTACCCTTACATCAAAGGGAATCTTACACAGAATTATAAACAAATGCCAGACAGAAACCATGTTGCCAGAAAGGAAGCTTTCCATTTGTTTCATCTGGGGATTTCACATCAAATTTATAGTCACGATACCCAAAATCCTTCATAGTACAGTCATTGTCAAAAGAATAGTTCCGCCCAGAAGGAAGTGTGAGATTGGAGTGGTATTGGGGAGGAAGATAAAGATTACCAGGAACAATAAGTGATGATAAGTTTACACTGCTATGGGCAATGTTTGTGTTTTCGGAATGCAGTTGTAGAAGTTTCTAATAGGGTTCTGTTATGATCCATCCCATGCAGCTGAATATTCTCTCACAGTTCGGGCAGGTTTTCCGGTAGGGGTGGAGGTGGGGTGACACCTGGCCGCAACAAACTGCTTGTGTCGTCTCCACCAAGACAAAAGCAGGACTCGTCACTGACGATGACCTCCTGCCAATGACAGTCTTGCATGACACCATTGCAGTCTTTGGCCACGCTGAAATAAGGCAGTGGAAGATCCATGGGGTTCACAACATGAACCTATTTCAAATTTTTTACCACGGCTTCACCTTTCCAGTTTACGCTGGATTTGTTTATGAAACTAGATTCATTCATTCATGCATTACACCACTGCATTTATTCACCTACAAAATGCAAGGACCCTGCATGACGTGTGTTCACAGATAAAGCATCTTAACAATGCAGCAGGAGCGAAGCATTCGAGCAGCAGCAGCTCAGGCAAATCATCTGTGATGGATATGACCTTTGTGGTTTGCAAAGTACATAAGGTTGGTTTAATATAGGTGAAAAAGCTGACATGGTGACAATGGAAAAGGTGACAATGGAAAACCTCAAATCGCATTCTGCCAATCGCATCGTTGGCTTAAAGAATCGAATGTGATATTCCATTGTAATGGAGCTCGTGATTTACACACGCTGGGTTTATGTTCTTTAAGACTTAAGCACCTACATCATATATTCCAGTTCATTCGCGTTTTTTAGGCAGCTTTTAAGGCTGGATCCAAATATTCCGACATTCTAATATATGTTTGTTGGCTGGGTGTGTGTTGTTAAATTTTGGGATTCAGATATCTGAAAATTACACTTTATCAATGAGGTTTTTATGGTGCTTTTATTTATACCTATACATGGCACAGTTAAAATGTGAAACAGTGTGCAATCTCAGCTCTGAGTGAGCACGGAAATGCTTTTGTACAGGTTGGCGGTCGTAAGAGAGGCGAAGTAACCTTTTCACAGTCCCGTCCTTGTTTATTCAGCACCACTGTGGGTTAAAAAGATTCCACTTCTTTCCACTCGAATCCGCTTGTTAACACGTCCAGGTCCAAACCTGTGCCGACTCGTCAGGGTCTCGACAGCATGCCACAGTTCTGTGTTCATTGTTGTTTGAGTCAAGTCCAAAATACTGTTCAGGAGATTGTTTACAGATGACGTCGCGTCACTGCCTTGCTATGTCACAAACTTTCAAAATGCCTGTGGTTTGCACCGTTTACAGTTGCTCAAAATCTGTTTAAAAAAAAACTCGTTGTGGTTTTTCTGGTTAATCAGGTACTTTAAATTTCTGCTCTTTAGGGAGAAAAATGCCCAAAAATGGCTTTTTCCACGGCCAGGATAAGGCTGACGGGAGCTTCCATTTCAGTTCTTGATGGAATTTGTGGCGTTTCTTAAAAGGGGATATTTCACAAAACAGATGTTTTTACCAGGTTCCTTTAAACTCAAAGATCAGGACCTGTCCAATTGGTATGTTCCTCAGCTCTTCTCCAATTGGACAAGCTTTACATTAAGCTTATTTGGCTAAACTGAAAGAACCTACTTTGTGAAATACCTTCCAGGGCACATGCACAAATCCACCGTGTACAACACAAAAGCACAACACTTGGGTCAGCACGCGGCTGAAGGTTTTCCCGCTTAAATGGTGTGACAGGTGAAAACGGCGGATACAAAGCTGACTGAGAGTGAGTGTTGTGTTCTGTGGATCTGCAGGAGTTTACTGGTGGTAGATTTAAAACCTCACGTTGTGTCCCATGAACAGCCGTAATGTTAATGTTGAGAGGAGCAGTAGCACCAGACGTCTGGGTCTGGTGCTACTAACAGCTAATGTCCCAGTGCTTTTGTATGCTTTATGGGTAGTTCTTAATACCTGCTGCCTCGAGAGCAGCTAATCTTTAATAATAATAATTAATCATCGCTATGGACAACATCACTGAGTCACTTTAAACAATGACCTATATTTATATTTTATAGACATGTATCCACTCTCTGTCAGACTGTCTATGTCTAATAAATGTACATATCAGAGAATTTGTACAGACACCTTCTGTCTCGGTATTTTTTGTGTTTTGTATTTAATATATCTCTTTTATTTCTCTTTATTTTAATATGTTTAGTTAGTATTTATATAACGTTGCCCTGCTGTAGAGTCTCAACCTGAGCCTCACCACAAGCATTTCAGTGCATAAATATTCTGACATGTTGTGCAAGTGACTAGTAAAGCTGAAACTTGTATATTACAGTCCTAAATAAATAACTAAACCAAAGATTGGTGCCAGTAAGCTTGAATGGGAGATAGCTGATCTAGGTAACTTCCCATAAAAAAAGTGCCAGAATAAGTCGTGATAACTCGGCCGTTATTTGGGCTCAGATTTGTCCAAGCGACGTGAATCGCAACCAGTGCAGTCGAGGCTCAGACCTGGACGTGAATGTCGATGTGTCAGAAGCTAACAAGCAGATTTGGATGAAATAACTGTTGTAATCTCTAACACCACCACCCCACAAAGAAACCCAAAATGAAGCTACGCTCATGATCGATGACAAATCTCGGGAATCCAAAGATTGGTATTCGGGCCAGCCCTAGTTTACTGAAGGGCAGCATTGGTAAGGCCTTTTGTTTTGACAGGCATAAACCTGGATACATTATATAAAGCCTTTTTCCAACAAGTGTCAGTTCTCAAGGCTGCCTTAGCCCATTTGACTGTCATTTCACCTCAGTGTGGGTTATAATGACAGTCATTTTACAGAATAAGGCTTTGTAAACGTTCATATAGGTTTATCATTTTTCTTGTGTTTGTGTTGTGTAGTGTTATGAACACGACCCTCAGGGTAGAGTTACCAGTTTGTGTTGCCTGTTATTACTTCTGGACAATATATATAATACATATATATGAATCGTGCCCAGCTCCTCTCTTTAGCACAAGCAGGATTGTCATTACTTTCACATGTGCTTAGTGTTTGTTTTGATGATGGTCTATTTCTGTATAACTGCGAGTTGAATACAGCTCATCAGACATAATTAGTAAGGTCGCAGCATGTGTCTTGTTCATAGTTGGCCGAGATGTGCTCGGAGGTAAGTGTGATTTATTTTGACAAGACGTCTGGAAAAGGGACTTGGGGGAGACAAGTCGGCATATTTTTGTCTTCCAGCCACCTTTTGATTTAGATTTTGCCTTAGGAGGGTTTTTTTAAACTGTAAGTTTATTTATTTATTTATTTTTTTCAAGGTTTAAGAATCCTTAAGATGACCGCCAGGATCTCCAAATCCCCTGAGGCAGTCGTTTAGTTATTTCAAGAAGCATTTGGACGACTGGCAAAGCAGTTTAGCTTTTAAACCTACTAAGCCCAGGCTAGTGCCTGGATGTAGCTGTTCCTATTTGTCTGCTCAGACCTCATCCCGATCCCGGCTCGTTTTCCCTTAATCATTTCCAGTGTCCTAATCTGGCCAAGATGTCGGAGTCTGTAACTGCACCTCCCTAATAAGCACCCAGGAGAGTCTGGACTGGATGAAAATGTAAAGGGTTTCTAATTTTAGTCAAATGTAATTATCCCAGGTACCTACAGATTCCAAAGGGTTTAACAATAATTGCATTTTCCCTCGTCTCTGTGTTAATACCCTTCCTCCCCCCTCTCTCAGTGTTGCAGTGATATAATTACAGAGATCTGAGGAGGCTCGGCAGAGGAACATAGCCGAGCCCCATATGAGCTGTAACTCTTCTTCAGAAAAGAGCTGACGGCTGAGTTTACAGAACTCTAATCAAAGTGGACATGTGTTCTGCGCTGTTTGGGAAGAAATGCCGTTCCCATGATTGTTTCCCCATGGTTCATTTAGCTTTGCCTTGAATTAAAAATGCCTTTATGGGGCTTCAAGTGCTTCAGCTGCCCCTTTCAGTGTTATAAACCCATCCCTAATGCTGGGCACTAGCCTAAACGTGCTTAATCCCCGTGTGTAGCCTAGCCTTATTTATTTCTGTGGGTTTTGATTATGTCTAAAAGCTTAGTGTTCATGAATGCCATGAAGGAATGTGTGGGTTCATGCGGTTGCAGTGTAATCTATAATCTTGGAGATTGGCTTTTTAATATTTGCTTCAGCCCACGGGTGGACTTTGTAACACAAGATCTTGGGAGTCCTGGCTAACAAGATTCCCATTGTTGCTGGTATGCGTGTAGGGTCGAGATGTCCACCACACCCCTTTACTCAAGTATCACCATTACCTCCAGGTTCCTTGGTTCATGTTTGCTCTACAGGCATGTGTGGACCTGCGTGTTTGCAAGGGCACTTTCAATTTAAAAAGCGACTGGGTGTGATTTTTCCGGACCACGCCGGTTCCCCTCTGTGGAGTCCTCTCATATTTGTTGTTTCTTTCTGTTATTTCATCATAGGTATTGGGTACTAGATACTCACATGGTGTTCCGCTTCCTGTTTTTATCTCGCCATGCTGCTCACATGTTCCCGGTTTGTTTTGTCAGACGTGATTCATACGGATTGCCATATGTCCAGCCGTAGGCCTGTTACGCCTTAGTGCGGCTGCAGGAGGGCACCTGTTTTATCTGCTCTTCTACTTCCACACTGTGACTTCTCAATACAGGTGTCACTGTTGGTCTGATATGGAAGTAATCTAGATAAACCATGGCTGGTTTTATTTGTGCCTGAGTTTGATTCCCAGATTTGGTGTCCGGGGTTCTTTCTGTGGAGTTTGCATGTTCTCCCTGTATCTGTGTGGGTTCCATCCGGCTGCTCCGGTTTCCTCCCACAGTCCAAAGACATGCAGTACCGATAATCTTAAATTGCCCCTTAGTTGTGAGCATGAGAGAAAGTGTATGTCTACGTGTCTGCCCTGCGATGGACTGGCGGCCTGTCCAGGGTGTGTTCTGTCCATTATAGCACATAGATCAGCCCTTATTAATGTCCTGCATGTGACCCTAACCCAGCAATTTTAATGCATCCAACATTGAAAGCAGCACAGGTCTTCTTATTAATAGTGCTAAAAGACACCGTAGCACACACTACCAGGTGTCTACCTATTTTGTTATAGCCAGTATGGATGTATGTGCTCACCAGCTACCCTATGGGCAGCCTATAATGAGTTTAAAATGTCAAAATAGGTAATAAGACTGTTATTACTACGTTAAGCGCGATAGAGGAAGCACGTCTGGTCCCAAAACCAAAGACCTCTTTTCAGCAGCTATTCTGATTTGGTGTGCCTCAGTCCTGCATGCTGTCGCCAGGCTGGTTGCGAACGTCCAGTCAAGAATGTGACCGTTTTAGCCACCCTATATCCTCTGCATGCCTTGTCGTTGCCATTAATAGAAGGATCAGTGGCGTCTGCAGGGGGTGGGTTTGAAGTAGACAAGTGTAACCGTAAGGCTGACCAGGGCTCAGGCGAAAGCAAGGTCTCTCATTGGCTGTTGGAGGTGTTCCAGGGCGTCAAACATCCGGGGCAGAGCGCTCGCACGTTCGCCGCACCGTTAACAGCTCTTTCACAGAGTCATTAATCACTGCCGCTCTCCGTTCCAGCACAAGAGCTGCTCGGCTTCACGCTCGCCAAATTAGGAATGTGGTGACAACCTCTGACCCAACTAAGGGTGTAGAGCACACTGGGGAAGAGAAGGTCAACTGGAAGAACAGCAACAGCTTCCATAATACTAGATTCATCAGTAAAGGCCATTCGCTGTCTTTGTTGGGGAGCAGTTTCTTTATTTAACGCTGTAGCGTGTGGTTTACTGCAGTGTAATGTGCCAACCTTTTAAAAAAAGGGGGTGGAAATGTGTCTGACAGCATGGCACTCAATTAAGTAGGCTATGTCAGTGCTGATGAATCTTGACCTGTCTTGAATGCTGCGCCTTATGAAAGAATTAGGCTATGCTGTTCTCTAAACTACTTACTTTTTTTCAAAAGAGAAAAACATCATCAATAAATGAGGGCGCGAATGAATAGTGCAGTTTTGGTCCCTTGGAATTCTTCTAGTTTTGAGGGTTGCTAGTTCTTTTTCAGCTGTTTTGTTTGCGAGATGGTGTCCTTGAAATAACCTGATGGTGTTGTACTCTACCGAAATTCTCTCTTTGAGGCAGGAAACTGGTCCTATGGGCTAATTCACTTTGGGGGTCCCCATCGGCATCAATAAATTGACGAATATGTAATGTGTTTGTTTTTAGCCGCCATGTTACTTGTAATTGTCGTAATGCTCAGTTTGCCAAAGTCAGCATCTAGATTCCAGTAGACATTGAAAATTTTGGTTTGGTATAAACAGCATGAGATGGCACCAGTCTGATACTCAGTATAAGAATGGGGCTGATGTCTTGATATTGGAGTGGGGTTGTATCTAATCTAGCCTTAGTGGGCGCATACTTGCATCGTGATGTGATGTTAACTGTTCATTTCTGTCTGTGGGGAAGCCGAGGGTTTGTTCAGGGCACTTTAGTGATTGTTGTCCATTAAAACATAAATAAACAAGCAAACAAATATATTCTTTTGGTATGAACTTGAGGACCCCCACAAAGTGCCTGTGCCTTTATAAAACCCCAAAAAATTCCTAATGTAAATCTTGTTACACTCTTTGCTCAAGGTTCATTTTTAATAAATGCTGCACTGATGCAGCACTGATAAAATTAACTTCTAATAATTGGTTTTAGGTCATTATAATGTCCTAAGTGCCAAGTGGGTCCCTGCCCAGTTTTATCAGCTGTTTTACACCTTTTCAGCGTTTTTAAAGCAATTTCGTTAATTAAAAAAAGAGTAAAAGATGGAGAGAAGGAATGTCGGCCTGTTCTGTTCTTCGCTTGGGAATATGCTTTTAAAGTAAACTCTGGCACTCAAAGCGTGCACACACTTCCGTCCGGTGAAGAGTGGATAACGGTTAGCTTTTGGAACAGGTTTTAGGTGCACTGGCGTCAGTGCTTGTGTACTGTGCCAATACAAGACCTGATAACGTGTGATCATGTTTACAGCACAGCCCAGCCTGAAAACATTTAAATTCCTAATAAAGTAATGTAAATCTCATCCAAACGTTTTCCACTAGTTTTAGTTTCTGAGTCATTCAAAGGAAAATTCTCCGACGTGCTTCTTCCAGGCTGTTTAATATGACTTGAGTAGGTGCTGTTTTTCTAAATAGCCCTATATGTTGGCATGCGGTTGTAGAGGTTCCTAATGTTAAGGTGGAGTGCTGCCAGGTCTTCTGGACGTGTGACAACAAACGGTTCATCTTAGTGCTGACTATAGTGCCTCCACACTCAGGTGTATTGTTCACCTCCACCAAGTCAAAAGCAGGACTCGTCACTGAAGATGACCGGCTGCCATACTGAGTCACTGTCGGTCTGGTCCGACACCATTGCAGTCTTTGGGGATGTTGACGTGGTGTTAAGAGCAGTCGTCGTAACAGTCTGTGTGGCAGATAGCCCATTGTCGTGCAGCCGCCTGCCAATGGTGCCGACACACAGGATGACTCGTGAAGGACGTCACTTCTCGCTGAATGTCCGCAATCATTATTGTTTGGTCAGTCATGTACAGCGATAAACCACTTGAAACTTGAATTATGTGCATGTCTCATGATGTTAAACCTTCTTTTAATGATGAGTGTATACGGAAAATAATTTTTTCAGACATATTTTGGAGCCGTACATTCATAGGACTGAGTTTTAACTAAAAGATTGTAGAAGGATGTAGGGCAGTTCATGTCCTAACACGTCCAAGATTAAACATTGTTTCTCTCCAATTAGCAACATTGGTTCTTCTGCGTGTTTAACAAGTCTAGCAATAATGATGAATTAGGAGCTGAAGCACTTTCTTTTCTTCAGTGCCATCTAATGGGGAGAAAGTGTGCCTAGATTTGTTCAACAAGGCATTTATTGCTCGCCTCCATTTTCCTGAAATGAAGGCTCCGAGCTTCACTGGTCCAGTGACTCTCCCTGAGTGGAATGCGTTTGTAGACAGAGAGTGACTCACTCTCTGCCTTTATAATCCCGTCCAATGGTGCGAGCCCCCCCAAAGCATTACAGGACAAAGGGTGTCGCAGCGGTGCCAGGAGAAAGGGTTCGCTCCCTGCCAGGGCTCCTGTTTCCAGCAGCCATCTTTCCAGACCTTGCCCCCTAAAATCTTCCTTCCTCACTCTTAAATCTTAATCTCCCGGCAGACGGCTTCAGTCCCCTAACACAATGGCCCTCTGTAGTAACATGCAGCGCAGTGCCTGCTTTGGGCCTCCTTATTCCTCCTGTGTTTTTGATGAAACGACTTTGTCCTCTCTTGAGTGAGGAAGGTATCAGAAGGCACTCTGCTGAAGCAGATCGGGTTGTTTGACTACTGAAAAGCTGCCAGCAAGCCCAGCGGCACTACTCTTCTGACCGGCTACAGCCTCTTGTTCCAGGCTGATCAAGAGAGGAATGTAGTGATGGGTGCCTTTTTTTTTTTTTTTCCTCCTCCTTTGCCTTTTGTAAGTAGCCTCTACTTCTTGAGTGCTGAAAGGATGTCTTTATCCACAACCGGAGATGGGTTTAAACTGCTTTCATATACTTCCAATTCCCTCAGGCTTATTGTTGATGCTGAAAACTAGGGCTGTTGAGCAAGGGGGACCGGGGTCGGTGGTTAGGTGGAAAGGCCCATGGCAGTTACTGTACCACGACCCCATCCTGTTATTCTTGACAATGTCTGATAAGACTCAAGATTCCGGATGGAGAAAATAAAGGTGGCCAGAGTCTTCAACAGTGATTGCTGCAGGTCCTCCACTCCCTTTTCTTTCACTCCTGCTGCCACGGTCCAAGTGTTATTTGTTAATCAATGGAGTTGGCGGTCTGTTTTTCAATCAGAAACTCTTGCCGAATCGGTGTGACTGACAAGGGTATTTGTCGAGTTCAAGTAACCGCTTCAAATTGACAGGACTGCGTTGGGTGGACTGGACTGCTTTCATTCAACTTTACATTGCCCAGTCGGTTTTGGAGAAAGCACTGGGCTGGTCATGGTGATTTCATCTGTCCCCATGCTGAGGTCCAACCCAGTGCAAGGTCTTCCACTGCTGGGAGGAGAAGTAAAATCCAGCTGTGGATTACATTTCAGTGATATGTTTGAGGTTTTACTGGCTTAATGAAGCTTAGATGTGTTCAGGAAGTTGTGTACCCAACATTTTTGTATGCATGGGTTTTAGCGTGTGGTTAGGCATGATGTTTTTCAGTAGCTAGGAGACAAAACAGCTGACACTAGCCTGTCTGACATGAGGTTAATCCCCGTAGTCCTAGCAAATGAGTGTAGAACTTGGTGGTGTTGGTTACTCACCAGTGATCAGTGACTTTGTGTTTGCTGACATGGAATAAATGGCTTGGCAAACAGCGAGTGGGGTGAGAGTCTGAACAGGGCTCACTGCGGGGATAGACGACGATGGTTGGCCACTCATGGTTCTTGGCTAAGAGGGCTGTTTTGTAGCTCTGTCATATTGTCCTAGGTTCAGCTCTTAATTTGGAACATCTACAGGGTTCCTAAAGCTGAAAAACTCTGTTGTTATTCCACACAGTTTCCCCAGTAGTAATCCTGTTTTTCTTCCGTTCATGTGTCTTTGATTCCACAACACACACAACCTGCCCTGTGCAGATGTGCGGTTGCAGGCTAACAAGAACCAGACTTCAAAGATGGACAAATTGATTATTTTATCTTGGTTAGAACTAACAGGCGTTGAAAACGAAACCCACGTACCAGTGGGGTGATTTCGGTGTACAGGACTGCCGTTTTCTTTAGAGAGCTAAAGAAGCTGTCCTCTGTTCTCGCCAGGGATGAACATCCCCAAGAGCGTGAGAGCCAACTCCTCTCTCGTCTCCCTCTGTCTGCCTCGCCCGTTCATAGGCTGAACCCTAGCCAAAGTGGCACTGAGGGGAGGGCCTCTAGGGAAATCAGCTGTATTGTTTGGAGCTGTAACCCCCCTTCAAACGCATAAACTCTGCTGCCCTCCCTCCTCCTTTTATACCACCCCTTCACTTGCTACGAGCTCCCCCCTCCCACCCCACCACCACCACCACCATGAATAACAAACTCCAGAGTTCAGCGGTCTCTTCTGCCCCCCCCCATGAGACAATGAAGAGGGAAAAGCATGCATTCATCCCTACCACCCCCTCAGAAGTGCTTCAGTGGCTTGGTCACTGTGGACTGACTCCCCCCTGTCTCAACACATTTCTGTCCGCACTTTGGAGGCCTGCTGGTCGACTCGGTGCAGAGGGTGCTTTTTCAGGGGCCATGTTTGGTAATGGCTGAGTGAGTTTGCCCGACCAGAGAGAGAAAGCTGTGAATGTTAATCAGATTAGGCTTATCCACCTGTGTGAGCAGTGTGTGTGGAGCCAACAGAAAGTGCGTGCGTGTGCGGGAGGGGGTAGTGGAATAAGGAATCACACAGGCTGCTAACCTAATGCAAGTTGCGCATGCTGTTTAGATCCTTCAACTAGACGTTTGCAGTGTCTCCTTTGGTATTGAAATGCACACTAATGAATTCCCTTCTCTTTTAACAGGTCTCAGAGGCAACCTCCAACAATGGGATTTCAGAGCTACTGAAGAGAGTGCGACAAAAGACAAGGGAAGAGGGCAAGCAGGGAGAACAAAAGGAGAGGGTTGCAGGGGAGCTGGAGGCGCTTTTGAAAAGGGGATCAGTTCTTTTGGGCCCGGTAGGGGGTGTGCATGCTGCCCCCTCAACTGGACATCCTCTTTTGTGCCAGTGCAAGAAGACAAAAGCAAGTATGCCCAATAAACTGAGAGAGTTCCGGGATGCGGGCTGCTGCATGCCGAAGCTTGGGGGCAGGACTACGGCGCTGCTCCTGCTGACAGTAATGCTGGCAGGGGTTGAGGCATCTTGGCCCCAGGGGACTGTGGAGGTTCTGGGGGACATTGGGCAGTTGGAGGCTTCCATGAATTCTGCAGTGCTCTCCGGCTTCCAGGAAGCAGAAGCGGTGGCGGCCACAGCATCACAAGCCAGTGGCTTCTCCGACTCGTCAGCGGTGGTGGGACGGGTGTTCCAAATGCGAATCCCCACCAAAACCAAGGATTCCAGTAGCACAGTTAAGGTGAGACCTTTTCTCCCCTCCACTTATATGCCCACTTCCGAATTTAGTTGCAAATGTATGCAAGGGAATTTATCCACCCTTATTCATCCCTCTTTCCCATTTTGCATATCAGACACTTCTGCATTAGGCTACGTTTCCCCAGCCAGCGTACTTAGTGGGAGAAGTGACATTGCCTGAAGCGCTGCTTCACGAAACTTATTCCACGCTTCCTTTTCTGAGTGATGGCTCTTAAAAGACGGCGGTCCCTGTAATAACGGAACACCACTTATAAGCCCCACAAGCCTTCCACGCACCAAGGGCCAGGGCTCTCAAAGAATTGCCTGGATGCACACCCACCCTGCATGCAGATCAGTTTTATTAAGCAGCAATTTTCAGTTAAGCTAGATAACTTTAGCCAGTGCTTTGTGATCTGTAAACACTTATGGCTTGTTTTAAAATACACTCTGCTTACTTAGTGTTGCTATCAATACTTTATCAGTACCATCGCCATGGAGTTGTAGAGGCTTCTAATGGTGTCCTGTGATAATCCATCCCATGCAGCTTCAATATTCTCACACAGTTCCTGTGGATTGTGCCATAGGGGTGGGGGTGGAGTGACACCAGTCCTGTGACGCATGACAACAAACTGTTTATCTGTGCACTGACCACAGTGTCTCCACCAAGACGAAAGCGGGGCTTGTCACTTAAGATAACCCGCTGCCATTCGGAGTCACTCCATGATGGTCTGGCACGACACCATGGCTGTCTTTGGTGGCGTTGACGTAGTGCTAAGGGCAGTCATCGTAACAGTCTGCATGCATGTAGTCCTGTGTTGTGTAACCGCCTGCCAATGGTGCTGGCACTAACTGGATGACGCATGGAGGGCATCAGTGCTCACTGATTGTCTCCTGGGTCAGTTAGGTGCAGCGATAAAAAGTTTGAGCAGCTTGAAATTTGAATCATTGGCCTGTCTCACAATGTCAGACCTTCCCACCCAGTTTCATTCCTGTTGGTTAATGCCTTCTGGGTGCAACTATATGTGCAAGCATTCTAACTTTATTTTATTTTATTTTTTTTTATGTATGGATGGATGTATATATGGATGTATATGTACCCTCTATACATACAGACAAAAGTTGCTGGTCGTTCCAATCCCCACCCCCCGCACTCCTTTCCAACTGCTACACGTCAACTGTTGTAAAAGCATGACCCCAGCACATATCTCGTCATTGTGTTCCTCTGTCCCATGTCAATGTTAGGAGACACTCCCATGCCTGCCGTGTAATCCTATATTCACAGGATCATTTCTGCCCTGTCAAGCGCATTTTTAAGTTGGAACCACAAGCCTCTTTGTGCACATTTGGAAAATCTCTTTTGACAGCTGTGCCAAAAGAGTACTAAGACCCAACACTGTGCTGGGTACAGCTGTTGTCTCTAGTTTCCCGCCCAAACTAATTCTCCAGAGCCATTCTCACCAGCAGTAAAGCGAATTAGGGTTCCCCAAGCATTGACTGCTGTGCAAAGCACAAAGAAATTCCTCCACCACCCCCAATTCTAAGTATCGGAGTCGGCTAAACAGAGGACAGATTTGAGTGACAGTCATTTTGTCAAGTGCCTTTCCAGTGGCTTTACATTTTTGCCCATTTTCTGACCTCTACAGATATGAGAAGTTGAGCCTTTGTGTAGTCCAGTGCGACAGGCCATAAGGACAGCTGTGTACCGCAAAAGCCTGCTGTCATTAAGTTCTGTCCTGTTTCCCACGGCTCGGGCGTGCCATGTCAGAGCGTAAAAGACTGAGATCTTGGGGAACTTAAGATATGGACATTGATGTTGCTAGCCTACTGCATGCTTCTAGATATCTCGGCTAATTTTGCATTACTGATCACAGACTAAACACAGCGCAGCTTACAGAAATGGGTAAAATCCTTTTTTCTGTCTGATTTATTATTATTATTATTATTATAGTTGCTGCAGTTTTAAATAAAAGAAGCAGCTGAACAGCGATGGCAATTGACGGGTACATCAATCTCTGGAGCACTGATAAATAGTGACAGGTGTTTCTGTTGTTATTGCTGCTGTTCCTGTCAATTTTTTTTCCCTTCTCTTTTTATTTTGAACGAATGCTCTGTGAATATCTCGTGGCCCGCTCCCCCACCCACCACTCTCCCACTTTCCCTGCGTCTGTATTCCACTCCTCCTGTGCCTTCATATTCGCCTGTGACGGCAGGATCCTTCTTCATTCCCCGGCCCCTCCCTTTTTCAACACAAAGACTGGTGCTGAAATCTAATTAGCCTCGGCCGTGCGGTAGTGGAAAGCTCTGTATTCCCGCAGCCCAGAAACCAAACACACACACACACACGCACACAAAGACGACTTGGAAATGTGAGTCATCCTACGTTTATGGTCAAGTATAAGTCGAGCCAAGTTAGGCCAGTTAAGGGGTTCTTCCCCGTGTTTTCTGTTGTGATAGTCCGTGCATAGCAACCGGCTTTGTGGTGCCGGTGTCATATGGCAGGCTAGCATTACCCTCGTGCACCAGTGCCCTTTGAAGAATATTTCTGTGCCTCTGACAAGCCTGTCATTTTCAGAACTGGCTTCATAGACGTGCAGCCTTTTAGTCGGAACGTAGAAATTGTCGGCGAGAGGAGAATAACCCTCATTTTGGCTACCGGTGCACATGCTCATGCGTTCTCCTTGTGCCCACAAGAGTGCAGTGCTGAGAGTTGTTTAAGGAGCATCTGTCCTTGGCTGCGCTGCCTTCAGTGGAGCTCTGTGGAGAAACCTCCGTCCCCTCATTTTGCCCATTAGTTTGTTATTTGGGTTATCCCATCTCGTTTACCCCCATATGGGTCATAGCCTATTTAAAAAAAATATATAAATAAATAAAATATATTTGTATGCAGTTTTTTACCGCCCCTCTTTAGTCATGTTATGCACAATGAGATGTTCGCCAACGTTCGCGAGTGCCTGTTCCGAATGCTAATGTTAGTTTAGTGTCATGCCGAGGTTTGAACAGGGCTTAGCAGCCATCCGGCCTGTCTCATGACTGCCAGGGTATATGTTTTTCTTTACCTCTTTGTGCTCTGGACTTTTTGCCTAGACTTGTCTTACTCACAACTGGCGCTGATGTTCTCTCCCGGCTGAATACAAATTTAGTGGCTTAAGTGCACAGAGACATTTTCTCTCCGCTGAGATCCTTTTGTTTTTGCTTTCTCCTTTTGTAGAGAAATCTGTTGGAACACAGAAGTGACGGTCATCTGGCGACTAGGGTTTACTTTATATAGAGCCTGACTGAAATGGGCAGGTGGAAGCCATTTAAAGCCTGTTTGGGTTTCAACCAATATAGAAAATGAGGTACACCATGTTGTGAGTACTGTTCGGTTACTATAGTTAGTAGTTCAACAGCCACCATTTCAGGCAACATACACCCTTTCATCACCCTTGTCCCACGATGTAGTCCATCCCCAAAATCAGTTTTAATTTTTTTTATGTTTCCATTTTGCCCCGAGTGGAGGTTTATTCACGCACGCCAGTGAGTACATTTTATATGTGCTTTTAAAACGGTAGAAAATGGGCTCAAAGACCCCGACCGTATAAACGGTTCCTTGTCCGAACCGAAGGGGTCCAGCCTCCTGAAATTTTCCAGTGGAAAGACTCTGCTCTGCCAATTCCCCTTGCGTCTGCTCCGTCTCCATTTCACCCTCATATCTCAAAGACATGCCTGAGCCTACTCCTTCAAAACTCTGAATCTTATCTTTTCAGCTGTCTTCACACCACAACAATGGGGCCTTTTTTCTTGTGGGCTCCTCCACAAGTGCATGCTAACAATGGTCCCCTTTCTTCATCTTTCACAGAGGAGTTTTCATTTCTTTCCTTTTAATTCCTTCAAGTCGGCGGAGCGTTCCATTCTTCTCCTCAGTCTTCACTTGATGGAGATATGGAAGCCTCTCAGGAGATCACAGGCTTGTCCTCTGGTTTAGATTGTTAAAATGTGTATGCCCCTTTTTTTTTTTTTTTTTTTTTTTTTTTAACCGGAGGACAGAGGGATGATAGTTTCATGAGGCTATCGCACGGGTTCTCCCCCCTCCCGCCCTCCCTCAGCCTCTCACAGCCGCTGAAATCTGTAAATGGAAACTCATAAGGGAACACGGGCGATTTGTGTTGTTTCTGTGTTGCTTTTCTTGCATCTCGTTTTTTTAATTTGAGAAAGACTAGCCTTTGGCAGAGACTCTTCTTTCTTTAGAGTGGGTTGTATGAATCATCGGTATGGAAACTGTGGTAGCTTAAATGTCAGTGAGTTTAGGAATTTGGCAGTGTTTTTATGCTGATGTCTTGCTTTCAGGAGCTGCAGCGAGGGCTAATACTGAACTTATATTTAGAACCTGAGGACATATTTAAACTTCAGGGTACAGAGAGAATAACTCCATTCTGCAAATGTTACTGTTGAAAAAGGAACCCCAGACATTTGGGGCACAGTAAATGGTTATCTCAGTCTTGGCCTGTTTTGTAATGGACCATAAATGATAACTCCTTGCTTGCCTGGATTTAACAAAATACTCCTAATTCATAGTTGTGTCCGTATTCCATTTTTAATCCTTTTAAATAGCACCTGTACAGGGTTTGAACCTCTTTCCGTGCTACCATGTTGGTGTTTTAAGCACACTATTCATCAACTGGATTATGGACCAGTCTATAATTAGACTCCCACCTGAATTATTAACATCTTTCTAAGTGAACAAATTGGTAGGTAGTCATTGGTGCGCACTGATGAGAAAACAGCATTTAGGATCACAACAGATGACGAAACAATTGGCCTATAAAAGGCAGGGTCCTGAAAGGAGCCTGAAAAAGGAGGGTTTGTTTCTCAGGAATAAAAAAAAAGAAAAAAAAGCCAAGCTACTGCAGCATACTGGTTAGAGCATTAATGATCTGTCTCGGGAGCATTGCCTGTACATTATTTATCAACCAGGATTTATTAGCCACCAGATAAAGGAACTGCAGACGGAGGATATATTGTTATGTTTGTAGTGTACCATGTTTATTTTATTGTATCACTTGTATTGATTCATTATTACAGATTTCTGACTGTGAGTGCTCATTGAACATCTCTCCAGCTATGTAACTGGTGAAGTCTTTCCTGCTGGAGAGAACAGCAATTCACAAATGCGTTCACAAATGTTAGGCGCGTGTTAACGCTTCCCTAATGCCACAGTGCCGCTTAATGAATGCGCAATGGTTGTCTTATTTCAGCCGTTTGGATTTTTACATTGCCAGACTTTTTGAAACCTTTTTTTTCTGAAGTCTAAAATTTGCCTTCATGCTTTACTTTTTAACAAACTGTGATTTGTAAGAGGTCTCAAAGGGTTTGAGTTTTTTTGTTTTTTTTCTTTCATATCAGCTGTAAAGTTTGAATGTAGCCTTAACTAGTCAGAAGGCTAATATTTGCTCTTTTTGTTTTCCAGGTTACTGAGGCAGGCAAAGATGCACTACCAGCATGGTTGCATTGGGAACCAGTGAGCGGCACCCTTCAAGGACTTCCCCTGGACATAGACAAGGGTGTCCATTACATATCCATTTCCATTACAAATGCAAGTCATGTGTCCCAGAGCCCAGATGTATTCTCCATTGAGGTACATCCAGAGGAACATGCTGACACTGATCCCATTCAGTTGGCAGTCCAGTCAGTCAGCAGTGATGCTCAGCCTTTTGTCTGTGGCAATGAAGAGCCGGTTACTGTGCTCACCGTGATTTTGGATGCTGATCTTACCAAGATGAGCTCCAAGCAGAGAGTAGAGCTTTTGGAAAAAATGAAAAAGTTCTCTGGTGTGGAGCTTCAGCACATGAGGATCTTACCTGTTGTCAACAATCGCTTGTTTGATATGTCCGCTTTTATGGCCGGACCGGGAAATGCCAAAAAGGTTGTGGAAAATGGTGCTCTTTTGTCCTGGAAGCTAGGCTGTGCCCTGGATCAAAGCAACATTCCCAACATCAGCAGTGTTCAGATTCCAGCAAAGGAAGGGACAATGTCAGCACAGTTGGGATACCCTGTTGTTGGTTGGCACATTGCAAACAAGAAGCCTCATGTACCTAAAAGAGTCCGACGGCAGCTCAACAACACCCCTACGCCTGTGCCGTCTTTGCTTCCTCCAACAACGTATCCTGAGCCAGCCAGTCGCATTGTGCCAACCCCCACCTCACCATCGTTTGGACCAACTTCAGACAGCTCTGCACCACCTGTCCGGGGCCCTGTGCCGTGGCCTGTAAGACCAGTCTCCACTCAGCGGATCAAAGATTCTTTTCCCCACACTCCTACAGTAGGACCCCCTCAGCCCACAAGAATTATGGACACTACCAGCACCATTTCTATCCAGCCAACGATGACCAGGCCAATATATGTCGGTCCTTCTGTGACTCCACCAACACCTACCACGAGGAAGCCAACAAAGAGGCCCAAGAAACCCAAGACGACTACCCCAGCGCCAAAAGAGCCTAAGACTTCCACACCCAAGCCTCCCAGACGGACAACTCCTTCGGTTGTTCTCCCTGATGGCAATGTGAAACCAGAGTTGCGCAACCCTATTGATCAAGTAAAGGCGTACATTGGCACATACTTCGAAGTGAAGATTCCATCAGACACATTCTTTGACAAAGAGGATGGTACAACAGACAAGTTGAGACTTACCCTAAAGAAGAACAATGACGTTGTTGCAGAAGACTCCTGGATCCAGTTCAATAGCACTAGCCAGTTGCTTTATGGATTACCAGACTGGCAGCATGAGGGTAAACATGAGTACTTTATGCAGGCAACTGACAAAGGTGGTCTCTACGCAACAGATGCCATTGAGGTCCGTGTCAATCGCTTCACCAGCAATGTCAAGCCACCAGTTCTTTTTGCTGCTCGATTCCAAGGGGAACCTCGATCTGTTACCAGTGACATCCACAAGAAGATCCTACTCGTCAAGAAGCTGGCATATTCATTCGGGGACCGCAATTCAAGTTCAATCACGCTGAGAAACATCACCAAGGGATCCATTGTAGTGGAATGGACCAACAACAGTCTTCAACAAAGCCCATGCCCCAAGGAGCAGATCCAGGCAATGAGCCGAAGGATCTCGGACGCTGATGGCAGGCCTTCACCGATATTCAGCAATGCTATGGAGCCGGACTTCAGACCTATAAACATCACCATCAAAGGAACAGGAACCTGCCAGAAATACATGTTTGTTCCACCAGGTGAGATCCCAGAACCTAGTTCTCCCCCTGTTACTCCCTCGGTGGGAGCAGGACGACAGAGCACTGACGACGTTTATCTTCACACGGTCATACCAGCTGTGGTCGTTGCAGCGATTCTGTTGATAGCGGGCATCATTGCCATGATTTGCTATCGTAAGAAGCGCAAGGGGAAGCTTACCATCGAAGACCAGGCGACTTTTATCAAGAAAGGAGTGCCCATCATTTTTGCCGACGAACTTGACGATTCTAAGCCGCCTCCGTCGTCTAGCATGCCCCTCATCCTTCAAGAGGAGAAACCTCCTCTTCCCCCACCTGAGTACCCAAACATGGCCAGTCCAGAGACAACACCACTGAACCAGGACCTTTTGGGTGAGTACACAGGCCTACAAGACGAGGACCCTAATGCCCCTCCTTACCAGCCTCCACCGCCCTTCTCTACCCCCATGGAGGGCAAAGGGTCCCGCCCCAAGAACATGACCCCGTACAGATCCCCACCTCCATACGTACCACCCTAATGTTTGCAGATCCCTCCGGTTGTGGAGGACAAGGGAACTTGTGCAGTTCCAACTCCATTGTTGTCTCTTTGCATTTTTGGATGTTGGAGGGGCTCTGCAGTTTGGGACATTGCTTTGGGAGGGTTGGGATGATTTCGGTAAAAAAAAAAAGAAAAAAGAAGAAAAAACTGGACTTTTGAGGGAAGGGAGGGGATGTGGGTATGGGCAGGGTTGGGGGATGTGACTAAGTAGTCAACAAAGGACACCAAGAGCAACCTCAGCCTCTGACTACTCTGGCTACTGCTGATCAGGTGGGAGCTGTGTGCCCTCCAATCCTAGCGCTTTTGTGTCTAGATGGTTTTTTTTTTTTCCTCTCTCTCTCTCTCTATCTCTCTATCTCTCTCTTCTGGTTGTTTTATCATTTCTATTTCTTTCTGACTGACTTCAGAATCAAACTACTTGCCTAACAGCACTCTTTTTATCTCCTGAACTCTTTTGTTTTTGAATAATACATAAAGACAACAAGTAAACTGACTGCAGGTGGGCCTGGTTCACAGGGACATTCTATGAACGAGGAGAAAACATGACCTAGAGGAACTTGGAACAGCCAATTGCAGACAATTGCAGGCTGTTTTGATTCAATACGGTTTGCCTTTTAACATTTAATTAAACTCTTTTTATCCATAATCACATGTCTAGTGAAGATGAGCATAACAAGACGTAGCCAAAAAGCTCGAGAGGGAAAACCTTTTTGTATATTTGAAGGTTGTTCTGCTAGAATCTTTTTTTTATTTTTTATTTTTATTATTATGTTGAGTGTCAAAGTAACACTCAAATAACTGGCGCCCCCGAGTACATGTCATGCGATGGGTATGTTCTGGCTGATTTTCGTACCTGTCCCTATGGTGATTCATGCTAGGTCCGAACAAGTAATCGCAAATATGAAGATGTCTTCTTGTGCCGTCTACTCTTTGATATGCATCACTGCTAACTGTTTATAGTGAAGACACCTTGTGGTCTAATATGAACTAGACATGATGCGGCCTGCGCCCCGTCCAGAACACGTTAGGCATTAAGTCAGAATGACCACATCTCACAAGCAGGCAGTCCCAACCTTATCCAGTCAGTTTGCTCATATGATTTGAAAGGCTCACATTCTAGGCTAGGCTTTCAAATGACATATATATATTTTTTGTTTTGTTTTTTTGTTTTGTTTTTACTTTTTATTTTTTTCTCTTTTCAATAATGATTATGTATGCCTTGGATTGACTCAAAATAACTGAAAATAAAGACTGAAGATTTTGATAACGAACCATCCTCTAAACGTTTATTAAACGAGTAAATGTACCGGTCATACTATATTTGCAGTCGAATGCCATTTTTTGCCTTGGTGGTAATGCAGCAAGTGTCTTCTGTAAATAATCTTCCTGCCTGTGGATATAACTGTATTTATAGTCGGAGAGAAGTGTGTACATCAGACACGGATGGGGGTGGAGGAGGGGCGGGGAAGACTCCTGCAGTTTGTTTTAGACGCGGGGTAATTATTTTTTTATGTAGTGACTCTCTCGATCTCACAGTGACGGAGGGGGAAAAGATCAGATTCTATTATTAAAAGAAAACTATATATGTGTAGTGATCTTCACAACCCAGTCGCAGTTTAGGGGGTGAAGCCAAGAAGGGGTGTAGAAAGGTTTCATTCGAATGAACACACACACAAAAAAATATATATATATAATGATCATCAGAAAATAAAGAAAAACCTAAAAAAAAAAAGCCACACACACAAAAGGTTGATAAAAATCTGTCTAATTTTTATAAAGTTTTTTGATACAGCCTCAAAGTTGTTTTATTAAAACAAACAAATAATAAAGAAATAAGTAACTAGTGTATTGCGATTTGTAAAAGCTTAGCCTAGACGAGTTATTTATCATAGCGTCTTCGTCCTCATGGATTTTCTTGGGCTTTTCTTTCTTTTTGTTTGGTTCATGTCAAATTTTTTTGAGGGGGAGCGGAAAACCGAAGCGACGGTAAATCCCAAGTGTGTTGTTTTTTTTTTGTTTTTTTTTTTTTGTAATCATTGCCATTTTTGGTTTGATTTTGTGCTTTGTTTTCGCTGCTTCATGCCTCATTTTAATTACGGCTTAGGCTCTGTTTTGAAGAAGTGACCCTTTGCAATAATGTAAGGTGCAGCACGTTTATGACTAATGTATTAGCAATGTATTCCTGACTTTGTGGGGACCTGGTACCCCCAGGAAGGTCGGAACGGATAACTCCTCAAACCCGTATGACCTGATTTATCTTGGTGTGAGATATATCTCTATGTCAGTTCTCAAGCTTTAACGACACGTCATAATGTAGCCTAGATGTACTGGATTGATTTTGAATGGGGTTCTTTTTGTTCTTCTTCCGTATGCTTAACGATCAGTCCATGTGTCCGAGATTCACTGGTTGGTTTTAATGTTTTGTACTTCGTAAGCTGAATCACATTAGCTGGTTAATGTGTCCTTTATGCTATGATTTTGCCAGCGGGGCCTCCTGAGCTACAATGGGATATTATATTGAGTTCTACTATATCTAGCACCTTTTTATTTTCTGCTTTGATCGGTAACAAAGTAAATATATATATGTTAGAGGTTTTAGCACATTTTGGGTTCTGTGTTTTATTCTGTTGATGAGCGCATAAGAAACTGTGTGCATCTGTTAGACATGGTCATCATTTTCTCTACCTCCTTGGGCTAATCAGTACGTTACAAACGCTGCCCAAGAACGTTGACGCATTTTAAACCACAAGTAGAAGAGTTGCTTTGTCTGAGATTTAGCGTGTAGTGGTTATTCTGTTTTAATGCCTTTTTTTTGTGGCCTTTGGAGAAGGAAAAAAAAAAAAAAAGACTTTTAATTTAATGCATTTCATTCACTGTACAGGTGTGAATCCGGTGTAGTCGAGCTGTCTATCCACCACCATCATACATGTAACCTGACTTGGAGATGGGGAGGGGAGATGTCTTTAGATGAAAAACCAAAGATGCAAAATGTGAAATGGCTGTTTAATTTTTGTTTAGTTTTTTGTTTGTTTTGAAACACGTTATTCATATTCATTTTTCCTTCAGTATCAGAAGGGATTAGCACGAATAGTATAAAACCTAATATAGTTATACAGTAGTGTAAATATCCCAGAGGTTTCTAGCGTAGACCACGTTTATTTTAGCCTCCCGCACCCTTTTTCCTTTTTCAGAATAACCTGTCACTCGTAAGCGTCGTGTCAAATCAAACCTTACATGTGTCTTCTCGGTCTGATGACCATACATGGCATTGTATTTTCCGGGTTGGCTTTTGGGATCATGTGTTGGTTTATTTTTTTTATTTTTCCCCCTGTTTGAAATGGAGTGCAAAAAAAATCCATATAACTGGAAAAGTCAACCTGTCGATGGTATTACTGATGATGATGATTATCTACAGCTGGGTTGATGGAGGGAGGAATAAAGGTTCTAATAATAACCAGAAAATGATGTTATGATCTGTATATGCATTGCAGTGTGTTCAGGGAAAAAAGACTGGTACTGCATTTCTTTTCCCTGCTTCTTCTCCTTGTTTGAGTCCTCCCCCTTTCTTTCTTTGTTGCGCAAGGCGGGGTTCTTTTGCTGTAACGCTTTTCTGTTTTTTGGGGATTTTTTTTTTTTTGGTCTCGCTTTGCGTTGAGTTAACTTAATTTTAACACCTGGGTTGTGTGGGAGGCTTGGACCTAGTGTATAACTCACCAGAGATAATGGAGAACAATAATCAGTGAAGTAGAAAGCAGAACCGGGGAGCTTGTTCACACTTTGTGAAGCCTGACAATTACGGCTAATTACCGCAGCTTACAATCTAGACGAGAGGGTCGAATAAATGCTTGAGTGCAGAGAATGCATACAGAAATGCATTTGTTTTCTTTCTGTGTTCAATAGCATTGATTAATTTATGCCACTAGACACTGTATGTTGGAATCTTGTATTAAAAGAAAAAAGTGTTTTCACCAAAGAAAGTGTGTCTTCGTCGTTGGTTACCTACAGCTTAACGGTGATTGGACAGCATGACAGCCAGCCGGCCACATCCCTCTTTCTACACTCCTGCGTTTCATCAGCTCTGCTTACCACATAGGAGCATTTTGTAGTTCTCCAGTTACAGACTGTAGTCCATCTGATCATGCTCGGCACTGCAGTGACACTGACGTGGTGGTGGTGGTGGTGGTGGTGGTGTGTTGTGTGTTGGGCTGGTGTGAGTGGATCTAACATACACTATATTCCCAAAAGTATTCACTCACCCATCCGAATCATTGAATTCAGGTGTTCCGAGCATTCCCATGGCCACAGGTGTATCAAACCAAGCACCTAGGCATGCAGACTGCTTCTACACACAAGTGAAGGAACGGGTCGCTCTCAGGAACTCAAGGGATTCCAGCATGGTACCGTGAGAGGATGTCACCTGTGCAACACGTCCAGTCGTGACAATTTCTCCATAGTAAATATACCACAGTTAACTGTCTGACCTCAACCCGATAGAACACCTTTGGGAAGAGTTGGAGCAGAGACTGTGAGCCAGGCCTTCTCGTCCAACATGCGCTTGAATGGTCAGAAATTCCCATTAACACATTCCTAAACCTTGTGGAAAGCCTTCCCAGAAGAGCCGTAGCTGTTATCGCGGCAAAGCGTGGGCCGACACCTTACTAAACCCTGTGGGTTAAGAATGGGGTGTCACTGAAGTTCATATGCGTGTGAAGGCAGGCGAGCGAATGCCTTTGGCAGTATAGTGGAGGATTACTGCTGGTTTATCCGGACCACTGGGTAGTGTTCTGTGACCACTGATGAAGGACTAGAGGCCAGCACAAGCTGTGTCGTCTCTGTACGTCTAAAAGCTTTTTGGAGGTGTGTCTTTTTGGTGCCTGCACACTCGAGTCTGACCTGGCGTCAGAACCATCGTCCCCTCATGCGTTTTGGTTACAGGGCCATATCAGCTCTATTGGACTAGAAACTCGCCTGGAAGCAGAAGCTGTCTTGCTATTGCTACAATGGATTCTGACATGGAGGCACGTTAACCAATAGAAATGTGGGTGGGCGGGTACCTGAAAGTCCAAGATGGAGGAAACGCTAATCATTAGCGACACTGTGTTCCTGTTTCTACAGTATGCAACTTCTTTGCCTTCGTGGCTGTTCCGTGCTTGTCCGTGTATATGAATATATAATGACCACTGGCAATATTTTCTTTCGATGGTCCATATTTCTGAGCTGGCAGGTGCCTCAGCCATGTTCACACCTCGACGGATGAGATATGTACGCATACGTGTTCCCCACTTCTTCCTTGCACCTTGTTGGGCATAGACACCCTAATATGGTGGACAGTGCATGGGCCCCCTCCTGAGGCATTATGGTTTCTGATCCACTCGGACCAGTGCAAGACACCCTAACACGCTACCACCACGTCAGTGTCTCTCTAGTGCTGGGAATGACCACCACCCACATGATACCTGCTCTGGGTGGTCCTGTGTGGGAGGTCCTGACCATTTAAATAACAGGGCAACAAAATATACAGGGAAGCAGATGGACTACAGTCTGTAATGATGCATACATAAGCTTTCCATGATTTTATAAACACTTCCTTTGTACGTTCTCCATGTCATCTGACCTCAGTAAGAGCTGGAATCCACCTAAATGAAGCTGCTACGGTTGTTTCTACTTCAGCCCCTTTTCACAGAAGCCACGCACAGCCGTTTCCTCCTGTCCCTCAATTGAACTATACATGAGCGTGTTTTGTTTGCTTCAATAACGCTAGTGGAACATATTTTGATGGAAATGCGTATGATTTACAGACTCAGAAGCGAGCTGCGGTTTCATCTTTGTAGACGAGCAAATAAGTTGACGTTTTTATTGCTGTTTTTTTTTTCATTATGGCAGCCAGAGAAAGATAAATCAATAAAGCCACAGTCTGTTTTATCTCGGCACGGCACTCTGGAGACGTATGGATTGTGTTTTTCAGCAGGGGGTTCTAGCTCCTCCTCTTTCACCCTCCCTACAATTGCTCGCTAGCAGCTTCACACAGAGAGAGGCAACCATAAGTGACTTTACGTGCACTTATTAATCGAGTCCAGGAAATAGATCTTGTCTGTAAGCCGTTCACTCCGTTTGCATTCAGCTGAGTAGTCAGATAATGTCCCACCTCCCGATCTGTATGAGTCGGGCCATTATCAGATTTCTGTTCTGCAACCAGCCAGTCAATTCACGTACGTAACAATAAAACTCAAACTTCATTCTGCGGCTTTCCCTGAAAATACCCTCATCATCAAAAGAATAGCTGCACTCAGAAGGAGGTGTGAGAGTGCAGTGCTGTTGGGAAGGAAGGTAAAGGTCATCAGGATCAATAAATGATAAATTTAGACTGATATGATCAATATTTATTGAGCTACACATACAGAAGTCTCTCGGCATGGCGTCAGGCCGCCATGTTTGCTAACCCAACATACCAGATGTCTCGGTATGGAGTTGTAGAGGTTCCTAATGGTGTCCTGTGATAATCCATCCCATGCAGCTTGAATATCCTCACACAGTTCCTGCAGATGGAGCAGTAGGGGTGGAGTGATGCCAGGCCTTCATCCTGGTGCTGACCACGGTGCCTCCACACATGCATTCGCTGGTCATCTCCACCAAGATAAAAGCGGAACTCGTCACTAAAGATGACCGGCTGACATTCTGAGTCACCCCAGTACAGTCTGCCATGACCCCATTGCGGTCTTTTGTGACGTTGACATGGTGTTAAGGACAGTCATCGTAATGGTCTGTGTGCATGTATTCCTGCGTCCTGCACCAATGGTGCTGGCACTAACAGGATGACTCCTGTAGGACATCACTGCTTACTGAATGCCTGTAGTTATGGCTGTTGGGTCGGTCAGGTACAGCGATAAGGCCCATCATTGGTATGTCTCACAATGTCAAACCTTCCCACCAAGTTCCTGTCGGCTGATTCCTTCTGGGTGCAACTACTTGAGTGTAATGAGTTTTAGCTGACGCTCTTATCCAGAGCGACTTACAAGGTTAATCATATTACAGATAGGCCAATGTAGTGTTAGGAGTCTTGCCCACGGACTGTTATTGGTGTAGCACAGCATAGTCACTTAGCCCGGGATTCGAACCCCAGTCTCCCACATGTGGTGGTGGCTACTTGCCGGGTAGTGGTGTTATCCACTGAGCTACACCAACCACCAATCTTCATTCCTCCATGGCATCAGGGTTTTGTTCTTCGTCCATTCGGGTTTCCAATCACTCCTACCGTGTATCACCTTGCTAGATTTTGGCAATGTCAGCCTCCCTCACTTGACCTACCATTTGTGTTTGAAGCAGCTCTCTTTTGAAAGGTTCCAGTGAACGGATCCCAACGTCCCATCCAGGAGTACCTACAGCGTCAACTCCTCTCTTTCAGAAAGTCTGCAGATCCCCAGATGAGATCAAAACTTCTCCTTGGCTGTCTCTAAACCCCTAAACAGCAGGGAAGCTGGAGTGGGCCTTGCCTTTTCCTCTCCCTTTCATACACCACAAATAAGATCCCCCTCTATTTACCCCTCAAAGGAACTGATTAACATTATACCTGCGTGTTCCCTTCCTCTGGATGGTAAAATCGGGACGTTGAGTAGGCCGGGTGTCTCTTTCTGACAAACAGAGCAGAGATAAAAGCCGCTGGCGCTCTTTGTTGTGAACGTGAGTGTAGGGTATTCTTTTTTTCCCCCCCTTCCCTTTTTGGCCACTATCATAGGTGTTAAGGGCCTGCTCTGTCAAACAGTTCTTGCATATACTTCAGAGGCTTTTAAAACCTGAACATCTGATGAACAGAACTCCGCGGGCAGCTCTGGAGAATTCCGAGACTCCACGGCAAAAGTCAGGGGAGCCGCCAAACTTAATCCAGCTGCCTCTTCAGCACTTTTGGGCTGTTGGCTCGTCACTACTGGGACGTGCTAACCTGGGTAACTTAAGGCAACCAAACCATTTTAATTGCCAAGTCTTTTCTTTGGGGCTTTTGGTGCAAGCCGTCCCCCAAACCGCCAGCCCCCACCCCCCCCATCTGAATGTCCTTGCGATAGTTTACAGATCATAGCGCTAGTCCTCAATGCATATGATGATTAAGGGCGAGCTGTCTTATAGCAGTGCCCCCACTGAAACTCACAGATGGCCCTGTTTCCTGAGTGCACTGTTTGCTTAGCCACAAGTATTAGGATGAATGAGCTTTACTTCCAAGCTCACAGTACACAACGGGGGGATTGTGTAGAAGCTGGCCATGCATACTTCCAAATCTGTATCCTTTTCCCGCTTGCGGCTGCTTTCCCACAGCCTTATTAAACATAATCCTAGCCTGAAAAGAATTTCCAGTATTAATGCTACAGTGGCAAAGAAACGTAGACCATGATTAGGCCTAATCTGTGTCTGGGAAACTGGCACGTAAGGCTGTAGGTCCATATTGCATTCCGATATTCCAATTTTCCAGTGCTGTGTTTCTAGCTTCAGGTTGCTAACCAAATTAGCATCATGCAGAAATGCCTATTTGTTGCTCTTGGGCTCCCCCTACAGCTGTGGAGAGCATTTCAGAGCATCCCAAATGCCGCTGTTGATGATCTGAAGGATGTGGAAAATCGAAGTGTCTTTTGCATGGAGCTGCGTCATGCAGGAGTATGGACACTGTGTAAACAACTGGGGACTCGGAATTCTCAGAATTCCATCAGAATTCCAACAGAGCAGATGGAACCATATGCGGCTTTACAATGTAGAGTAACCGTACAGGATTTAATTGCAGTAGCTTCGAACCTTTAAGGCTAATTTGCTGTGAGATTGACGAAGAACTGATCGAACTTTCTGGCGTGAGGGGAATTTATTTCTTTGTATGTTAGTCAGAAACGAGACTGAGGGTAGATGACTTTTGGCATCCGGAAAACTACAAATCTCCGTGAAACAGGAATGAGACAAATAAGGTCACAGTCTACAACCTTTCTTGAATAACATTAGCATGGATGAATCTGCTAATGGCCTTCTGTAGTTTTCCTGTTAACCCATCCATTTTTTTCCATGGTGTGCTTTTTTTTCCCTTTCCTGCTTCCTCCAACATCATTTTCATCCATCTCTTCCCGGTCTCTGCCATGATGTCCATGCTGGGAATACCGCCAGCATTTTTTTTTTTTTATAAAGGATTTATTGATAATGTCTGGATTGGAATGTTGCAGTACACACTTCTGTCCCTATTGAGTTTTTAGTAAATTTAAAAAATATATATATTTTCTAGTGCGGTGGATAAAAACAGTTTTAGACATTGAAAGATTATTAAATTCTCCTCACAATGCCTTGGATTTTTTCAACTCATCTTCTGATTGGTTGTGCAGTTGATAGCGCCTCTAATGCTTGAATATTGTTTTCCAATTCCACAAAATGTGTATTCCTAGTATACCTAGTATTCCTAGTGTAGTATAACATAGATGAAAAGGCAACACGGTAAGCATGTCAGAAACCAAGCCATGTGATATACGCCTATAGTCCATCCTTCTATAAGATCCATGTTGTGGTGAGTAGAAGGAATACTTTGGAAGACTGGGATTACTAAAACCCCATATATACTAGATTAAGAACTGACATTATTAAAATTATTAATATCTTGGAAAACTGTTAAAGAACATCTGCACCTGAGGTCTGATCTAGTGTTTGGGAGATACCTGTCCAAGCTAGCATCCTCTTATACACAGTCAAACCACATTATTATGACCGCTAGCTAATCTCCAGAGTAACCGCCGACAGCAGCAGGGACAGCAGCTAGACGGCCTGGGGATGACTCACAGTAAGGTCCTGGTAGGTTGTCACAGGTACCTGCAGTGCATCCCACAGCTGCTGGAGGTGCCTGGGCGAGAATCCATAGACTAAACACACCGATCGAGGTGGTCCAAGTCTGGGGAACTAGAGAGACTGGGTAGTACTTGGAAGTTTTGGTCTTCCAACCAAGGTTGAACATTTCTAGTCATGTGATATGCCACCCCTTTTACTCATGACAGCAACGAGGGATACGTGTGCAGACCACCTATCGTGCACCTCATATACCCACCATGCCAGCTCATGTGACTTACATGAGCTACTTGCTGCCGTAGCGGTCATAATAATGTGACTCGACTGTGTAGCTAGCTGGAGACCCATAGCTGTTGGTGTGTGTTGTGGTGTAAAGCCTTAGCTGAGGCTGAGCATTCACTGAGGAGAGAGTTTAGGGCAGTTATTTGCCATTTGGGCACATAACAGAGGAATTTAACCCACCAATGATTGGAACACCCATGTACACACACTAGTGAACACACACAGGTGAGCACACTTGCCTGGATTGGTAGAGAGCCCTATCCACGACACCTGGGGATAATTTGGCGGTTAGGTACCTTGCTCAAGGGCACTTCAGTCGTTACTGGTGGTTCAGGGATCGAACCTCCAGCCCATTGCCTCCTCCGTCGCATGCATGCATCTGCAGTGGGCCACAGCGGGCGTCCCAGGCCCAGAGTGGAAATGACGAGGTATGACATGTTCACATCCCAGTGCAAGGTAAAGTCATCAAATACCATGATGCCATAACATGTTCCGTACACTCAAGCTTCAATCACTAGGGGCCAGTTTCCTAGACCCCTGACTCAGACTAAGACTAAGCTAAAAAGCTTTTCCTCCCAATTTTAATGGGAATCTTTGCAATTCACATGTATGGGAAGTATACCTAAGGGGTTTCCCACTGTACTCCTGGAAATCAACCCCCCTGCGGAATCCTGAGCTGGAACTAACGCCCATCTACAGTCTCAGCTTCGGAAAGTAAAACCTGCTGAACTTCTCTAATATCCATGCTGAGGAACCGAGTTCATGCCCTGGAACCGACAGCCTCAGTAGGGGACACTTAAGCAAACTAGGAAATAAGGTCTCTTTCTTCTCCTCTTTCTTTGTTCCTCTAAAACGTTCCCAGGCATAATAAAAGATAGCAGCCCTCCTTTCATTTGATGTGGCGCTGCCGTGTATGCAGCTGTCAACATCAAGCACAGCGTCTTTGGATCCGCGCGACGGAGGAGGCGGGATTTATTCCAAGGCGCCACTGGCGCAACGTGGTTGAAAGCCAGAGCGGGGTTCCTTAGGGTTCTAGTACAGGCTTTGTTCCGAGCGCACTCGTGTGTTATATGTTGGACGACAGACACGCTTCTATTTCCACAGCAGCTTCTTCAGTAGTTGAGGGTCTGCAGGCCATCTGTGCCGCCTTGGAAATGGATTTTGACTGGTGTAAATTAGCACTCTGGAGTTGTGACAATGCATGTTGAGGACGTGGCAGTACTCCTTCCAATGTTCCTATATAAGCTCATGGGACAAAGAACGAGTCACCTACGGCTGAAACATACTCAATAGTGTGTAATGCCTTCAGTGGGCCTGGACTGGACAAGTTTCTGGGTGTAGGTCAAATCAATGTTCAGTCACTCTAAGGATCCATCTAAGAATTGCCCAGTTGGGCCAGATTTTTGGGATGCCTTCCCTGGCACAATTCTAATTTCCTGTTGACTGGGATTTCAGCCATGACCATGTGCTTCCATACACCTGCAGATTCAGCTACTTCCTCCACACTATGGTTAGCTCCACCCAGAAGGAGGTGTGGGATTGCAGTGCTATGGGGAAGGAAGATAAAAGGTTGGTGGCGTCTCTCAGTTTGCTAACTCAACATGTCAGACGTCTCGGTATGGAGTTGTAGAGGTTCCTAATGGTGTCCTGTGATAATCCATCCCATGTAGTGGCTGTTGGGTCAGTCGGGTACAGCGATACGGCCCGACCCTGGCAGAGCGGCCTGACACTTGAATCATTTGCAGTCCCAGTCATTTTTGGGCCCACCTAAAGCCTTCCCGAGAGGCACGAAACTTCACACACAGCCATACTGACCCGCACTCCTCTATCTGTCGTTTATTCATCCCTCGTTCCTCCAATAGAGTCCCAGTCATTCTTGAACGCAACCCGAAGTCGGCTGTTTCCTTTGCCCGAGACCCACCAAACTTTACGTCCTCACTAAGGTCCCCGGCACTAATCCACAGCCATACTGACCCGCACTCGTCTACTTGTCGTTTATTCATCCCTCGTTCCTCCAATAGAGTCCCAGTCATTCTTGGACCCACCCGAAGTCGGCTGTTTCCTTCCCGAGAGACACAAAACTTCACTTACACGCTAAGGGCAGGTCTCTAAGCACTAATCCACAGCCATACTGACCCGCACTCCTCTATCTGTCATTTATTCATCCCTCATTCCTCCAATAGAGTCCCAGTCATTCTTGGACCCACCCGAAGTCGGCTGTTTCCTTCACCCGAGACCCATCAAACTTCACACCCTCACTAAGGGCAGGTCCCCACAGCCATACTGACCCGCACTCCTTTATCTGTCGTTTATTCATCCCTCGTTCCTTCAATAGAGTCCCAGTCATTCTTGGACCCACCCACAGTCAGCTGTTTCCTTTGCCCGAGACCCACCAAACTTCACATACTCACTAAGGGCAGGTCCCCAGGCACTAACCCACAGCCATACTGACCCGCACTCGTCTACTTGTCGTTTATTCATCCCTCGTTCCCCCAATAGAGTCCCAGTCATTTTTGGACCCACCCACAGTCAGCTGTTTCCTTCCCCTGAGACCCACCAAACTTCACGTCCTCACTAAGGACAGGTCCCCAGGCACTAACCCACAGCCATACTGACCCGCACTCCTCTATCTGTCATTTATTCATCCCTCATTCCTCCAATAGAGTCCCAGTCATTCTTGGACCCACCCGAAGTCGGCTGTTTCCTTCACCGAGAGCACTTCAACCCTCACGCTAAGGCAGGTCCCACTAATTCCACAGCCATACTGACCCGCACTCCTCTATCTGCCGTTTATTCATCCCTCATTCCTCCAATAGAGTCCCAGTCATTCTTGGACCCACCCGAAGTCGGCTGTTTCCTTCACCCGAGACCCATCAAACTTCACACCCTCACTAAGGGCAGGTCCCCGGCACTAACCCACAGCCATACTGACCCGCACTCATCTACTTGTCGTTTATTCATCCCTCGTTCCTCCAATAGAGTCCCAGTCATTCTTGGACCCACCCGAAGTCAGCTGTTTCCTTCCCCCGAGACCCACCAAACTTCACGTCCTCACTAAGGGCAGGTCCCCAGGCACTAACCCACAGCCATACTGACCCGCACTCGTCTACTTGTCGTTTATTCATCCCTCGTTCCTCCAATAGAGTCCCAGGCATTTTTGGACCCACCCACAGTCAGCTGTTTCCTTCCCCCGAGACCTACCAAACTTCACATCCTCACTAAGGGCAGGTCCCCAGGCACTAACCCACAGCCATACTGACCCGCACTCCTCTATCTGTCGTTTATTCATCCCTCATTCCTCCAATAGAGTCCCAGTCATTCTTGAACGCAACCCGAAGTCGGCTGTTTCCTTCGCCCGAGACCCACCAAACTTCACGTCCTCACTAAGGGCATGTCCCCAGGCACTTACCCACAGCCATACTGACCCGCACTCGTCTACTTGTCGTTTATTCATCCCTCGTTCCTCCAATAGAGTCCCAGTCATTTTTGGACCCACCCGAAGTCAGCTGTTTCCTTCCCCAGAGACCCACCAAACTTCACATACACACTAAGGGCAGGTCCCCAGGCACTAACCTACAGCCATACTGACCCGCACTCCTCTATCTGTCGTTTATTCATCCCTCGTTCCTTCAATAGAGTCCCAGTCATTCTTGGACCCACCCGAAGTCGGCTGTTCGCCCGAGACCCACCAAACTTCACATCCTCACTAAGGGCAGGTCCCCAGGCACTAACCCACAGCCATACTGACCCGCACTCCTCTATCTGTCGTTTATTCATCCCTCATTCCTCCAATAGAGTCCCAGTCATTCTTGGACCCACCCGAAGTCGGCTGTTTCCTTCGCCCGAGACCCACCAAACTTCACATACTCACTAAGGGCAGGTCCCCAGGCACTAACCCACAGCCATACTGACCCGCACTCGTCTACTTGTCGTTTATTCATCCCTCATTCCTCCCATAGAATCCCAGTCATTTTCGACTCAAACCAAGCAGTAATGTTTCCGTTCGCCTCACTAAGGGCATGTCCCCAAACACTAATCCATAGCCATACTGGTCCGCACTCGTTTACTCATCCCTCGTTCCATATTAGCAAGCTGCGCAACCATTCATGCACTTTTCTAGTTATTATTATTATTATTATTATTTGGGGTGCAGCTACTTGTGTATCTATTCCTTAGATGGTGAAGGTGTTTATAGCCCCATCGTCCTCATGCAACGCCATCTGCAGGAGCCTGAATTTGATAAAACCTTAAACACTCATTTCGTGTCTGGTGAGCTTGTAATAAATTGCGATGACATCGTGAGGAAATTGCAAAGCAGCGTAAGATAACCGTGGTTCTGGAAAAGCTGCCGTTTAATTTAAATTCCAACCAAAATCAAATCAAAACCTCACCAGATGCCTGATCAAGGGAGTCAAAGTGGTAGGCTTGGGATTCATCATCGCGTCTGATCTTTCTTAATAATCAAGCTTGTGATGTAATATCAGTTATTGTGCCAAGTTGGAGCCAATTTAGAGCCGAACTGTTGTTGTCTCAAAGGGAATGATTGATGCTAATGACTAAGAGAACTTTGCTTTGGTGTATCGACCCACTGTTTGGTTAATTAAGCTGTTTCTCATTTAATAATCGAGACGTAGAAATAGTCAGGAAAGAAACAGAGTGAATGAGGTTAATGGAAGGATCTGGATATCATTAGGAGAACATCTCTCGGGGAACGTTCAGACTCGTCTCCAACAGTTATATGCCACAGATGTACAAGGCGAATGCAAATCAAATTCGTGATGGATGAAACTGAGGTTTATCGCTGATGCTGTTTGATTTAGGGACATGATCCCTGTAGAGGCCCTCACCACATAAAGAGGGAGAAGGAATATGTGGTGATTTGAAAAGGAATTAACAGGCTCACGGTCCTTTTCCAGCGCTCTCTCATTCCTTTTGATATGTGGTTTCTAACTGAGCACCACGTTCCTTAATGGCTGCGAATTGCTTTCAACTCTACCCTCAAATTGCGTTCGTAGCCGCGAGAGTGCTTGGCCCTGTTTTTCTTGCTAAAAAAGGAGAAAAGAAGACAAGCAGTTTCCCGTTCTGGGCTTTGACATTTCCAGACAAGTCTGTCTATCATATCTTCTCGGACGATCATATCCCGAGATATTCACCACCTGCTTCTAGGCCTAAATGGAAGTGTTCACGTTACTGTTGTTGGAAGTTATGACCACATTAGGAATCAGTAGTGCACTCAGTGGCTCAGTAAGTGTAATGTGTTAGTGTGCTGTAGGTAGTGTGTTGGTGTACAGTAACTCGGTAAGTGTAATGTGTTAGTGTGCTGTAAGTAGCGTGTTGGTGTACAGTAACTCGGTAAGTGTAATGTGTTAGTGTACTGTAAGTAGTGTGTAGGTGTACAGTAACTCAGTAAGTGTGATGCGTTAGTGTGCTGTAAGTAGTGTGTTGGTGTACAGTAACTCAGTAAGTGTAATGTGTTAGTGTGCTGTAAGTAGTGTGTTGGTGTACAGTAACTCAGTAAGTGTAATGCGTTAGTGTGCTGTAAGTAGTGTGTTGGTGTACAGTAACTCAGTAAGTGTAATGTGTTAGTGTACTGTAAGTAGCGTGTTGGTGTACAGTAACTCAGTAAGTGTAATGTGTTAGTGTACTGTAAGTAGTGTGTTGGTGTGCAGTAACTCAGTAAGTGTAATGCGTTAGTGTGCTGTAAGTAGTGTGTTGGTGTACAGTAACTCAGTAAGTGTAATGTGTTAGTGTGCTGTAAGTAGTGTGTTGGTATACAGTAACTCAGTAAGTGTAATGCGTTAGTGTACTGCAAGTAGTGTGTTGGTGTGCAGTAACTCAGTAAGTGTAATGCGTTAGTGTACTGCAAGTAGTGTGTTGGTGTGCAGTAACTCAGTAAGTGTAATGCGTTAGTGTACTGCAAGTAGTGTGTTGGTGTGCAGTAACTCAGTAAGTGTAATGTGTTAGTGTACTGTAAGTAGCGTGTTGGTGTACAGTAACTCAGTAAGTGTAATGCGTTAGTGTGCTGTAAGTAGCGTGTTGGTGTACAGTAACTCAGTAAGTGTAATGCGTTAGTGTGCTGTAAGTAGTGTGTCGGTGTGCAGTAACTCTGTAAGTGTAATGTGTTAGTGTGCTGTAAGTAGCGTGTTGGTGTACAGTAACTCAGTAAGTGTAATGTGTTAGTGTGCTGTAAGTAGTGTGTTGGTGTACAGTAACTCAGTAAGTGTAATGTGTTAGTGTGCTGTAAGTAGTGTGTCGGTGTACAGTAACTCAGTAAGTGTAATGCGTTAGTGTGCTGTAAGTAGTGTGTCGGTGTGCAGTAACTCAGTAAGTGCAATGCGTTAGTGTGCTGTAAGTAGTGTGTTGGTGTACAGTAACTCAGTAAGTGTAATGTGTTAGTGTGCTGTAAGTAGTGTGTTGGTGTACAGTAACTCAGTAAGTGTAATGTGTTAGTGTGCTGTAAGTAGTGTGTCGGTGTACAGTAACTCAGTAAGTGTAATGTGTTAGTGTGCTGTAAGTAGCGTGTTGGTGTACAGTAACTCAGTAAGTGTAATGTGTTAGTGTACTGTAAGTAGCGTGTCGGTGAACAGTAACTCAGTAAGTGTAATGTGTTAGTGTGCTGTAAGTAGTGTGTTGCTGTACAGTAACTCAGTAAGTGTAGTGTGTTAGTGTACTGTAAGTAGTGTGTTGGTGTGCAGTAACTCAGTAAGTGTAATGTGTTAGTGTGCTGTAAGTAGTGATTTGGTGTACAGTAACTCAGTAAGTGCAACGTGTTAGTGTACTGTAAGTAGTGTGTTGGTGTACAGCAACACTGGCAGCCTCAACCATATACCCCACCTAACTGTATGTTGAATGTTAATTGATCTTGTGTTGCATAGCATCCAAAGGCATTTTGGAAGGTGGGGTTGTATGTACACAGGCATGGAAACTCATGGCGGGTGTAGAACACATAACCCACTTTAAGCAGGTTCCAAGGCCTCAGCAGTCAGAAGGTTTACTTCTGCACTGGGAAGGCGCTGACATGTAGATACAAGCTTCCAACAGGTTTACTCTTGGCTCCAGGGCTCTTTGAGACTGCCCTTTCGGCTGGTACCACACTTAGAGTGGTCATTATAGTGTGCACCTTTTGGCTGTGTACTTCTGTCTGACAGTTAGACAAAAGGGTTTGCAAGCTCTTACCGCTGTAGCCATCCTCTCCATGAACACAGAGGAATACCGTGCTGGGCTCCCTTCCAGCTTTAGCCAAGCCCAACAAAACAACGACATACGTTAAGACATAGATATACCCATCATGCACTGCTCATCAATAGAACAGCAGCACCCAGAAGGAACCAGCTGACAGGAATGAAACTTGGTGGGCAGGTTTGACGTTGTGAGGCATGCTAATGAGACAAGTTGCACGCTGGAGTGACCATGTGACGTAAGCAAGGACGGGCCTTATCGCTGTACCTGACTGACCCAACAGTCACTCTTGGGTGCATTCAACGATCCGTGATGCCCTCCCTAAGTCATCCTGCTAGTGTCAGCACCATTGGCAGACGGCTGCACAATGCACAGACTGTTAACATGACTGCCCTTAACACCATGTCAACGTCTCCAAAGACTGCAGTGGTGTCGTGGCAGACTGTCATGGAGTGACTCAGAATGGCAGCGGCTCATCATCAGTGACGAGTCCCGCTTTAGAGACGACCAACGAATCTGTGTGTGGAGCCACCGTGGTCAGCACCAAGTTGGATGATTTGCTGTCGCGCATCGCACGTCCAGAAGGCCTGGTGTCACTCCACCTCCACCCCTACCGCACCATCTGCAAGAACTGTGTGAGGATATTCAAGCTGCATGGGATGGATTATCACAGGACACCATTAGGAACCTCTACAGCTCCATACCGAGACATCTGGCGTGTTGGGTTAGCCTTTATCTTCCTTCCCAACAACACCGCAATCCCACACCTCCTTCTGGGTGTAGCTGTTTTTTTGATGATGGGTGTTACAGCTATTTTAACTGCTAATGAAATAAGTAAATGGTGGTCTCTGACTTTTGATACCGCGGACCTAGCGGAATGCTTAAACCCATGCTTCCCAATCCAGCTGCTGTACATGGCTACAGAGCTCTGTAGCATCTAATCCATTCATTTGAAGGATATCAGATTGGCCGAAATGGTCTCGGATTACAGGACCGCATTGTTCTCCCGTGTTTGATGTTCTCCTCAAGACTATTCACCAGCACAGGTGTCTGCATTTCATCATGCCTGCCTAGAACGGTGTGTGCCGAAGTGCCACCTTTTGGGGTGATCTCATACGCATGATGAAACTCTTTCTCTTGTCACCAGCCCGCTGGATCCCATTATCCGGCACTTGCCGAGTGGTGCCTCGCGTTATTTCTGACCCATTAGCCAACCGTAAGAGACCTCTCTATGAACACACCCAGAGACGTGCCTTATTTCTACCATCTCACCATTAGCATAGCCATTTAGCCTCCTCCTTTCTTGAAGCCTTCCCCTTGAAATTAGAGAACGGGCTCCAGGGTCCCACAAAAATGGAAGACGGCACAATGCAGCCAGCCTGAAGCCTCGAGATATTTCGCTTATCCCCCCAACACACCCTCCCACCCAACCGGGTGATCCGAATCCACGGACGTCTGGCTAATTCAGCCTCCTCCAAATGTTTGTACTCAGGCAAATCGTCAGAAGCACCTCTTCTGGACTTAATAAGACGGCGAGCGGCGGCGTAAATCTCGTCGGCCATGTGGGGAATTAATGCAGTGTTGATAACCCCGTAATGGCCCTTCAGTGCGATCATGGCTATTAGAAGCAGCTTTTCGCCAGGCTGCTTAACACATACTGTATTATTGGATCATTGCAGTCGCGGGCTGGATGACACTCGTGCTATCTTTTTCATTAACGCGGTCACATAAATCCTGCCGTGCTCTTGTCAGGCACTCACAAAAGCCCTCCAACTGTTATTCCCTTCTAATGAAGGCTTTTATGTAAATACTTGGCCATTTTTTGTTTCGCCCTGGTTCACCTACAGCACGCTGATTCAGAGGAAAATTTTAAAGTGGGAAAATAATAATGAAAATAATAATAATAATAATAATAATAATAATAAAAGCCCGCAAACATGAAAAGAGCGTCTGCAGGAACGGAGAAAAAAAAAAACGTCAGGATAACGAATTTGCCGTGTCATGGTGCCTAATGTTTCCCATTCTCCAAACAAATTGCTAAACGCAGGCCGTCGGTCGTATCATTAAACATTGCGTATTAATGCTAACCAAATGCGCTTCTTTGGCACATGCTTACACGACGCTCGGCGCGACGGTTCGGTTGTTAGAGGATTGAGGCCTAATACTGACTTCATGAGCAGGATGTGAAATTTTAATTGACGCGTCAAGCTTACGCAACCCATCGGCGGATCCGGTAATACCTGCATCTACTGGCTAGTAATGAAAAGGACTGAGACGTTTGAGCCGTAATGAGTCACAGAGGTTCCGCTACATGCAGCCTTTGAGGACCACTTAACACCGTGTTGTGATATTTTATCAAATAAGAACAAAACCGGCCCTGGTGTCTGCCGGGAAGCCGGTTTTAATAAGAGATTGCCGTGTACAGTTGCTTTGTCCCTTCCTTTCATGAGCACCATTCGCTAAATTATCACCATGTATTTAAAAAAAGGTGCACAGTTTTACAAAAGCCAGGGCTGCATGTGAAACTCAGAGCAGAGATAAGTAGATTATGCTGCCAGCGCTTTACTTGCTGTTCTCAGGGCTACAGGACACCTACATAAGCTTGTCATAACAATGACGTAAGCCTACATAAAACCATCATCCATCATGAACGCAGTTTTAGACAACTTGGATCAAACTTGGCGAGTGTAACCTTTATAGCGACTGACGCCTGTTTTAATAAGCATTTATAAACATCCATGTAAAGTTTATATCTGTTGTCATTACAAGCTTATGTAGGTGTCATGTAGCCTTATGGACTGTACCCTACAGTAAAGTGTTACCAGTATGCTGGACCTGTAACTGACAGCTACAGAAAATAACAGTAGCTAAACAACTACCTTATCAGCTTCATTGTTTTGGTACGTATACAGTTATTCTAAATGTGATGCCATCAATGGGAGACGGTTCTGGACTGCAGGAAGGTCAGTCTAGAACCCAAACTCCTGCAGAATGTTTCTTTTCCCTGAAAAAGATTATTCATTTAGCGTTAATGGTGCCCAATGCTAATTTTTCAACCACCATTATACTCTACTGTACTATACTATAAAGTACTAAACCATACTGTACTCATATACACTATACTGCATTGTACTACACTATACTGTACTACACTATAATGTACTACACCATACTGTACTCATATACACTATACTGCATTGTACTACACTATACTGTACTATACTATAAAGTACTAAACCATACTGTACTCATATACACTATACTGTATTGTACTACACTATACTGTACTATACTATAAAGTACTATACCACACTGTACTCATCTACACTATACTGCATTGTACTACACTATACTGTACTATACTATAAAGTACTAAACCATACTGTACTCATCTACACTATACTGCATTGTACTACACTATACTGTACTATACTATAAAGTACTACACCATACTGTACTCATTTACACTATACTGCATTGTACTACACTATACTGTACTATACTATGAAGTACTGTACCATACTGTACTCATATACACTATACTGCATTGTACTACACTATACTGTACTACACTATAAAGTACTAAACCATACTGTACTCATCTACACTATACTGCATTGTACTACACTATACTGTACTATACTATAAAGTACTACACCATACTGTACTCATTTACACTATACTGCATTGTACTACACTATACTGTACTATACTATGAAGTACTGTACCATACTGTACTCATATACACTATACTGCATTGTACTACACTATACTGTACTATACTATGAAGTACTATACCATACTGTACTCATCTACACTATACTGCATTGTACTACACTATACTGTACTATACTATGAAGTACTGTACCATACTGTACTCATATACACTATACTGCATTGTACTACACTATACTGTACTATACTATAAAGTACTAAACCGTACTGTACTCATCTACACTATACTGCATTGTACTACACTATACTGCACTATACTATAAAGTACTACACCATACTGTACTCATCTACACTATACTGCATTGTACTACACTATACTGTACTATACTATAAAGTACAATACCATACTGTACTCATCTACACTATACTGCACATCACTATACCACACAATACTATAATGCGATATACTATGTTATACTGTATTATACCATACTGTACAATACTATGTTGTACTCATTTTTCCCTACCTGTATACTATAGTACACTATACTGTACTGTACTGAACTGCACAATACTACACAATACTCTACTACATTATAATGTACAACACTATACCACACTGGACTATAATGTAATATACTATACTATACTATACTATACTATACTATACTATACGGCACTATAGTGTGCCATCCTACACTATACTGTACAATGCTACTTATGTAATATACTTTATGTAATATACTAAACTATACTGTATTGTACTGTACTTCATTGTACAGTTCTAAGCTGTACTAAACTTTCCCAACCCATATACTATACTCTAGTATACTATACTGCACTGTACTTTAAGGTGCTTTATAATACTGTACTCTGCTATACTGAACTGCACTGTACCACACTACACTGTACTGTAATATACTATACTGTACTATTCACTAAATAGTAAAACCAGGTAAATACATTATATACAAATATAAAAAGCTGACTCGACCCATCTTGGTGTACTCGAGCCCTGTAAACATTAATTTACTTCTTCCTGAATGTTTTTATTAATTTTACATATGGCTTTTTTTATACACAGACAGCAGTAAAACCTGAATCCCATCACGGAGCCTTTTCTAAACAAAGCTGGCAGGGATGCGTTTAGCTCTCGGTGAACTTTCATGTGTCGTCCTTATGGCTGGAAGTTGGTGATGATGTTGCTAAGGAGACGTGTGTGTGTGTGCGTACTGGAACCGCAGAGACCTTGACAGCCCGCTCAACACTTCAGAACGACATGCTTCCCCTTACAGCTGCTGCTGGCATCTCTCTCTCTCTCTCTCTCTGTCTCTCACTCTCTGCCACCTCACTCTGTGTCATTATTTCACCTTGGAATTTGCGAAGGACAGTCAGGCCGTCACGTGGCCTATCAGTCACTCATCATTTTCTATCTGCAGCAGGTAATTTGGAGGGAGGCTTTCACCATGAACCTATCCATGCACGGAAAGATGAGATTCTCTCTCTCTCTCTCTCCCTCTCTCTCTCTCTCTCTCTCTCTGTCTCTCGTTCTCCTTCTTTAGCATTTGGCGGGGGAAGGATTGAGAAGGCTGTGATTGCCAGCGGAGAGCAAGGAAAAGCCCGGAGGAGCTGCCGTTCCTCCACAGCTTTTGACAGACAACATTTTTGTGTCTTGACATACTGTAGCATATGACTGCCATCTTCATACATCGCTGGGCTCATAAACCGGGTTGTATTTTGACACCATGTTCCTGATGACTGACTCCACGTCCCTGCGATTTCAGCAACTGTTAGTTTATGTACAAACCTTCATTTAAAGCTCATGTATGTTTTCATGTTGTTGCTGTAATAAGAAAACTCTGTATCTCCAAAAAGTCCAAATGTTCTTATCTTGATACCCTCACCATCAAAAGAGCAACCCACAGGAAGGAAACTTGGTGGGTAGGTTTGACATTGTGAGACAGCTTCAAGCTCGGCTATGCATGTGATGTAAGCAATGACTGGCCTTATCTTTGTACCTGACTGACCCACAGCCACGACTGTGGACAATCAGTGAGCAGTGATGCCCTTCATGAGTCATCCTGTTAGTGCCAGCACCGTTGGCAGACAGCTGTCCGACTACATGGCACAGACCGTTACGATGACTGCCCTTAACACCACGTCAGCATCGCCAAAGACTGCAACGGTGTTGTGCCAGACTGTCATGGAGTGACTCAGACTCAGTGACGAGTTATGCTTTTGTCTTGGTGGAGACGACCAGCGAATGTGTGGATGCACCGTGGTCAGCATCAGAATGTTTGTTGTCACGCGTCACATGTCCAGAAGGCCTCCACCTCCACCCCTTCTGCACAATCTGCAGGAACTGTGTGAGGATATTCAAGCTGCATGGGATGGATTATCACAGGACACCATTGGGAAGCTCTACAGCTCCATACCGTGATGTCTGGCATGTTGAGTTAGCAAAACCATACTATGTGTAGCTCAATAAATATTGATCATATCAGTCTAAATGTATCATCAGTTATTGTTCCTGGTGACCTTTATCCTCCTTCCCAACAGCACCGCACTCCCACACCTCCTTCTCAGCTGTTCTTTAGAGGATCAGTGTAGATAGAAGTTATTGAAAGGGCAGCTGGCCTTTTCCATGGAAATCCAAAGTTAGGTTCTCTCCAAAATACAGCACGTCCAGTAGCCCCTAGAGTTGTAGAGTGTGGACAGCAAGCAGCCAAGTCCTGCACTAGCCGAATCCGTCCACAGCTGGCTGAGTTATGCGTAATAAAGCTCCTGCGTACACTCCTGCGAGCACTCCTGTTTATTTTTACGCCGGTGTCCACTGAGAGAAACACAATTAGGCATTTTGCTTTCTTTATGAGACACATCTGGGGCCGTAATCAGGAGATGCTGCAGTCTAATACGGCTCCTGTGTGCCCAGGCCGCCAAGATGATGCTTTTAGAGGAGCTCCGTTCTCCCCTATTAGAAGATTTTCGAGGTGAAGTGCTATAGTGAACGGTGTCAGTGCAGCTTTGTCTTTATACTCTATCGACCTGCTACTGGCTGGCACTGGCCTTAAGAAGCTCGTGAGCATCCTCATTGAGGATACTGATGGCCATGCCAGCAGGAACACGGGGGGCGCCAACCTCTAGAGAAGGGACTTGTTGTTGCTAATGTCATTGCTCATTAGTTTAAGATACCAGAGTCTGGTGTTTTCAGCCAATGGGAGAACCGTCAGGTGGGATTGGCCAGCCTGTTGTATTTAAATGATAGGAATCTACCAAAGACTGACCTTCACAACACATGTTTGAGTTGTTGATGCTCATCAGGCTACAAGACCATCTCTACAGAGTTTGGACTGTACCATCCAGCAGCTTGAAATGTCCTGCATCTGCACGACCCTTGCACGAATCTGGAACGTCCTCTAACGGAACCTAGTTGGGAAGAAAGGCGACGGGGTCCACTCTTGATTAAAACAGCAGAGTAGCGCATCTGCAGATTACACCCGACCGGGCCGCTCTCTCTCACTTTGATACCAGTTTTCTTTTCCCATTCCAATTCTCCCCTCTCTTGCCATTCGTGGTGCTTCGAGGCATCAAAGCCTGATTGAGCAAAAACTCCCCTGCACATGTCTGGCTCCATTAGCATTCCAAGCTGACATTACACGAGGTGTTGGAAATATCACATCCTGTTCATTTGTATGTTGATAAAACGGAGTCTCCCGGCACCTGACCGTATTTGTAAATGCTATCCTTTTGACATTTCCGAATGCCAGGCAACAGCTCCTCCGCCCATGTGCCCGAGCTTCCTGCTGTACATCTTCAGGGATCCGCTGGTGTTTGTTCACACCTTCCGATAAGATTTTAATACCCGGCCCAATTCGAAAACGTACAGATAACAGTTTCGCGTTTCAGCCTATGTGGCAGAGATTCCGAGGCCTTTGCGTGGCGTTCCCTAAATCGCGGACTGCATGCACGGATGGTGTTTTTTGATTGAAGTGCTTCTCCACACCAAGATCATACAAGGCCTGAGATGAAAAGGCTATTTGACCAAGTCAGCCATTAGGTGTCTCTTGTTTACTTGTGCACTCACAAAGGCTCGCCTGAAACGGCCGGACACCAAAGCAGTGCTGGAGTCACGCTTCACGTCAAAGTGGTAATGCGTTTTTTCGTAATCTGCTGGACTGGAAAAGCGGAGATGCACTAATAGACGACGCCACTGCTGTTACGACGCAGTCAAACATTTCACGTGACGTTTCCTTATCGTGTCATTTCATCTTGATTGTCAATCTGCATAAAGTTCCTGATAGAATGGCGGGATAATTGCTATCTGTCCCTGCTGTCAGCGCAGAACTAATTGGCCCTGATGAGTTCGCTCGCTGCCTGTTATCAAGACATGACGCCACGAGTAGAGCTGCGGAAGAGGAACTTTGCAGAACTAGCAGCAGCACAGCAGAATGGTTAAGGATCATAAAGCCCATAAGCCCAAAGTGCAGTGGGCTTTACTGAGGGTTTGGGCTGACCAGGGAGACGGTCATCATCAAAACCATAGATGCACAATAGTTCCCACTGTTTCTGGTTTAAAGAGCAGTTCTGGTCTGAACCACCTCTTAGAACTTCAGTCTGAATGACTGAGCTGAAATGCTTAAGGCTAAACAGGTTGATAGGTGGAGTCCTACAGTTACATACTACAGCCCATGTGGCCCCAGACAGGACCACCGCAGATACCGTATGTATTTTATGGGTGGTGGATCATTCTCAGCACTGCAGTGACACTGATGTGGTGGTGGTGTGTTAGTGCTGGTGTGAGTGGATCTGACATAGCAGTGCAGCTGGGCACCTCAGTGTCACTACTGGACTGAGAATCATCCACCAACCAAACTATCCAGCACAACAGCACCACCAATGAAGGACTACAGGATGGCTAACACTGCACTGTGCAGCAGCAGATGGGCTATCGTCTATGACTGTACATCTACAAGGTGGACCAGCAAGGTAGGAGTGTCTAATAGAGTGGACAGTGAGTGGACACAGTGTCTAAACACTCCAGCAGTGTCTAAACACTCTGATCCCCCACCCACATACTACCTACTCTGGGGTGGTCCTGTGGGGGTCTTAACCATTGAAAAACAGGGTAATAAAGTGGTAGAGAGAAACAAAAGCCTTTAGTTGATTACAAATTGGTTCTATTTGGTCAGTGGAGCTGATAAAATGGCCAATGAGTGTAGATACAAAGGGGTGTACCTAATAAAGTGGCCAATAAGTGTATGTATGTGTGTGTGTATATATATATATATATATATGCATATATGGAAATTTGTGCGGCCACTCTGTAGACTATGTGTACGTATTTACAGCACTATGGTTTATATAATTATTAAAGGTAGGACTTTAATGGTGGTTGGATGGTTTTGACCCTTTGACCTGCAAAACTAAATAAGTTGCCCGGTATGACGTCACTGCTGACTTTCTCCGTTGTGTCAGTCTCAGGAGAAATGTATCAAACAAATATAGAATAGAAGAGGAGTGTTATCCCCTGATCGCTCCGGCAAGCTTCTCAGAGGGTCAAGGCGAGCGGAATACATTAGAAGGCGCATGCTGTGAAGCGCACTCCAGTGATCCGACATGGCCTGCATAGAGAAACTCCCGCTCCTTCAGCTCCGGCTCAGAGCGTCCGTATCTATTGTGATGCATGGCGCAAACACAAAACTGTCCATCAAAAGGTCAGGGGTCAAAGCAAGCCACCTGAAACGAATGCGATGGCACAAATCTGCCTGGGATTTGGGCTACGGCCATGTCCGAAGACGTATTAGGCTGTGCGACGGTTGGGGAATGGTAATGACAAACAATACTTTGTAATAAGCGAAGTGACAGATGCGGTGGCAGCACCCTGGCTGGTAAGAGACTCATTAGAACGGCGCCAAGCGAAAAGTCAGGGGAGCATGGCAATTGTTTTAGAGCAAATTAGCGCTGATAAATATGGCCTCCACACTAAACGGGGCCCGGGAAGTGTTTGGCTAATTAAGAAATTGATATTTGCAAAGTCGGGCCGCGCTTTCCTCGCAAATTTGGGGCGAGTTCAAGTGATTGCTCGCCGCCGAAAAGAGGCCCCGAGGAAAGGGACGAAACAGCAGCGATTAACGGCCGAATGACTCCAGGCTAGTTGCGGCTCAGCTCGGCCGGGAGACGTCCCTGGACAGTCAAGGGGAGTCTATCAATAGCTGAAAGATCCAATCTGCTTCTCTTTGCTTGAGGAATATCGAGCATGTGCGAGTGCATTTTAGCATTCAATTGGTCACTGTCACCAGTTAGGCAGGCCCGGGCGGCGCATCGCAAAAGCATCGATTTATCTGAATCCTCTTTGTTTCTGTCGCCCAGACAAACGAGGCTGGAGGGGTAAAAGCAGAGGGAAGCCTGTTGAAGGTTGCCTTTAGCACCGCCCCTTTTGGCTCCATAGAACATATAACAAAGGTTCGGAAGTCTGTGTGAATAACACTCAGCATGATTCTGTGTTTTGAATGATATGAAACACATGAGTATAAAAATATGTAAATGATCCTATTATACATTTATTACACATATATAAAGTGTTTATAAATTACATGCTACTCCTCTACCACCTCAAAATAATAATAACAATAATAATAATAATAATAATTATAATAATTATAATAAATAATAGTAAGAATAATAATAACAAAAATAATAAGAATAATAATACTAACAATAATTATAATTAGCATTATTATTATTAATAATAATAACAACAACAACAATAATAACAACAACAACAACAACAAAACAACAATAATAATAATAACAATAACAATAATAATAATAATAATAATAATAATAATAAGTATTATTATTATTATTATTATTATTATTATAAATAATATTAGCAATAATAATAACAATAATAATAAGAATAATAATATTAATAATAATTATAATTATAATTCTTACTATTATTATTATTATTAATAATAATAATAATAATAATAATAACAATAATAATAAGAATAAGAATAAGAATAAAAATAATAATATTAATAATTATTATTATTAATAATAATAATAACAACAATAATAATAATAATAATAATAATAATAATAATAATAATAATAATAATACCAATAACAACAATAATAATAATAATAATAATAATTATTATTATTATTATTATTATTATTATTATTATTATTATTATTATTATAAATACTGAATGCCTTATATTATGAAAAATATAATTACAACATTTTATTATTTGCTGTTTAATAACTTCTTGTGCTTTAGTGGAAGAGATAAGCCTCAAGGCCTTCATACAGAGACCTTAAGATGGTCAATGACATTGACATATGGCGGCCTGACGCCATACTGAGAGACAGACTTCTGTATGTGTAGCTCAATAAATATTGATCATATCAGTCTAAATGTATCATCAGTTATTGATCCTGGACCTCAAATAAATGTACTGTGCCATAATATCAAAAAACCATCAGGAATTTTCGTTATACAGTGACGCACGGTTTCGGTCAGCTGAGTCCAAGTTTGCTGGAAGTTCCATCTGCTGGAAACTACTGTATTTGTGTCCCCACATCCGCAAAGGAATTGTACAGCAGGTTGGGAGATTAAGTGTGAACATTTTTTGGACACACCCCCAACATCACTTGATGTACCGAAGTTTTATGTATGAGAAAAGACTGTAAGTCTACAGGAGGGAGGACTCTGAGAACTCGGGCTGGAGTTCTGAGTGACTTATTTATGCGAACAGGGAATAGGGAGGATACGGGATGGTGGAAGGATGGGAATACTGTGTCACTGGTGATGAAATTTAGATGTGTGTTCAGAAATAATGAGCTGGAAACAAACGAAAAATATAACAGGCACAACGGACGCATGCTTGAGTATACACAAGCCGGTTGGCTGTGTTCCCCCCCAAAAGGCCTAGACGTATCCTTTGTCGGATGGATTGTGCTCAGATCATGCGGTGACAGCTAAATGGCTTTCTCTGCCCTGGTAGACTTTAGAAGCCACGGGCAGAGGCAGCAAGGTCAGCGCAAAGTGACTTCTTTACTTCAACTAAGCCGTTCACGCGTCTCAAGGTCGTGGGGAGAGACGTTTTGTCTGAACTCAGAACAAACGATACAAACACGCACACGAGCGTGAAAGCACTCCAGCGCTTCCGGAGCTCTACAAAAGCTAACCTACTTGAAATGTACCCTTGTGGAGGGCAGATTCGCTGCGACTCAGAAGTAAATAGAAAAGAGGATTGTCTTTTCAAGGTCGCTTGTCAGATTGTTCCTGTCTCAGCGAGAGCTGTTGTAAACAGTTTTTGGGTGATGGATGATGAATGAGTTGATGAATCTCTTTTTTTTTCGTAGGGTCTTTTGTCAAAACACAGGTGTCAGTTATCATTATATTCAGTGACACCCTGTCAAACTACAACCAACAGCACGGCAATTAGCACTAAATTGAACTTTGAAAAACTCAAACTTTGAGAAGGCTTAACTTAAAACTCCATGTAGGAACGGAATTGACCGGGATTCCGGTTTTCCAGTGGTAGTAAACTCAAACGTATGTCTTCAGTTCCTTCCTGAGATTTTAGTTTTGGTTAGCCACCTTGCCTGTTTAAGGTGTAGTAACTTCAGGCTCCTGCAGATGGCGCTGCATGATGGCAATATGCCTATAAATACCTGCGGGGTGTGAGTGATGGGGTCCATAGATTGGGAAGAGGTGCTACAGTGCAGGGAATGTCTCGTTCCATGTGTGGAAAACGCTCCAGAGCAGATGTTAATGATTGGCTAAAAGGAGGGACTGAGCTTCTGGGCGTGACCAAAGACCATAGTGTGAAGGAAGTAGCTGAATCTGCAGGTTTCACCAATAGAGGCCACCCCATTAGGAAACCATGAAATGCATCTAGAACCGGTTCTAGAACATCTGTTAACCCGTTTAAATATATCTAGCATCTAGCTGTCCATGCTACATGCTAGCCAAATGACTCAAGTTGTTTTGCCTTATTCCTTTAAACACTGCGCTCACTGCAAGTAGTGCCTTGCATTTCATTGGTTTAACAAGATCATGTGACATCGTGACTCACCTACACGCTACCCACAGGCCTCTAAATGCTAGTCAATTAGTAAGCTCCCGTCTAACTCCACCCACCATGAATTCCACCCAATGGAGTGAGTTCATTCATGTGTTATATAGGTTAGATTATGATTTATGACTCGGTTCTAGTATCGTCCCGACCCTCACCCCCTCATCCCTTCTTTATGATGTCCTCCTTTTGGGGGTTATAAAAGTGGCCCCCCTATACAGAATTCAAATCATTGTCCAGCTTTCACGTGACGCTAACTGAACGCTAAACAGATGAATGAACAATGCTAGTGTATTGATAAATTAATAAATGACTGACAGGCTAGCTATCTAGCTTTTGGTTAGGCTAGGTTAGCCTTAGCTTGCCCAGTTTCTTTGCTAAGACTCTGGGCAGGGCAAGAGACATGTCATGCCTCTGGGTCTTCCCAGCTTCTCCACTCTTCGAGACTCCACTTCCCAGAGGGCCATGCTCGATGACAACATGCCCATGCACCCCCGTTCGGATTCTCCGAGTCTCTCTAGTTTGCCCGAGTTTTAACTCAGCTGTGTCTAATTACTGTCTGTATTTAAGGCTGTGGTTTACAGGGGTTCCCTGCCAAACCTAGGTTAGCAATTCTGAACGTTTACTTCTCTCGTTGTCTACTTCTGGTTTCCGACTCCTTTCGTTCCTCGACTACTCTTTCGCCTGATCCCTCTTGTTCGTGTTGTGACTCCCCGGTACGAATCTCTGCTCTCCCACTTTGGTTTTCCCATTCGGTCTATTCCTTTAAACGTGTTTGCTCTCGCTGCTTGCTCTGGTTCTGACCTCCGCCCCCGTTCCTGACTCTGTTTTAGCGTTTACCTTTATTGCTCTGTTTGCAGGTGCCTGTTGAGATTGCCTGATTGTTAATAAACTGTTTTCTGGCTTTTCAGTTCTGCACACGTCGGTCTTGGAGTCTTTTTGCCTAACAAGACGTTGGCCTTGTAATCGGTTAGGGAGGTGCTAATGGAAGCGTTTCCCAAGACTAGGACCTACATATGGTGAAATACGTGGGCAATTTTTTTGGTCATTGGGACACATCATTCAAAGGGCTTACCTAGTATTTGCTTACCACCTGCAAGAACAAGATTAAGCTACCTAGGAAGAGAAGATAGATAGAGGTTCTCTGGGTCTGGAGCCTGAGCCAAGCCATGAGTCAGTTAAGAGCTGAGATGTGCATCAGCGAACGTGTCTTACTAGAACTCTACATCCAGTTTGGAAGAGCCATTAATGTTCAGGAGTGTGCTTGCATACAAATGTCGAAAGCCTTGTGGCTACTACTCTAGGCTTCAAATGAGTGGTAGGAAACTGATAAGCAGCTTCAGATATGGCCTTCACACAGTGTACTGATAGTGAGGCAATTGGCGGAGAACTGAAGTTAAGGCACTGATTGAACTAGTAGACCAGCGTTTGACCTTGGAATTGAGAGACCTCATGAAAGAATAATGCTGGTAGAGCAGCCGGACTACATCAGTATGTTTACCATGCGGTGGTAGTCTCACATCTGGTTGGGAAGCTCACGTCTTATCTCCGGCTTTCTTTTCTTTCCGCGATTCCCATTTGGAGAGCGAGTGATCTTCTGTCAGCATTCCCTCATACAAATGTGATGCTCCTTCACTTGTTTCCCACAGAACTTTAGTAGGACAGCCGTGCCTTTCCATTTTAAGCAGCATGCCGCACGACTCTCTCTTTTTTTCCCTCTCTCTCTCTCGCGCCGCTGAAGTCATAAGGAAGATTAGCGTTAGCGCGCAGCATGAGGGCCGAAGACCACCCGCTCCAAGCGCCTAACACGGAAATGATTTGCACGATTCATTATTTATAACGCTACCCAACTTAACTCGTCCCCCAGGGGACGTTTCCAAACAGGTTACTGCTGCAGACTCCGCGCTAATGTCCTCTCGCGCGCAATTAATTATGAGGCCCATCGTGGAGCCGGCGCCTATCCTGGTGCTGCACCAAAACAACCCTCTTGTTGACACGTGTCCCTACTTTCCATTGCTCCTTGTGGTTTGAAAAAGGTGATGTCAACCATGCCAGAGGTAATTTGACTGTCAGGAGGATATGCCCTGTGTGTCCTTTAATGAGCCAAGGCAGCGGCAAAGGCTAATTAGCCACAACTTGCTCCATACCAGCTTCGGCGGAATGTTCCGGAGTTTGCCTTGGCCTTCCCTCTACCTTAGCCCTGAGAAATGTCAGCGCTTGCTGTGTTAAGCATTGGTGGCATCTAATCAACCCTAGTTGGCATGTGTCTGTGCAAACGCTCATCATTAGCCCCCTGGTTCTTTCGCTCGGCCCAGTTGTTTTTGAGGAGGAGCGGCAGTACAGCTCCAGAATGACCTTGCGTGATGTAACAAGCCTCAGATGATGTAGCTTTCCATGGGGATGACCATGGCAGCCGCCTACCCAGGATCGTGTTGACCCCCCAGTGCTGAAATGTGGAAAGGGTCCCTTATTTGGAAATTCAGTTTAATGAATAAAGACAAGACATATGTTTGTGTACTTGCTGTTCTCAAGCCTAGCATTAGCATATAGCATTTTTTAAAAAGGTTTCTGTCAGACTACCCATTTAAAATTTGAACACTTTTTCATAGTAGACATAATTTGCACGCTTCAGGATTGTCTGAAGGGTGGTGTGGGAGTGCGGTGCTGTTGGGAAGGAAGATAAAGGTCACCAGGAACAATAACTGATGATACATTTAGACTGATATGATCAATATTTATTGAGCTACACATACAGAAGTCTGTCTCTCAGTATGGCGTCGGTCCGCCATGTTTGCTAACCCAACATGCCAAACGTCTTGGCTTAAATTTGTAGAGGTTCCTAATGGTGTCCTGTGATAATCCATCCCATGTAGCTAGAATATCCTCACACAGTTCCTGCCGATGGTGCGGTAGGGGTGGAGGTGGAGTGACACAAGGCAATCTGGACGTGTGACATCTGACAACAAACTCAAAGATCTTGGTGCTGACCATGATGCCCCCACACACAGATTCATTGGTTGCCTCCACCAAGACAAAAGCGGGACTCGTCCCTGAAGATGACCTGCTGCCATTCTGAATCACTCCATGACAGTCTGGCACGACACCTCTACAGTCTTTGGCAAAACCGACTTGGCGTTAAGGGCAGCCATTGTAACATGCATGTAGTCCTGACTCTGCCGATGGTGCTGACACTAGCAGCTCATGAAGGACGTCACTGCTTGCTGAATGTCCATAATCGTGGCTGTTGGGTCAGTCAGGTACGGTGATAAGGCCCGACCTTGTTTATGTCCCATGCACAGCCGAGTGTGAAACTTGAATCATAGTCATGTCTCCCAATGTCAAACCTACCCACCAAGTTTCATTCCCGTCTGTTGATTCCTTCTGGGTGCAGCTATTTGTGCAACTATGATCTGACGACGAGTGCATGTTAAACATTGTTCCTGACGTTGTTGCACTGTAGATTTTGGAGTATGCATAACTTAGTACTTGTAACTATACTATATACTACATACTTAAACACTAGTTAGCATTAGCATTAGGTGGGACGCACCCTTACTGTCTCTGTGATCATGTTATTGAGCAGTTTCCAGTTAACCTGATTAGTTTTGTGATGTTCCACCTGGTGTTCTGTTAGCATTACACAAGCTTGTGGCTCCTCTCCTTAAAGCATGCTGCTGCCAATACGATACAGCTGAATCCCAGGTTTAACTAATTTCCACATCCTCGCATTCTGTTTATTCTTTGCACAGCATCCCAACATCTGTGTAAACCACTGTTACACATTAAACTGAAGCCAACATTGAGGATACCATATGTGGTTAGACCTGATGTAGTATAGTGGAACTGAATGTGTTTATATTGGAGTTCAGCCACTAGGGGGCACTGTTACTGGTGTGGTGGAATTGTACAGCGGAGATAGACAAGAAAAGAAGAAGCTGCCTCCATGTGTTGTCGTTTCAGCTAAGCTAAAAGAAGTTGGGTTTCCTCCCACAACCTGTTATGTTGCGTGATAAATAAAAGCCCTGAGCTTCTATATTCAAGATGTGTGTCTGAATATATCACACCTGCTAACCCTGCTAAGATGCTAATGCATCTAGCTACTCGATTTTGTCCTTCGACCAGATCTCTTTACTCTACTTACTAACACTGCTAGTACCAACACCGTTGTTACACATAGAGAACGCCATGTCTGTAGCACATGGCCTTCTCTAGCTTAGCCTTGCCTCCACTGAATCTCCTTTGCATTTCTCCTCCAATTTTTTTTTTCTCCACTCATGAATTTCCAAGCACGTGTATCTCTCTCCCCGAAGCCATTTACAGTCAGTGCGACGAGCGCATACAGTGTGGTTTGATTGAATCGAATGGCATATAGAATTCAGTCCTATCTAAATTCATGCTTTTCCGTTCCTCATCCTTGGCCTTCCAGCCTTTTGAGTGGGCAAATATGTGCTTCACAAGCCGTCACACAGTCAGATTGGGTGAAAAGTGTCGTTTCTGGTTCTTTGTGAGTTAAGCAGAAATGTCCACCAGGATGTGTGCGGATGTGTGCACACATGTACAGTGCTGTTCAGAAGTTTGGGGTCATGAAAGAGTTCAGTTCCTTAATACTAACTCATACACTGCAGTGCCATACACTAGACAGCTGGTCTATTCCGGGTTTGAAGCCATTGGGAAAGAAGATGAGGATATATAAGTCGAGTGGTTTGGTTGCTAGGTTATAAACTGTGGATTATTAATTTAAAATAATTAATTGATTAAAATAATTATGAATAGTTATGAGAAATATTCAGACCCTGTTTACACCCAGTCAATTCATGTGACTAGTGTCTGGAATGTAAGATCCTGACCCCATGCAGCCCAGAAGTGCCACCTTTCCGAATTTAGGTAATTACAAATTTCGTCTTTTTTAGACAAGGGGAGGTTCTGGAAGTCCTCTGGCCGCTCAGAGTGCATCTTGGCTGGCCGGCACTTGCCCCTCGCATGCCCTGAAAGTGCCACCTACCTGACTTCAAAATCTTTCAACTCTGTTTTAGTCCTAACTCCTGGAGACCCTAAAACCTTTTAGAGCGGCCTTTTGCCAACTCCCCGAATGTGGGGACAGATGTTAGAAACATTTCAACATTTTCAAACGTTTTTAGACAAGATAGGCTATGGAAGTCCTCTGGTTGCTCAAAGTGCACTGCTGCCAGTCTGCACTTGCCCCTCGTGCGCCCTGGAAGTGCCACCTTCCTGAATTTGGAGAGGTAGACATTTTTTTCTAAGACAAGAAAGACTCTGGAAGTCCTCTGGCCACTCAAAGTGCACCTTGTCTGGCCTGCATTTACACCTGGTAGTCAAGCTAGTGGTGGTCTGCTAGGTTTTGTGGTGGTCTGCTAGGTCTTGCGGGTGGTTGTTAGGAGCCTGATTTTCTCTAGATCTTTTTTTAATGATTCTTGGGAATGAAAGCATTAGCTGAAGGTCTGCTAGCACATTTTGCAGACGTTTTGATGTCCCCCTTCTTCCTACCCACCACCACTGGCTTGGCCTTGCACTGTCTGGTGGACTTAACGGCTACCATGCCAATTCTGCATGATCTGTGAGGGTCTCAACTCTCCAAGACCGCTGACCTGGAACATGGACGGGGCCTACACCCAAGACTCCTTGGTGTTTCCAAATAGTTGTTTCACTTCATGCGCTCTGCATTGGACTTTGTGACTTTGTCGGACTTTGACACCTTGTGCAGGGGGGTTCCTACCTGCTGCCCACTGGGATAGGCTCCCACACACCCCTCTGCAACCCAGAAGAATCAAACGGTTCGAGTAAGCGAGCGAGTAAGCGATGAGTGTTTTCTCTTGTAGGACTCCAGCTTCTCCTCAGAACTCTCTCCTGGAATCTCCATATCCTGAAGATACTCTACTTGGGATCCGCAACAGAGTAGATGTGCCAGAGTTTAAAGCAGTCGTTGAGCCACAGTGCCTTTAAAAATGAAAGATGATTTGAACTCTGTGGCTGGAGATTACGGTGGAGCTCATTGCTCGATGGTTGCGAGATGTTCAGAAATCAGTAGTCGGCTCTCGAAGAAAAATAGGCCGTAGCGAAAAGAAGCCTCTGTTCTTTTCCCCCGGAATAGCTCAGCATAATAAAGGCCGAGGTGATCCGTATGGAAATATGTCCTCCCCTTAGACCTAATCTGAGTTATTCATGAAGCTCCTAGCCCAGGAGAGCCTTGATTTGCTCTTAGATACATATGTATATTTATGTGTATGATAATAGCAGGTCAGATAGGGTGATAAATAGGAACTCATTGTGAATGGATCGCGGGACGCTTTTCCATAGTTCCTTATCGCGCCCGGCGGCTCTATCTCTGCTGACACATCAAATCAGGAGACGTCCGTGCCAACGCCGCTGCCGAGATGCGATACGGCCATAATTTGTTTGCAGCATTACAAGCGTCGGCTTGAGAGGAAACTTGTTTTATTTGACTAATGATTCTCCGGCGCCGCCGTCTTCTCTCCCCTCTCTCTCTCTCTCCCTCTTTTCCTTTACTCCCTCTACTTTCTTCAACTCTCTTCTGCCCTCTCTTTCCCCTCCTTATCTTTTTGGGCACACCGCCCACCCCCACGATCCTTCTCCCTCCTGCTCCGTGCCCGTGTGTTCCTTTTTTCTTTCCCGGAGTGAAAAATCTTTAATTAAGTTTCACGGCTCAGGAGATTTCTCACCCACTCGCATTCCCAGCTGAAGAGTCATCGCATTCCTCCTTCCCTGCACCACCCCGGATTGGCATATGGCACATGCATCCCAGTTGTCTGGAAAGATTGGCCTCCTTCTCATGTGCCGTTCCACCCTCCCCTCCCAAAAAGCTGTTCTCACTAGCTCAGCTCCTGGTGGACGCCTCCTTTTCGCTCCTCCTCAGCTGTTTAAGTGCTGATCGCTTCCCATGGAGGATCTCCGGCGCTGGCACGGCGCCTCTGGCATGTGATAGCATCTCGCACTCCGGAGCTCGCCGCCACATTAAGCCCATAAAACTTTGTTTCGTCTCGGCCACTGATTCGCAGGCTCCTTCTCGTGGCTTCCCTGGAGATGGTGCAGGTGGAGCTGTAATGGGATTACACGGCCCTCAGCTTGCACATTCGCTGCCGGCTTTACAGGCCTGTGGAGGTGGTGGATGGCGTGGGCTCGGGGCCTGGACGTGCCGCCGTTCCAGTGACAAACTCCCACGTTTTAAAGGTGCAGGCCTGGATTATATAAGACGACGGGATCCATAAATAAAAACACTGAACTCCGGCAGCCACGCGAAGGCCCAAAGCCGAGTAGAAGGAAGAAAGTAAAAACTGAGGTTTCGTTATATTGACTGCCAAGAATGTCACTCAGAAAGCCCTACAGCCAGGAACCACTCCATCGCGTATGCTAATGTTGATGAGATTTGTCTTGCGTAATGCAAACTGGTGGCAATGTGCTCTCTTTCATAGTTCACATTAGCATTTCTGACTGATCCCTTCCCCCTAAATGGCCTGTATAACCATAAACCTCAGCTCCCATTAACCCTACGGGCCTAAAAAGCACTCTGCAGAAGTCATAGACCATTCTAGTCTCCAGTCAAAAAGGCCCTGATGTACAAGTTCTTCGTATATCAGGAGATCTGATGTTTTTGCAGGGATCAGATGTGAGACCCAACCCATTTGCATAAAGATCAAAGGAAAATAAGCCAACATAAAAAAATAGGACCCAAAGTATCAAGGTGTTCCGTGTGTCCATGTGTAAGTGTGGGACTTAGTTAGTGAAGATGACCCGATGCCATTCTGGGTCACCCCATGACATCTGGCACGACACTATTGCAGTCTTTGGGGATGTTGGCGTGGTGTTAAGGGCAGTCGCTGTACCAGTCTAACCAGGTGACTCATGTCAGGCATCAAACTTCACTGACTGTCCCCAATCGTGGATGTTGGGTCAGTCAGGTACAGCGTTAAGGCCTGTCCTTGCTGACATCACATGTACGGCCAAGCTTGAAACTGGAAACATGCCCATGTCTCACCATGTCAAACCAACCCACCAAGTTTCATTCCCGTCAGTTGTTGGTTCCTTCTGGGTGCAGCTATTTGTGAAACCATTCTTCAAATTAATAGTTTTGCCACCGGGTCCCTTTGAACATCTGGTATCTTTTATTCACTGTAGAAATTCAGAATACCTGATGATTTGCTGATACCGGCCGATACATGCGCCAACATGAGAATAAGAAAAGAACCGGCACTTTTTTATTTCCACTTCAAGCACTGCCAACTTCAAAGACTGAACTTTGGAGGTGTGGGGAAAAAATATCCCTGCAGGTTTCTTCATGGAACTGAGAGCCAGTCCCCTGGAAAGAATGGGAACTGTAATAAAGGCAGAGAGTGGAAAGAATGGAAATACGCTGGTCTCTGACTTTGGCACGGTACTGTATGTGGGCCCCAACTTCACTTTCTCACCAACTCCATGCATAACACATCGGTTAAGGTTGCTGAGTAACTGGTAGTGGTTACTGAATAACAAGCCTGAGGTTGAGCGGGTTAATCTCATATCAGAGTTAAAGTAAAACCACTCACTGCTTCTTTAACTCGACGCTGGTGATCTCAGAAGGAGGAGTGCAGCCTAAAAAGAACCCAGATACTCAAATTAGCATCCAAATAAAAAGGAAACAGCAGAGCTAGAACATTTCCTGCATGCCTAATACCATCAAACCCGGGGAAATAAAGCAGCGGAGCAGGTGGACGGTTATGACGTGCCGTTAAACCTCGGCTTGCGGTTTACGACCCAACTTTAACACTCCTCCAGACCAAACGGGGGCTTTTCTGAAGTCTTGGTATGAGGCGAAAGGGTCAGCTGGAGCTCTCGTCACATTTCAGATCGATTAGGTTCGCATCACAAGATTACACGAACAGCACCGAGTCCACTATGCTGGTCAGGGGCCGGCGAGTGATTTGATTTTTCACAGACATGTTGACCATGTGCTGGATATTTCTGCCATTAACTGATTTGGACTGTGCCTCGCAGCTGGGAATGAAGACCTTGCTCTTACATACCAGTGTAAAGACATGGCCGTTTTGAAGTTAGCGTACTCTGGATGCTGTGCGGACAAGCCTTTCATTTTTTGCATGAGCTCATCAGCTTTAGCCTGGCCACTTTCCTTTGAGGAAAAAGGCCATCAAGGTAATCTCAAGGGCAGCGTATTCACAGTATTAACTCAAGTGAAGTTCGACAAGTTTGGAAAATGGTCAGCTTAGGTTTGGGCAGGAAGCCAGTGTGGTTTCTAGACACACTCCTTGTCCTTTGATTACCAGTCAGTTCATATCGTCACTGTCCAAAGAAAAACAGGTATCTCCAAAATGGCAACTTTACAGGAGAGGCCAAAAACCTAATTTCATTTGAATAGATGTCAATGGAACCAGACGTCTTTCCAAACCGTTTTGGGCCAATTCTGTTGGTCCATTTTTCATGAAATTTGTACACAGTGTAAACAGCAGCTCATGTGATCGAATGAGGCATAAAACAAAAATCAACAAAAATGGAGATACATGTTTTTCTTTGGATAGCGTTGATATGTAGCTTGTATTGTGAGAATTATAAGCTAAGCTTCCTGAACAAAAATTGAGTTACCTCAGGTAATGTTATGGGGTGGGTTAGTTATATGGGTTGGTCAAGGTGACAGTGGAACAACCTGGTTTTGGCTCTTGCTCATCACCTTACTGAGGAACATAACATTCCTATCCCTGTATTCCAAGATGACTATCCTTACGTTCACAAGGATACAAATGGGACTGATTGTCATGATGAACATTCAGGAGGACCATATAAACATCTGGACTGACCTGCAGAATCACCAGATTTGAATCCTCTTGGAAAACAGTGGGACTACCGGGAACAACTCGTAAAACACCAGGGAAGGCATCCACCAAATCTGGACCAGCTGAGGAATTCTTTGATGGAAGAGTGGCTGAACACTGATGTGGTCTACATCCAGAAACCTGTCCAGTCCATGCCAAATCCAGACGTTATACAGGCTCAACAAGGAACGTTTGAGTCACAGGAGACACATTTTTTGTCCAGTTTTGTCCTATCCATGCGGGATCCTGGAATGCTGATGCCCACTCGGCTTCATTAGCGCTTTATCCATGTTATGCAGAAAGCTAACTTTTAATTAGCCCACCAGCCCACCAGCTGTATGGAAAGGGGAAACACAGTGGTGCAGTGGGCCAGAGCATGGTCCCCACTCAGCACCAAGGGTCTGGGTTTGAATCCCGGCTGGGGCGTCAGGGTTCCTTTGTCTGTGGAGATTGCATGTTCTCCATGTGTCTGTGTGGGTGTTCCCTCACTGTCCAGAGACATGCAGTCAGGTAAACTGGAGATGCTAAATTACCCTCCAGTTGCCCCTAAATTGCCATGCAACAGACAGAGGACCAGTCCTGGGTTATCCCCAGAAAGATAAACTGCTTAGAAGATGGATAGATGAATGTTTGGAAAGCTGAACCCATGACGGACGATGAGCTTTGTCCTGAAATGGCCTTTCCATTTTGGGATGCAGTACACCGCCACAATAGCTCCACCAACGTGTAGATATCATTGGCAGACTCTGGAAATCAATGCTAGTCCCATACCTCGTACCAATTCCTACATTTGAGCAGAATCAGCATGCAGGCTGTATGTAGTAAGCTATGCCAAACACAGTCTTCATCTAAGTACACACATTTCTAGCCCAGTGATTCGCTACTGCCGGCCATGACAGAGCTGCTAGCATCCAGGGAGCAGCTAAGTCACATCCAATAAACCAGATTCTCTAAACCTTCCTGATTTAGAAAGAGGTACAGGTTAAGATCGTCTTTTCAACCCAGCTAATTTGCCACTATAGCTCCCCTTGTCATGGCCCTGGCAGATTCTCCAGCAGTCCCATGCTAGCTCGGCTCTCATTAGGTTCATCAAGACAACTGTGCTAGCGCGGTAGTGATTTGTCTCTCACGAATGCGAGCTCTCTGACTAAATGAGGAGGAGTAATCAGGCCAGCTCAAACAATCTCTCGCAACTTGTTCAGCTTGCATTATTAACAGCAACAACAGACTCTGCAGAGTCCTGGAGGAACAAACAAGCCCAAGTCCTCACAGATTCAATAAAGATGCTCTCGCAGCTTCATATTTCATGGCTCTGTAACACTCGGCTGCTAGTCTCGCTGCGTCGCATTCCCTTTTGTCTTAATAACATTCCCGGGTAATCCAAGCGCTATCGCGCCATTAACGGTCTAGGCTGAGGTCGTGTGAGAACGCAGCCCAATTATACTTCATGGGTGCTCTTGCGCTTTCGGGTAGAGCATTTCACATGGATGCTCGCATCGTCGTGGGCTCAGTCCTCAGCAACGGGTAGACCGGTTACACTGCTATGCTGCTGACCCAAATAGCAGCCGCTGAAGTCTCTTAGCCCCTGGGCTTGCTGTGAGAAATATAAAAGAGGTCAAAGGGAGGTGAGTGTAGTGGAAATGGACTTATCATGGTTCAAAAACAAAACCCTTGCCAACTGCCCTCACCCTCATCACCAAAGCAGCACCTGCACCTGCCTCCAGACCTCGCCTCGCCCCACTGTTTGAACGTCTCATGCTTAGTCGAGCCATCTCATCTAGCTTTGTGACAGGCCTCTGTAAGAAGTAAACATGATGCCTTGATGTTGTCTCTATTTGTTTCAGATCCAAGGCTGTCACAGGTGTAAGGTATACGCTCTCCAATAGGCCTACAGATGGGACCAAACTGTTCTGGACGCGTAGTTGATCCACAGTTCATGTTGGCCACACTTCTGTCCCTCATTAATGCTCTGTTTCTGACCAAAGACTAAAAGCGGCATGGTGGTGGAGTGGGTAGCAATGATGTCTCACGGCAAGGGCCTGGGATTGGTTGCCCGGTTGGGTGACTAGCGTTCTATATATGGGCTCCAGCACAACCCATGACCTAGAATGATAAATAAGTGAACGAATGTGTACATACATTATATGTGTGTGTGTGTGTGTATACAGTATATTGTTAGACGATACTGGAAACACTGGAAAGTGTAAAGGGTAAAAACAGGGTAGTAGGATTCATTGTCGTCTTACAGCAAGAGCCTGGGTTTAATTTCCCTGGCCAGGCATCCAGAGTCTGGAGAGTTCTGTCTGGAGTCTTCATGTTTCAAGAACACATCCTGTGATTGGTCAAGCCAGGAACACATATTGGTCAAGCCAGGAACACAGATTGGTCAAGTCAGGAACACAGCCCCCTGATTAGTTAAGTCAGGTACACAGCTGTTGATCGATCAAATCAGGAACCCAGCCTTGGGTTGACCAGAGTTGGTTGACTCCGCCCAAGACATCGGTGGAGTTTGCATGTTCTCCCAGTGTCTTCACTCAGGTCAACTGGAGATACTTAATTGACCCATATGTATAGGTTTGCAAATACTAACGCTAGCGGTGCACCCTCATGGTGATTGTATGCTTTGGAGTGAAAGAGTCCAATGTCTGGTAGCAACACTGTCTTCTAGAGGTCAGGCATTTAAACACAATATCTGCCAGCTATCTACATGATACATTCTTCATGATACCACTGGTGCTGGACCACTGTCAGAACACTGCAAACACTGGTACACATGTGTCAGGTCAGCATCACTGCTGAGCTAAGAATGACCTATTACTAAAATAATATTGGGTCAATAGCAGTCCTATGGTCAGAAACTGACCAGTAATGATGGGAGTAGAGGGGAGTTGACAACAGATGAGCTACAGTTTGCATCTATATAGTGGACCTACAATACTGTACATAGGTCAGAGGTCACACTTATTTATTATTTCTTCAACTGTATGTCTAAAGAGAAAATGAACTAAAATTAGAAATGACAGTTTTGCAGTTGTCCTGGCAACATCTATGTACCATGTTGATGAGAGATCTACTACAGTTAGCATGCTATCAAGTCTGCCATCAGTCCAACATGAAAGTATAAAGAGGTGCCTCTATGGCATATTCTAACCTCTTGTCAATTATGTTGGAGGTCCCACTTAGATCATTTAGCCCTTTGGGGTCTCAGCCATGGCTGGGGAACAGCACAGTCTGGTGATAACCTGCTTTGGCAAACCATCTCAACCTGGTAACTGGCTGATGAGCTGAATCAGGTATGCTTAAGACGGTGAATCATCAAACTGTGCCGGACCTCTGAATGTGCCTTTCCATGGCCGGAATTCCCCATCCCTGGTCTAGACCATTTTCTTTTCCCTTTGTTTGGTGTGCCTGGTCTCCTTGGATAGTGCTTGTATAACCCTGCAATGCACAATCAGGCTCTACACATTGTTTTCAGTGGAAAATGGAAACTTAATCTCACAGAATTTTACTCAAGTCACATCAAGAAAAACAATGAACAAGGTTTTTGGCTTATGAAAAATGTTCTCCAGAGTCTCGGCAATCAGGGACAAAATGAGCATTCCAACCAACAAACATCAAAAACCATTTATGTTGTTTAAAGAGAAGTTCTTCTGTTTTTATTTACTGCAAACATTCGTTGTGCCAGGATTCTGTGCTCGCTCCAAAGGCTGCCTTTATTCTGACATCAGTCTCTGGTACATCTGTGATATTATTTTGGCTGCTCCTCCAGTATTATCGATTGATGTATATGTGAATCAGCTCAATCTCATGTTATTCAATTGAACAGGTGTGCATGTGTTTGAGATCAGCACTGCATTCACACTGACAAACACAGCCACTGAATGACTGGTCAAGTCAGGAACACAGCCTCTGATTCAGGAACACAGCCTCTAACTGGTCTACATGTCAGGAACACAGCCTCTGATTCAGGAACACAGCCTCTGGAACACAGCCTCTAACTGGTCTACATGTCAGGAACACAGCCTCTGATTGATCTACATGTCAGGAACACAGCCTCTGATTGGTCTACAAGTCAGGAACACAGCCTCTGATTGATCTACATGTCAGGAACACAGCCTCTGATTGGTCTACAAGTCAGGAACACAGCCTCTGATTCAGAAACACAGCCTCTGATTGGTCTACAAGTCAGGAACACAGCCTCTGATTGGTCTACAAGTCAGGAACACAGCCTCTGATTCAGAAACACAGCCTCTGATTGGTCTACAAGTCAGGAACACAGCCTCTGATTGGTCTACAAGTCAGGAACACAGCCTCTGATTCAGAAACACAGCCTCTGATTGGTCTACAAGTCAAGAACACAGCCTCTGATTGGTCTACAAGTCAGGAACACAGCCTCTGATTGGTCTACAAGTCAGAAACACAGCCTCTGATTGGTCTACAAGTCAGGAACACAGCCTCTGATTGGTCTACAAGTCAGAAACACAGCCTCTGCTTGATCTACAAGTGAGAAACACAGTATCTGATTGGTCTACAAGTCAGGAACACAGCCCCCCTGACAAGTTGGTTGATATTATATTTTGTGGTTGAGGCTGCTGTCCACTTTGCTGTGGTTTGCAAGTGGAAATGAAATAAATGAAGATTAAACACATGCTCATTCACTAATATTAGATGATGCATCAAATGAATGCGCGTATGCAGTTGTGTATTCCAGGCTGGTAATATTTTTCCTTATTCAGCCATTTAAAACGGGAATGTGAATTTCCTGATGAAGTGCTTCCCACAGCAGTTTATCTTTGAGAAAGTTGTTTCTTTCCTCAATCAATTCCAGCTTTAAATGTCATTTCTAAATTGACCGTAAGTCAGTTGATGTGCCCTTAAGGATTTCGGTCTCCTTGCTGAGTGACTTAACATGATTGAATTAGCTTGCGTAATTGATTTGAGGGCAGCTGGGAGTCTGCGAGAGGGAAATGAAGACACGTATTGTGAAGTTAGCATGCCTTTGAACAATACCGTAATCCTCCGTGAAATCGCCCGAAATGAAAGAGATACCAGAGATACGGCTGTAAGTGGGCACTTGTGTGGGACGTATCCCTCAAGCAGGCTCCTTTACCTTCGCTGACAGTCGCCTCGTCTTACGAAACCATCTGGGCCCTCAAGACCAAACGCTCCTCAGGTTCTGAGGGAAGACGGTGCCCAAAGCCTCCAGATCTACACCGCGCTTTGATTGCCTGCAGCCGGGGGATTTTGGGGGCGTCGCGCTAGCCGACTACATGCGGCCTTATCTCAGCGATTTCTCTTTACCCCAACATCCATTTCCACCCCTAACCCCCCGCCCCCCTCAATAAAGCCTGGGAGATAAGATTGACTGATTATGTTAATCAACATTCTTGCTTATAATGTAGAGCCGAACCCCACGAGAGAGAATAAGAAGATTTGCTGCTTGATCCTTTGATGGTGATTATCCCACTGTCAGAGAGATGCGCTCTGCCCCAAGTTCTACATGTCTGGGGATCTTCTAGGCCCAAAGGAGCACAGCGGTTCTGTTATCCTTTTCCTCAACCCCCATTGAATCAAATCAGAATCGAAAATTGAGCAAAACAATCTTCAAAGAAGAGACGCTTTATTCCCTTACTCAAATGAAATGAAGCCTTTTCAGTGTCAGCAGGGAGGCGCCGGCCTAACAAGACAACTAATGAGAAATGAAGAAAAGTTCACTGTGAAAAATGGACAGACAAAAACGTTAGACCACTTGAGCGGGGGGGCTACTAGCATCACCACAGAAGAGGTGGCTAGCACTGTAGATTGTTCATGATGGCTAATGTAGCTTATAGGTTCACTGCAACGCAGCCACATGGGCACCTTAGTTAGCTTAGCTTGAGGTTTAGGAATATGGACAACTAACCAGTTAATTTGGACACCCGTGGCTACTTAGCTAGTTAGCTAGCTACATGTTACTTCAGCCAGCTAGTTCTCCAGTTGTTTTACCCCTTTACACTGCATTACCTACATATACATTTACCGCATTTAGCTGACGCTCTTATCCAGAGCGACTTACAAGGGTATTCAAATTACAGGTGGGCCAATGTAGTGTTAGGAGTCTTGCCCAAGGACTCTTATTGGTGTAGCACAGCATAGTCACCCAGACTGGGATTCAAACCCCAGTCTCCCACATGTGGTGGTGGCTCTCCGGTGGGTAGCGGTGTTATCTGCTGAGCTACACCAACCACCTACATGTAACTCTACATTCTGTCCATCATGGTGACGGTTTTTCCTGGAATTGAAAGCTCCTTATTCGAAGCAGTATCAAACCTGACGCCACCGAGATTGGCGGGAGGACAGCAAGGAGGACAGCAGGAGGACCGTAGCCAAATTGACGTGGAGCACGTAAGGTTTTATTCATTGACTGCATGACGGTTGTCTAATTTAATCAGTCGTGTTGGTGTTTTCTGGAGTCACAAGTGCGACCGGAGTGCGAATCCAGCCCGACTTGAGCCCGAATCTCTGATGTTCAGTGTATGATTTAATGTAAATGAAAGTCTTTGAGGAGACGCTGCATTAAAAGTCAATCGGAAGTTGAACCCAATGCTGAGATTAAAACTGCAAGGCAAATGTAATCGAAAGTTACTCGACCGTAGAGAACGTATCCCGTAATTCTGCCTGTTGGCCAGGCCTGCCCAGGGGTACGCTTTCCGCCATTCCAAGAGATTGAAACTGTAATGCTTAAAGCTAGCAGCAAGTACCAGAAAATCCTTGTAGGTGCTCGGTTTTCCAACCCCTGGAATATCAAAAGGTTTGGTCCAGCACCAAAGGATTAGCCACACTTGGTTCTGACCAGTATATGTGCATCTGCATGTTCTGCTACTTCCCCCGCCGCCCCCGACACCCCCCTGCAAACTTTTCCGCCCATGCATGTCATTGCCTCCGTTCCCAGTGCGGCAGTTATCAAGCCAAGGCGACGTATGACCGTGGCTTTTCCATTTTCGACCATCTCGCACTTTCGCTCTGGCTGACCCGTGGACTTAATTCAAAACCCGCCAAGAGTCCGGGAGAGCACCTGTGCTTTGTCACCTGTTAGAATCGTGTTTTGATGTCTCGGTGAAGGAGGGGGTTAGACTGGGCTATGGATCGGACCAAATCTCCTGTGCCTGCTTGAGGTAAAAACCTCCCAACTTCCTGTGGGCCCCTCCCGCGGCGTGGGGGAAAGTAATGAAGCCTCCGATAAGGCGAGGACACTCTCTCCTTTTCTTCTCCTCTCCTCCTATTATCGCCTCCCGAGCCCTCGCGGGGCTCCCCGCTGAACAAACTTGTCATGAATCATTTGGCCCGACGATGCTGTTCCGCCAGCCATATTTTCCTTCCACTCTCCTTCCCTCCCTCTTCCATCCAACTGGGGTCGAGGCGTTGGGGGAGGGGGAGCTTTGGTTAACCGGCAGTTATCCCCCTCCTCGCCCCGATTTCGATCAATTAGCAACGTGCGTCGTCGTTCTAAATTATGCATCGGCTTTGCTCTCGCTAGGCACGGTAGCCGCCGCCTAAGGGGGATGGGAGATGTTTTGAAGGCTTTTAAGTGCAGATAGAGGCAGCTTAGAAATGGCCAGTGGCTATGCTTAAATTGGTCACGGTTGGTGAAGCCAGACAGACGCAGCTAAATAATTTAGGTGATGGAGGAAAAAAAAAAAAAAACAGAAGTCACATGATGGTTTATGTTCTTTAGCGTTCGTCCCGAAGAAACCCTGGTGCTACGGCTTGGTGCTACGACGCTCGTTTTCTCTTCCTTGGGAAATTAAGTGGAGCTTTGCGTCGGTACGTAACTGTCCGAACTTCCTCAGTTATAGCTTTCCAATCAACCCCCTACCAGACTTAACCAGTCCAGGTTCGCCTTTGGCTCTTCTCACTTTTGGGACCCCTCATAGGCCCCCCTCCCTTCCCCCCCGTGAAGCATCTGGCCCCACAAGCATCTCATCCACAACCTTTTCTCAGCAGGATATAAAGCCTGGCACTTTGCTCTCTCATGGTCTGCTCTCAGCTGGAAATAGACAGCCTTTGGTTCGCTCATAATTGAGTGGCCATATCCCCGTCCATCAGTGGATGAAGAGGATCTAAGGGGGCTTAAGACCACCCCGTTGTGGACCCCATCCCGAGGCTCCACCAGAGACAGAGCGTGAGCAGGTGGAGGGCTTCAACAGATGGTGGCTCTCTTTGTGATTCCACGGACGAGACGCCACACACATTGAGAGCGACAGCCTCGGCCTTGATCACCGCAGCCGGCCGGGGCTGCTGACACCTTCCTCCTTCCAGACCCCACTCTGTGTTACATATCTCATCAGACTGGCTTTTGGAGGCGAGCTGAGCTTTCTCACCTAAAATTCTCTTTTCAGGTCAGGCTGCACCTTGAAGGGGTAATTAAGTCTGCCAGCAACATGGAGTGTTATCTTAACCCCTTAGTGCGCAGCAAGGAAGGCGCTCTCGCAGAACAGTGCTTGAAAGAGCACTGGCTCATGAATTTCATGACTCATAAATAAATATCCAGTGTATGTGATATACGGTCTTTCAAACAAATGCAGTTCATGCTGAGCAGTTACCTTGAATCACATGCATTAACTACTTTACCACTTTATTTTAAACCATATACATATATAGTCACAAATGTGTCTTTAAGGTGGTAGTAACTTTAGGCTCCTGCAGATGGTGCTGCATGAGGATGATGGGGCTATAAAGACCTGCAGGGTGTGAGTGACGGGATCTATAGATTGAGAAGAGGTGCTACAGTGCAGTGAATGTCTCGTTCCATGTATAGCAGATGTTAATGATTGGCTAAAAGGAGGGACTGAGCATTTGGGTGTGGCCAAAGACCATAGTGTGAAGGAAGTAGCTGAATCTGCAGGTGTATGGAAGCGTACGGTCATACGGGTCTACCAGCAGTGGCTAAAATCCCAGTCTACAGGGAATTCTCCTCCAGAATTGTGTCAGGGAAGGCATCCACCAAATCTGGCCCAACTGTGCCATTCTACGATGCATGAGTGTCTGAACACTGATCTAGCCTACATCCAAAACTTGGCCAGTATATCGTTGCTGTCCAAAGAAAAACAGGTATCTCCAAAATGGGAACTTTACAGGAGAGGCCAAAAACCTCATCTAATTTGAATGGAAGTCAGTGGAACCAGACGTCTTTCCTAGCAGTTCTGGGCCATTACTGTTGGTCCATTCTTGATGAAATTTCCACACAGTGTAAACAGCCACTCCTGTGATCATATGAGGCATAATTGTAAAAATCAACCAAAATGGAGATACATGTTTTTCTTTGGACAGGGATGATATACTAAATCTAATCACAGCTGCTATTCATGCTAGTGGAGGTATCCCATGCTATTCGGCATGTTTCAGTCACACGGGACTCCTTTTTAATCTTATCAACAGAATATGGCAGCATGAAAAGTACATCTATGCATCTATTCAAGTTAGCATGCAGCACCTCTCCTATTCATTGCCCATAATGATAAACTCTGATCCTTTTGTTTTGTGTTCGTGGCTATCCGGGGTCGACCTGAGGAGGATGGGTTCCCTTTTTGAGTCTTGGTTCCTCTCAAGGTTTCTTCCTCTTGCTCTGAGGGAGTTTCAACAGGGGTTGGACAATGAAACTGAAACACCTGGTTTTAGACCACAGTCATTTATTAGTATGGTGTAGGGCCTCCTTTTGTGGCCAATACAGCGTCAGTTGGTCTTGGGAATGACATATACTGCGTCCTGCACAGTGGTCAGAGGGATTTTAAGCCATTCTTCTTGCAGGATAGTGGCCAGGTCACTACATGATGCTGGTGGAGGTTCGTCCTTTATGGTGGTATGCTGACATTACCCTGGATACCGTGGCTCTTGATACATCACAAAGACTTGCTGTCTTGGTCACAGATGCGCCAGCAAGACGTGCACCAACAATCTGTCCTCTTTTGAACTCTGGTATGTCACCCATAATGCTGTGTGCATTGCAGTATTTTGAGCAGAACTGTGCTCTTACCTGCTAACTGAACCTTCACACTCTGCTCTTACTGGTGCAATGTGCAATTAATGAAGATTGGCCACCAGGCTGGTCCAATTTAGCCATGAGACCCCCCACACTAAAATGACAGGTGTTTCATTTTCATTGTCCAACCCCTGTACCTTGCCACAGTTGCTCCTTTAGGCTTGCTCAGGGCAGTAACTTTTTTACAGTATTAGTAAATCTCCTAAATCCTGAATTTGTGTTCATCAAAAACAAGTACAGTTATGTTATGGGTTGTCTCTGCCATCCTCGAACCCTTCAATCATATTCACTCACTGAGCACTTCATTATGACTAACCTCGTATCTACATGCATTGCTGTGTATGACCCACATCGGCACAACACACACTAACACACCACCACCAGTCAGTATCACTGCAGTGCTGAATATGATCCACCACGCACACAATACCTGCTCTATGGTGGTCCTGTGGGGGTCCTGACCATTGAAGAACAAGGTAATACAGTATACAGAGAATCGGATGGAGCACAGTCTGTAAATGTAGAACTACAAAGTGCTTCTATATGGTAAGTAGAGCTGATAGAATAGACGAGTGTAAAATGGAAGGAGGTGTACCTTATGAAGTGCTTGGTCAGTGTAGTTTCCCCAACTGACATACTGTGTTATCTTCTTTGCCCTTAAGCTAGTATTGTACCTTAATGTAAAATTAAAATTGATTTAATTATTTATTTATTCCCATTTTTTGCTGAGCCGGTTATACCTGAAAGATCCGTCTCGCTCTCTCGGTTTACCTTCCTCTACGTTTTTTTGAAGGCCCCCTCGCTCGCTGGAAATGAAACTGCAGAAACCATCACAGGGAAAAAAGTCAGCCATCAGAATTTTCAAAGCTGGAGCCGCCGGCAATTACTACGACTTGCAGATAGCGAAGGAAACCTTGTAATGAGATAACAGTCGGTAAAACTGAAACAGCACTTTTTCCTCCAGTCATGTCGGATCGTTATTTCCAGATAGTAGATGCAGGCCGTGCGGAGTTATACATCCGCTTAGTAACTCACAACTACTGGCTCGCAAACACTTCAGACAAGTCCTGATTCTGGAGAAGATGGGGCTCTTACCACTTCATGGGCTTTCACCTATTAAAGATTGCCAGGCTTACGTTCTAGGCAGCTCAGAATGAGAACTCAGAGCGTGGCCTGTTTTCATTTGCAGATAATGTTAAGTAAACTCATCGTCAGAAGAAGAGCTGCACAAATAGCTGCACCCGGCAGGTATCAACCGACTGCAATGAAACCTAGTGGGTAGGTCTGAGAGATGTGAACGATTCAAGCTTCATCCTTAACCTTTGTGGACATTCAGTGAGGAGAAATGTCCTCCATGAGTCATGCATGATGCAGGACGACATGCACACAGACCGTTCCAACGACTGCCATTAACACCACGTCAACGTCTCTAAAGACTGCAATGGTGTCGTGCCAGACTGTCATGGAGTGACTCAGAATGGCAGCAGGTCATCTTCAGTGACGAGTCCCGCTTTTGTCTTTGTGGAGACGACTAATGAATCTGTCACCGTGGTCAGCACACTTGTCACACTTTGCAGATCCAGAAGGCCCGCTGTCACTCCACCTACACCCCTACCACACCATCTGCGGGAACTGTGTGACGATATTCAAGCTGCATGGGATGGATTATCACAGGACACCATTGGGAACCTCTACACCTTCATGTCTGGCATGTTGGGTTAGCAGACATGGCGTGCCTGATACCATCCTAGAGACCTTCATCTGTATGTCACAAGCTCTCTAAATGGCTGGATCATATTTGGTTACAATGTATCTCAAACACCTGGTCCTGGACCACTAATTATCTTATTAGTATGGTGCACCGGGCACTCCTTCTCAGTCCTTCTGGGTGCAGACTGTTCCTTTGCTGATGAGCACTGAACAGTTATACCCTAACTATGGGGACCCATATATTATGTGTTTATATATTCTTATATATACATATATATATATTTTATATGGATCTTTAAGGCATTCTGTATAAATATAGGTAGCCACTTTCAATTTGCTATCCACCTTTATTAGGTGGCTACATGTCATAACGATAGTTCATCTGTGCTGCGCAGTGCAGTGTTAGATCATCCTTTTAGTCCTTCATCAGTGGTCACCTGTATGCTGCACAATGACAGTAACTGTTGGGCTGAATCTAATCAAATCTAATCTAATCTAAATATCATGATTTTTTATTGGTTATGTAGATTAACAAGCCCTCGCCTTGTGCTGTAGCTCCGCCTTCCTGGGTATAAAGTCCATTTGGTGGATGCCCATGTTGACCACAGTGACCATACTCAGCCAAACAGTGACACTGGTATGTGCAAAAACTAGCACGTCAGGGTCACTGCTATGCTAAGAATGATTCACCACCCAAACAATAGCAGGTCAGCAGCATTCCTGAGGTCAGAGATTGACCAGTAATAAGTGGGGAACAGTGTTGATAACAGAAAGTTTGCAAAAGTTTGAGCACCTCGGTTAATTACACGTTTAATGCACAACATATTGAGCAAAAAATAAACCTTAAAGTGTCGCCTGGGCAAAAGTTATGGAGCATTTTATGTGTTATGTCTTTTTCCAATATGTTCAACTCAGCAAATAGACAGCAACTGAGCACTAAAACTCGAATATGGGAAATCCCATATTTAAGCCGTATTCTCTGTAGAGGATGTGCTCACTCACTTCTCCAAATCCAGATTTTGGTTTGATTTTTGTTTCAGAACTGGCTGAACTCTCTTTAGTCACAGCATTAAATGATGGATTTGCACACTGGAGGGTCCACCCACTTTGGCTTTAGGGAGGGGGAGATGGGAAGCAGATAGGAAAATAAACAACAGGTGAATGAGCAGCCCTTAAAACTGAAGCTATTAACATACATATACAAGCTCAGTGGACAGAAAAATGGTATATATATATATATATATATATATATATATATATATATATATATAGATAAATAGATACCAATATGGGGCTATCTGTACTTGTGGTGTGTGAGTGATGGGATCGCTAGATTGAGAAGAGGTGCTACAGTGCAGGGAGTGTCTCGTTCCATGTGTGGAAAATGGCTCCAGAGCAGATGTTAATGATTGGCTAAAAGGAGGGACTGAGCATTTGGGCGTGGCCAAAGACCATAGTGTGAAGGAAGTAGCTGAATCTGCAGGTGTATGGAAGCGTACAGTCATACGGGTCTACCAGCAGTGGCTAAAATCCCAGTCTACAGGAAATACTCCTTAGAATTGTGCCAGGGAAGGCATCCACCAAATCTGGCCCAACTGCACAATTTTTTGATGCGAGAGTGGCTGAACATTGATGTGGCCTTCATCCAGAAACTTTCCCAGTCTATGCCAAATCCAGTCACACCTGTTATTGGTGCTTGTGGAGGTGTTACATGCTACTAGGTAGGTTTCGGTCACAGGTGACCATTTGTTGTGTGGTGAGCTTAGACCACCCACAGATATATCGTTATTATCATGGTAAACCATCTACACAGGGGCAACTAACATAGAACACTGTTGGATTTTCATATGTGTAGCACCACTATACTGGTAAGGTCTGGAGTGGAGATGCTGCTCTCTGAACACTTGATCTAATCAGACAAAAGTTTAGAAATTTGGGATTGTTTTATTTCAGGATTAGGTCCCTACTTTCATTAGAGCAATGCTATTCAAATACGATGCTAATTTCTGAAACTGAGGTTGCCTTGTCCCGGTTCACTGAGGTTCAGTGCACAGTTCAATGGTTTCCCTGATTTAACTGAATAGCTCATTATCAAGTCCTCCATGGGCTGAAGCGGGATACTGGAGCAGGGTGGTACCTAGAGGCGAATGGTGAATAGTGTTCTAGAGTCACTGTAAAAGCACATTGTATGGACATTTCATGAGTAGAAATGGTTCAAACCATTTATATAATATTTAACATCATAATTCATTCAATAAAGCGTACAGTAGGAAATCCCAGTCTACAAGACATTAACTTCAGAAATGTGCCAGGGAAGACATCCACCAAATCTGGCCCAACTGCCCAATTCCTTGCTGTAAAAGTGGCTGTGTTGACGTAGCCTACATCCAGAAACGTGTCCAGTCCATGCCAAATCCAGTCACCGCTGTTATTGGTGCTCGTGAAAGTATTACACGCTATTAGCCACTAGGTATTAGGTGTTTCAGGCACAGGTGGCTTATACTTCTACAATAACAGTAAGCAGCAAAATTAGCATAAGCATATTAGCTATAGCATTAACAATAGTATTAGCAATAGCATTAGCATAAGTGGGAAATGAAAGAGGCCGTCGGAAGACCATGGTTAGTCAGAACCACCAATACCTGTGGTCTGGCTCCCCTGAGTGATGAAGCGTACATTCCATGAACCCAGTCCAACCAAGTCCTGCAGCCATTCGTTCCTCCCAAGGAAAAACCCCAACAGCAGGACTACAGCCCTGGCATTTCAATCTCAGCCAATGGCTTCTTTCTTCAGCGGCTGTGGCGGGTTTACTGCATGAGCCACCCAGAGGCCCACAGTTAATTTTTAATTAGGTACTACATACCGTAGATTATTCCTGGTAGTCAGGGCATACGCATGTAAACAGGCAAGCTAGCCAGCAATTATTCAACTGCTATCTGGCACTAAGATGGGATAGTGGTGATTGGAGAGTGAAAGAGAGAGACAGAGAGAAAGAGGGAAGGGGAGAAAGCAATGAGATAGGGATGATAGAGTGAAAGCGAGGGAGGGAGAAGAAGAGAAGAGTGAGCACTAAAATCACTAAAGAGAAGCTGAATCGCTTACAAACCGGCGGTCCTGTGGGAAGACGTTTATGGGGCCTAAGGTCTGGTACTGGGCAGATGGTGTTTTATGAATATTTATTTACCTCTTTTATTTATTCATTCATCCATTCATTTATTAGCCTCACTTGTGCTACTACGATAAGCAGCCTTTTCCTGTTCATGCATTGCTTCCAGTGTTGGAGAGGAGCACAGGAAACTCTCGGCCGCAAAGACATTTTGGCTCTCCGGCTGGGCCTCCAGTTTGACATGGTGGACTTGGATTATTGATCTGAAGGGGCTTTAATAGTTAATGACTGGAGACAGATGGCCCTTTCTCTTCATGTGGAGTGTGGCTCATGCTCGATAACAGTCGCGGGAGTCGAAGGGTCTGTGTGGGCGAGGAGACGCAACATCTGAAACCACACGGATACGCCAGACACTCAAATACCTCATGTACCTGTCTATTTGTGTGCTCTTTGGATGGATGGATAGACAGACAAACAGACCAGTGCTTGCCCAAACCCTTAGAGACTCGGCTATTCACCCTGGGGTTTGGTTGGGTTCTGATCAAATATCAAATATTAAATATTTGTCAGGCTCCGGTCAGGTTCAGGTTTTACATTCCGAGCCCTTTTCCCCACCTTTAACAGACCGGAGCCCACGTTTACGCCTGCTTTATTTTTTCTCTATCGTTTTATTGATTAGGCAGTTTAGAATCTGGCACCCTGGAATCACTCATGTTGTTGGCACTGGGGTCCGCACATAGTTTATCCAGACTAAATGTTGCTCCGGGGGATGTTTAAGGTTTAAAGTAGGACTCAAACTTCAGCTAATAATCGTTCATTTTATAGTTTATCAGAGATTTGTTGGGCTACAGTGGGGTTCAAACTGTTTTGTTGGGTTACAGTCAGGTTCAGAACAGTTTTTGTTGGGCTACAGTCGGGTTAGAACCACTTTGTTGGGCCCTAGGGAAGATCAGACAAAGCTTTGTTGGGCTACAGTTGTGACATAGTTTTGTTGGAAAGAAGTGGGGTTCAAACTGGTTTGTTGGGCTGTAGTCAATTCAGACAGAATTTTGTTGGGCTCCAGATGATTCAGACAGAATTTTGTTGGGCTCCAGATGATTCAGACAGAATTTTGTTAGGCTCTAGATGATTCAGACAAACGTTTGTTGGGCTCCAGATGATTCAGACAGAATTTAGTTGGGCTCCAGATGATTCAGACAGAATTTAGTTGGGCTCCAGATGATTCAGACAGAATTTAGTTGGGCTCCAGATGATTCAGACAGATGTTTGTTGGGCTCCAGATGATTCAGACAGATGTTTGTTGGGCTCCAGATGATTCAGACAGACGTTTATTGGACTCCAGTTGATTCAGACAGAATTTTGTTTGGCTCCAGATGATTCAGACAGAATTCTTTTGGGCTACAGTCAATTTAGACAGAATTTTGTTGGGCTCCAAATGATTCAGACAGAATTCTGTTGGGCTCCAGATGTTTGAGACAGAATTTTGTTGAACTACAATTGATTCAGACAGACATTTATTGGGCTCCAGATGATTCAGACATAATTTAGTTGGGCTCCAGATGATTAAGAAAGAATATTTTGAGCTCCAGATGATTCAGACAGACGTTTGTTGGGCTCCAGATGATTCATACAGAATATTGTTGGGCTCCAGATGATTCAGACAGAAGTATTTTGGACTGCAGTCGGTTCAGACAGCAAGTTGTTGGCCTACAGTCAAGTTTAATCTGCATTGTTGGGACACACTCTGGCTAAGACAGAATTTTGTTGGGCTCCAGATGATTCAGACAGAAGTTTGTTGGGCTCCAGATGATTCAGACAGAAGTTTGTTGGGCTCCAGATGATTCAGACAGATGTTTGTTGGGCTCCAGATGATTCAGACAGACGTTTATTGGGCTCCAGTTGATTCAGACAGAATTTTGTTGGACTACAGATGATTCAGACAGATGTTTATTGGGCTCCAGATGATTTAGACAGAATTTAGTTGCGCTCCAGATGATTCAGACAGAATTCTTTTGGGCTCCAGTTGATTCAGACAGAATTTTGTTGGGCTCCAATTGATTGAGACAGAATTTTGTTGAACTACAATTGATTCAGACAGACGTTTATTGGGCTCCAGATGATTGAGACAGAATTTAATTTGGCTTCAGATGATTCATACAGAAGTTTGTTGGGCTCCAGTCGGTTCAGACAGCATGTTGTTGACCTACAGTCAGGTTTGCTTTGCTGGGCTACACTCTGGCTAAGAGGTTTGCTTTTGTTCAGCTACAGTCAGGTTAAAGCAGCTTGTTGAACTCCAGGCAGGATCACACAGAGTTTTGCTGGGCTACAATCGGGTTCAAACCCCTTTGTTGAGCTACGGTCAATGTTCAGAGCAGTTTTGACAAGTCACGTTGGATCTAGAAAACAGACTGCAGGTGAACAGACAGACAGGTAGAATCAGCAGGCAGGCAGACTGACAGACAGAAGTCCGCCTGCTACACCAAACACCAAGTGAAGTGTGGAAGCTTAGGCAGCCAAATGTTATCTCGGAAATATTGCCAGACCTTAAAAAGTGGAATATGAATGTATTACATTCTTCAGTGGCTTCTAGAGATACGACATAGCTTGTCATATCTTCCGGGACAAAGTTATCTCATTCAGACCTCTCAATCCGTAAAACAGCATTAACAAGCTTTCATCCACAAAGCCACTGCTTGCACAGAGGCCTATAGACCCTGCGATGTACACATCCCACCCAAAGAGCCGTTCATTATATAAGCTTTTCATGGTTGGTAATTAAGGCCCATTATTTCACGGCCCTCACCAGCCCTGTTCTCTAAACTAAGAGGCCCCTAATAAGGCAGCCTGAATGACTACAATGGGAGGCTTTTAAAACATTTTGGTGTTTTTACAGGGAGGCAGATATTCCTTTGCGGTGCCCCCTTTCCAGAGGTCACGAACTGTCATTCCATTGTGTCTTTGCAGGGCCTTCTTTCTTCCGCAAGTCAGACTTCATTTCCTGTTGCTTTTCAGGGTCAGTGGTTTCTTTCTGCCTGTGGATCATCGGGTCTATTAAACCACGAGCTAGGGAAACTGATTAGGTAGACCTTAATTACTTCAGCAATGCCCTATTCTCGCACCGACTGTTTCCAGTACTTCTCCCCCTCTCTATCCGGAGCTCTGTCTTTGGTCGCTTCCCCCCTCTCCGAGAATGTCAGCTGTAGACAGCTGGACAACAGCTTTCAAAGAACTGCCATAAGAGTCAAAGTTCCAAGTAATGAAAAGTTGGAAAAGATAGGCTCACTTTTGACGCTGTCATCCATGTTTTGTTCATCGTGCTTTGTTAGGAGTCAGCTGCTTTGTTACGAGTCAGCCTTTCTGTCTCTTTTCTTTATCCCCCACCCTTTCTCTTTTTCACTGCCTTATATGACAGCATACTCCAGAAAACGCTGCCGAACAGCCTGGGGTGGAATTTTTTGCCATGTGAAACTAGAGCATTGATGCTTCATCTTGAAACCTTGCAGATGGATCTTGTTTTTAACGGTACTTTTATTTTCTGTCTGTAATGTGCAATTTTTTTGGCATGACAGATTGCAGTCCTAGCAACATTTACCATTTGTTCTGTCCATGGGCCTCACTGCTTTAAAAGGAACACTTTTCCTTGGCTTTACATTTCGTCGCTGTCCAAAGAAAATCAACTCCCAAATGCCAACTTTACAGAAGAGGTCAAAAACCTCATTTAATTTCAATGGAAGTCAATGGAACCAGACGTCTTTCCAAGAGGTTTTGGCTCATTTCCGTTAGTCCATTCATCATGAAATGTTCACACAGTGTAAACAGCAGCTGCTGTGTTCAAATGATGCATGAAAGTGAAATTCAACAAAAATGGAGACATGTTTTTCTTTGGACAGCAGCGATATGTTTTATCACATAAACATATGATATATTCATATTGTAACGTCCAATATTGTACAGCTTAAACTCTACAAAAGACTGCTGATAAAACAAGAGTGTTTGGGAAATACTACATTAGACAACAAGACGACTCTGGTTCTCTAAAAAAAGGATGACACAGGAGGGTATGCTAACCTGGTACCTAGCGTTAGCATATGTGTTTAGGGTGGACCAGTGGCTATAGTGATGCAGATGGTAGCATAAAGACAATCAAAAGCTTGTGAGAGTTCGGGAAACACTACATCAGGCCACCAGACAATTTTGGTTCTTTAAAGCAGGATGACACAGGAGGGTATGCTAACCTGGTACCTAGCATTAGCATATGTGTTTAGGGCGTAGGAGTGTTTGGTTGGCCGCACCTCCAGTTTTAGGCTGGAAAGTTTGTTTTTTCAACTCCCAGTCCTCCGTCCTGGTATCGTGCTATTACTCCCTTCTTACCGGCGAACAATATTATATATTAACAATACTTGTATTTTATTGGTTTAACAAGGTCAGGTGACCTGTGACTCACTCATCTTTTTGTGAATGTTGGTGTTCAAACAACGCAGTTGTCTCCTTCCCCTTCTATTAAGCCCTGATCATTTTCAGCTCTACCCAAACCCCTATTGCCTTTAACCTACAATCACCAAACTGCATGTACTCCTTCAAGGCCTACATATAACACCACACCAATGGGAAGAGATAATAAATAAAATTCCTATATTTACATTTATGATATTTATCTGGTCTTCTAATCCAGAGCAACTTACAAGGTTAAGCAAATTACAGGCGGGCCAATGTAGTATTAGGAGTTTTGCCCAAGGGCTCTTATTGGTAGCACAGTATAGTCAACCAGACCAGGATTCAAACCCTAGTCTCGCCATGTGGTGGTGGCTCCTTGGCGGGTTGTGGCATTATCCTCTGAGCTACACCAACCGCCAATTAAAGTTAGTCGAGGCCAATCATTTCCTAGTTTAAGGCCATTTTTTGCCATTTGTGATTTTGCCCATCCGTGAAGCGAAGCACCCACATATGTACACACTAGTGAATACACACACTAGGGGGCAGCGAGCACACTTGCCTAGAGTGGCGTGAGCCCTACCTATGGCACCTGGGGAGTATTTTGGGGGTTAGGTGCCCTACTCAAGGGCACTTTAGTTGTTACTGTCACTTCAGGGAATTGAACCAGCAACCTTTGGTTACAAGACTGGGTCCCTAACTTCCAGCCTACGACTGCCCCCCAATATTTGTGCTGTAGATACAGTGACCCTTGGTTCCCATCACCACCAGTAAGTATCTTCTCATGTCAAACCATCCTAAAAGACTTTGTTTACATCTCAACACCTGAATTATGCAGATTCAAAAGAAATTTTTTAAAGATAAAACTAAATTCAGGAAGATCTCTGAAGACCTCCTTGAGCTATTACAAGTGTATTACAAGTCTCCACTACCCATAAATGCTCAACACAGTGAGATCAATAGCAAAATCCTATATAGCAATCACAACACTGCTCAGCGCGTTTAAGGACTAGCGACATATTGCACAGCTAGTTGCTTTTCTTTGTCAAACTGCTGACCTCCACATGCACTCCCTAAGTGCACTGTGAACTTCTACCCCTCATTCTAATTCCTGTTCCAGACCATATACTCCTACCTCAGCTTACCGCGGCCTCTCCCTGACTTATTCTGCAGTAGCGGCCCCATCCACATTACTGCACACCCACCTTTTAGCTTCTTGTCCTTTGTGTACTGCCTACATATCGCCACATTGCCCATATATTGTCTTCATTTGCTGAACTTATTGCTGCCGGTATTATCCTATGTCAGTGCATTATGTTGTGCATGTTCAGGGGGTTATCTGGCACCTTGAGACTGGCAGAGCCATCTTGTTCTCGTACGGCGTACTTATGTATATGTATAATGACACTAAACCTGAAACCAGTCGAATTTATTTGAATTGCATTTGTCTCGCCTCTATCTGTGGCTGGCTCATAAATACAAATAAAGCTGTTTGCGAGATGTAACGGAATTGCTTTTTTCGGGGGTTGCGCACCGCGCAGTATGCTATCTGCGACGCCTTGTTATTTTGACTTTTATGCCGTTGATCTTTGTCCTGACAGCCAAATGTCAAAATGCAGCTAAAAATATCAGTGACCTTAAAACCAAAGCTCGGGCTCTTAGTGCAGCTGCTAGTGGCTAATTAAAAGAAGCTTGTTCTGTTTTTTGGGCAGCAAGGCTTCAGCTTCCTAGCCGCTCAGTAAGCCCGCTTGGTAGGTGTTGCTTTTTTGTGCTGTTCTGAAGTCAGATTATTGGTTTCCCTCATGGTGACCGAGGCTACGTTGGAGAGGCTGACGCTAGTCCAAAAGCAGCAGCAGTGTTGTCTTGCTTTAACTAACTGGCTGTTGGTGTAGCTCAGCGGATAACACCACTACCCACCAGGGAGCCACCACTACATGTGGGAGACTGGGCTTCGATTCCCAGTCTGGAAACCAATAGCACAGCAATCCTTGGGCAAGACTCCTAACACTACATTGGCCTACCTGTAATGTGATTAACCTTGTAAGTGGCTCTGGATCAGAGCGTCAGCTAATGTTACATCTGTGGTTGGTGTGGCTCAGCGGATAACACCACTACCCACCAGAGAGCTACCACCCCCATGTGGGAGACTGGGGATCGAATCTAGGTAGCAAATGCTGAGCCACACCGATAAGAATCCTTGGGCAAGACTCTTAACACTACACTGGCCCACCTGTAAAAATGAATACCCTTGTAAGTAGCTCTGGATAAGAGTTTGGCTAACGACTTTTATTACAGGACCCAGGAAACAACCTTAAAATCTCGCATGGCACCCATATTAATCTTCATTCGTTCATTTATTCATTTATCTTCTAAGCCTCTTATCTTTCTGGGTTGCTGGAGCTTAGTTGAGCAAACATTGGACAGAAAACAGGTTGTTTTTCTCTGTTTTCCTCTGCTAGCTGTGTCATTAGCATGCTAAAGGCTACATGGCTAAAAATGTTCATTAGAAACAAGCATTGCATCATGGTTCTACACCAAGAGCATGGCCAGACGAAGCAATTACTATAATGCTCAGACTTCTTTAAAAGCCTTATTGGCACTGAAAATTTTGCGTGGCTAGCTGATTAGCTCACTAAGGCTAAGCTGCAGGGTGCGTTCCATTTAAATATTGTAGTAGCCAGATGTGTAACAGAGGTATGCTGTACATCCGTGTCTAAATAGGTGAGGGCAAAGAACTCTAGAGGGCAGCATTGAGTCATGCTTGTTCACCTAAGCTTCTGGAAGCCATATGTCTGCTGTCTGAGCACTGACAGCTAGCAAGCACAATAGCTAATCAACTACACTCATCAGCAAGGTAATATAAGCAAGGTCAGGCCTTATCACGTTACCTGAGTGACCCAACAGCCACTGTGGACATTCAGCAAGCAGAGATGTCCTCCATGAGTCATCCTGTTAGTGCCCACACCACTGGTAGATGGCTGCACAATGCAGACCGTTAAGATGACTGGCCTGGTCAGTGTCGCTAAAGACTGCGATGGTGTCGTGCCAGACCGTCATGGAGTGACTCAAATGGAAGCGGGTCATCTTCAGTGACGAGTCCCGCTTTTGGTGGACATTACCAGTGAATCCGTGTGCGCGGACACCGTGGTCAGTGCCAAGATAAACAGTTTGTGGTCAAGCGTCACATATCCAGAAAGTCTGGTGTCACTCCACCTCCACCCCCACTGCACCATCTGCAGGAACTGTGTGAGAATATTGAAGCTGCATGGGATGGATTATCACAGGACATCATCAGGAACTTCTACAACACCTCCATGTCAAATATGGCGACCCGACGTCATACGGCATGACACTTTCATGACATAATTTCATCAAATCAGCATTTTCTGTTCCTGGTAACCCTTTATCTTCCTTCCCAATAGCACTGCAATCCCACGCCTCCTTCTGGGTGCAGCTATTCGTTTGAGGATGAGTATAATTTGACCACATTAGGCTATTAGGCTAGGCTCGGTGCTGTTCTTGTCATTTGCAATATGCTACGGAAAGGAATTACCTCCCTTGGTAAAATGCTAATCTGGCTTACAGTTAACAATCAGAAGGCTATTTGGCAAGATAGCCACATTTCCACCTCATCAGATTCCATGGCAATGTGTTTCAGCGTCCTACGAACATGCCAAATTACTTTCCTGTCCATATGCACACCACCTCGCTCGCCCGTGTGCCATTTCCAGCCACTTACTGCCAAACCCTGAAATCCATCCTCTTCCTGAATGTCACTTTCTCATCCATCTTCCTTCCCCTCAAATCGTCCGTCGCCCGTGTCACATCCACCAAACAAGCCCTCAGTTTCCTAGCAACACCTGTCCATGGAACAGGGAACAGGTGGAGGTCCGTGTCCGTCTGCATTGCTCGGGGTCCATTTAGGTGAAATCTGTCCACTCTGCGCAATGTACTGACAACTCGTGGGATGCTACGCGTTCGGACCGCACGACACATCGCTCTTTAATTGTGATCACAGTATGGACACTAGCTGCAGTGTGCAAATGAGTCCAGTGTTTTCAACTGTGCTGTGGCACCCTGGCCAATCACAGCTCCAGGCTGGTGTTCAGACGGCTTGTTTGTAGAGGGACACTTGCAATTGAGGGGGCAATTCCAATTGTCATTAGCTTAGCTGTAGTTTACAGTCCCGTACAGAATAGGCTCTGATCAATGTGATGCCTGAGGCTAGATTTTGGCTAGCGCTCCGTGGATGCTGGAACCCAGGTAATATTAGCACCCAAGCCACATTATAGCCTCTAGCACTCTCAACACAACCCTGAGTTTATTACTCCTAGCATTCATACACAGAACATGTGTTCAGTGAGCACTCCTCTCACACTGTGCTGCTGTTTACTGTACATATCAGCTGCAATGAATGAGCTGAAAATTAAAATCTAAAGTCTTACATCAATTAACGACTAGAGGAAACACGGTTTCATTCAGCAGGGCTAACACCGGCTAGCTAAGATGTCAGGGAACGTTACCTTCAGGGCAGACAGTGGAGGGTTCCTACAGGCAGCACACTTACAAGACTTTCCAGCTAGCAGACTTAACATGGGAGTGACTGATGCTAACTCTTGCTAGCTACCTGTTTATGAAATGAGCACACATTTTCGAGCTAGCTAACTTTGCCCCGAGCATCTGGGATTGCTTATACTATGAAGATAAAGTATCATATGTTAGCTAATTTGGCGTTTACCGTGCACATTTTCATTCACTCACACGTCTACCAGTAGTGCTGGTGCTAACTAGGGTTGCTACCCCGCCTGTAAAATACGGAATCGTCCCTATTAAACCAATACGGGACGCGATTCGTTCCGTATTTTCGGAAATGTCCAATATACATGTCTGTCACACACTCATGAATGATCACAAACCCCCCACCCCCCAATTCCCACACCACCACCCCGGACTCAGCTTACATACGAGATGCGATTTGTTCCGTATTTCGCCCACATGTCACTCACACATGAGCACACCCTCCAACCCCGCCCCCTCCTTTATTTTCATTTCTGAAAGGTGGCAACCCTATCGCTAACAGGATGACCCATAGAGGGCATCACTGCTTGCTGAATATCCGCAAATGTGGCTGTTGGGTCAGCCAGGTACATCAATAAGTAGGTTGACCACACCGGATAGCCCGGTTTTTCGACTCCCAGTCCTCTGTCCGGTGCAGTACCTGGATGGACGCCTATTAGTCCTCTTTTCAATATTATGAGCCATTGGCTTACGACCATGTCAAAACACATGCCTTGCATTTCATTGGTTTAACAAAGTCATGTGACATCTTGACTCGTCTACTGGCTAACCAAAGGTCAGCCCTCACAATGCTAGTCAATTAGCTCCTGTCTAATCTCATCCATTCCACCCAATTAGCTGAGTAAAGCCTCAGTTATGTGTTGTATAGATTAGATTATGATTTCAGTTCTGTTGTACTATCGTGCCAGACCTGCCTCCTTATGATGTTTACCTTTTTGGGGTTATGGGATTGGCTGTGGCCATGCTTACGTCACATGCGCGGCTAATCGTGAAACATGAATCATTCATATGTCTCATGATGTCCAGCCTACCCAGCAAGTTTCAATCCAGTGGGTGGATGGAAACTGACTTCACACTGGATGCTGTGGATTGACCTTATGGTGCTCAAACGACTCCTAGGCAGACCCTTACCATTCATATGTTTAGATGCATAGCATGCATGCAGCTGAGCAGTTTGCAACAACATTAGCACAGCGCTAACAAGACCCTAAGTCAGACAGTGATACATATTAAGGATTCATCGCTCATATGCAAAAGCTGGAGATTGTTCACGGTGCCCTTTCTGTGTCATCGGTGTAATTTACACAGATTGCGGTTTCACGAGATGTCCTCGGCGTCACGAGCTGCATGCGTGATGACGGACATGCGATTAAATTTCATGAAAGGTTCCTTTTAAAAAGCTCTCATGGATATAGCGGGCGTCTAGAATATGGAGCCGCTTAATTACGAGCCATTATGTGAAGATCATTGGCGAGTCATCAAGTGTAAAAGTATGTGTGAAAGAACATCATGTTCGGTTTAATAAGAGGCCGTAAGACGTGGGCGTCAGTGCTCACGAGGGGCTCGTTCATACAGTCCACAGTGTCAGAGACATGTAATAAAAAAGGGTGGTGCAAAAAAACCATAGAAGCATATGGACATGGTATGCTGCCGAATACAGCCGACTGATGGCATGATTTTGGTTTGTGGGTGTGCGGCTGTGTGGCTGTGTGGCTGTGCGGCTGTGCGGCTCGCTATGGGACTGTTGTAGTATTGCTGATTACAGTTTGAGTGACTGGGGCGGCCAAGGGGAAATAATCCTTCAGTTTATCTGAATCCACAGCCTTCTAAATCCTTTCTGGAACGAGCTATTACAGAGCCAGGAAGATGCCTTGAAATAATGATAAAACTGCTAGGGACTCGCCACCGAATGACAGTGCCCACCGAAGCCTAGGAAGTAGCCCGCAAACTGACGCGCCGACGTCCTCTCTGGATTCCACTGATGAACGTTCATCTCGCATGAATCATAAATCTCCAGTGCCATGCCCGGCAGCCATGAATAAAATAAATCTCCTTAGATGGTCCTTTATGAGTAAATGGACCTCTTTTAGAATTCAGACTGGCTGATGATTGACACCCTGAATGAACTGTGTCTCTCTCTAAAAAGGCTGTTGTGCCTTCGTTACATCAAAGTCACTTTGATTATATGATTTTGGGTCTTTAACGCAGTCTGCACTGTCACAGTCGGGCTGCAGGAGTGGAGCTCGTGGGGGATTTTTGAACCCTGTGAAATCATCTGGTTAGTGTCTTAAATTAGTGTGAGATTGTTCTAAGACTTTTATATCAGATTATTAAACCCACTTCAAAATACTTCTGCTTGTTTCTGGTCATTTGGCCTAGATCTGTTCTGTTCTGTTCTATTCTATTCTATTCTATTCTATTCTATTCTATTCTATTCTATTCTATTCTATTCTATATGGTCAATTCCCTTCTATGCATTTTGATTGTATTGTATTCTATTATGCTGCATTTTGTTTTGTTTTGTTATGTTTTGTTCAAGCATTGTCCATTCTATTCTATTCTATTCTATTCTATTCTATTCTATTCTATTCTATTCTATTCTACATGGTCCATTCCCTTCTATGCATTTTGATTGTATTGTATTCTACTATGCTGCAGTTGTTTTGCTTTGTTTTGCTTTGTTTTGTTTTGTTTTGTTTTGTTTTGTTCAAGCATTGTCCATTTTAGGCTATTCTATTCTATTCTATTCTATTCTATTCTATTCTATTCTATTCTATTCTATTCTATTCTATTCTATTCTATTCTAGTATGTTTCACTCTCTTCTGTACTATTACATTGTTATATTCCTTTTCATTCTGTTCATTTCTAGTCGCTATTCTATTAATTTCTATGCAATTCTAATTTATTTGATTGTGTTCCAATGTGTTCTGCACTTTTCATTATGTTATCCTCCTTTTCATTCTGTTCATTTCTATTTTCTATTCTATTCTTTTCTATTCTATTGTATTCGAGTGTATTCCATTTTATTCTGTACCATTCTGTCCTATTCTATTATGTTCTGGTCAATTCTATTAAATTCTATTTTATTTTGATTCTGTTCCGCTGTGTTCTGTACTATTTCTTTATGTTGTGTTCCACTCTATTCTATTCTTTTCCATTCAATTCTATTCTATTCTATTCTATTCTATTCTGCTCTGTTCTATATGGTCCATTTCCTTCTATGCATTTTTAATTGTATCGTATTCTATTATGCTGCGTTTTGTTTTGTTTTGTTTTGTTCAAGCATTGTCCATTTTATTCTATTCTATTCTATTCTATTCTATTCTATTCTATTCTATTCTAGTATGTTTCACTCTCTTCTGTACATTGTTATATTCCTTTTCATTCTGTTCATTTCTATTTGCTATTCTATAAATCTCTATGCAATTCTCTTTTATTTGTTTGTGTTCCAATGTGTTCTGCCTTTTTCATTATGTTATCCTCCTTTTCATTCTGTTCATTTCTATTTTCTATTCTATTCTTTTCTATTCTATTGTATTCAAGTGTATTCCATTTTATTCTGTGCCATCCTGTCCTATTCTATTATGCTCTGGTCAATTTTATTAAATTCTATTTTATTTTGATTCTGTTCCGCTGTGTTCTGTACTATTTCTTTATGTTGTGTTCCACTCTATTCTATTCTATTCTTTTCTGTTCTGTTCTATGCTGTCGTGTTCTTTTTGTATCCTGCTCCAGTCTTTTAAAATTCCATTTAGTTCTATTCTATTCTACTCTATTCCAATCCTATCATGGTGTCTCCTGTTATATTCTACTCCATTCTACTTAATGCTATTAAATTGTGATCTATTCTTTTCCATTTTCCATGTTCTGTTTCCATGTTCTGTTTTTAACTATTCTATTCTATTCTATTCTATTCTATTCTATTCTATTCTATTCTATTCTATTCTATTCTATTCTTCTCAGTGATATAATGTTGTACTATAATTTATCCTGTTATATTCTATTTGGCTGTGTTTCACTGCTATCTATTTTTTTAATTGTCTGTAGTGTAGCAATTTCTGTAGATAAAGTTATTTAAAACACATCCAAAACATCTAGGAATAAATGCCATGTTCTCGTAATCATAATATAATCACCTGTAAAATATATATTTTTTTACATTTATTTAAATTTAAAATATTTAAATTTATTTTATTTATTTTATTTTTATTATTTATTTATTTTCGCAGTAAAGGCTTTTTGGTTCCACTGAAGTGCAAGGTCCAGTGATGGCTGGTTAAATGCCTTTGTGAAGTCTCTGACCGACCACACAAAAGATTGACAGCTCTATTTATTGGTCGTGCAGTCTTACACCGAACAATGGTTGTTCCTCCAGTCTCAGATGTGGCGAATATAGACTTGGTTTTGCCAATCATACGGTCAACAGCAAGATAATAAAAGAACCTTTCATCCGTGGCGTTACGGCGAGCATCATAAAGTACAGCTTTATTCAGCCACACAGAATTAACCCAAAGGCTAGCATTAGCCAACAGCTGAAAGCCACTACCCAGTGTATAGAGGAGGACATGCCCCACTGAACCCACTGAAGGCTGCTCTGTACCACATACGATATGTCACATGCCATGAGTCACGCGAGTGCTGTGCACAGTTATTGGTTTGGATGTTTAAAATTCCAGACCCACTTTGTTTTCCGTCGCCTGCACCTGAGTTGCACAAACCCACATTCCAGCATCTGAGCTGCAAAATGCCCAAGCTGTTATTGATGTGTGGAGCGGTTTAATGGGGTTTGAAATGTGACTCGATTTCCCCTTCTATTCATTTCTGTTCTGTTCTTTGGAATATCTATTTATCTATATAAGTCCACCTCCCCTGATATTCATTTTTGTTTCTATTCTATTCTATTCTATTCATTTTGTTTTATTCTATTCAGTGGTATTATTTTATATTTCTATACTATCCCATTCTATACTATGATGTTATGTCCCCTCAATTATATCAGTCATTTAATTTCCTTTGTTCTATTCTATAAATTTTGTTATATTCTAATCATCTGCATTAAAACCTATTCTGTTTATCCTGTCTATACTATGATTTTATGTTCCCTTCAATTATATCATTCATTTAATTTCCATTGTTCTATTCTATTAATTTTATGTTATATTCTAATCAGCTGCATTACAACCTATTCTGTACTATTCTATTCTATGATGTATTCACTTCTATCTTCTATCTATTGTTCACATATCACTTCTCCTTCTATTAATTTCTATTTATTTCTATGATGTTTCAATCTATTCTATAGAATATGTGCATTAATGATGCTATTTTCAATTCTACACTTTTCCATTCTACTGTATACTGTGATGTTATGTTCAGTTCCAATATTCAATTTTACTCAGTTCAACTCAACTCAACTCAACTCAACTCAATTCAATTCAATTCAATTCAATTCAATTCAATTCAATTCAATTCAATATTCAATTTAATTCAGTTCTTATTTGACTTGTCACATTCGATGAGTCATGCAAATGCTTTGTACAGTTATTGGTTTGGATGTCTAAAATTCCAAGCCCACTTTGTTTTTCCGCCGCTAGCATTATTTTTTATTTTTTTGGTGGATGAGTCGCGCAGACCCACATTCCAGTTTCCGAGCTGCAAAATGCCCAAGCTGTTTTTGACACATGCAGCGCTTGAAAAGCTTTTTGAAAAGGTTTTTTGAAACGCGGCTCACACTTCAGAGTGAACTAGGGGCGGCCGCGAATCCTCGTGACTCGCTCAATTCAATTTAACTCGCTCTAGGAGAAACACCAGCTCAAGGGTCCAATGAGTGATGATAGCACTGTCCTTGATTTGTGCTAATGTGTTAATGGTTTGATTAAAACGGAAAACAATATTCCGCACCATAACAAAGTCCTAATGTATTCTCGGTGTCTAATGACTTTTTGTAATGGACAATTTGCTTCTTTAATACGGCCAGGGAGTCCCAGACGAAAGAGGGGGAGGGGGGCCGAGGAGAGAGAGAGGGAGGAGTATTTGACAGGAGAAGGACACACTTGTCTAATAGAAAAGGTCATCTTTTCCACTGCGTCTACGACCGCAATGGTGAGGGCAGCTTCTTAATGGGATCTTAATGGGTTCTGGATGGAAATGAAAGTTCTGGATGTGACCATTTAAAAATGAAAAGGCTTTTGAGGACTTTCTGAGTGGTTTCGGCTAAATTCCGTCGGGTTCTGAGGAGTCATCCCGGAGCAAAGACATTATGGTGACGTGTATTTGTCACAGCAGCTGCTATGTTGACTGACTCATAGTGTTTCGCTATCGAGAAGCACCTGTCATCTTGTCACCTTTCAGAGCTACGATACGTTTTCAAATGACTTGTAAATTGATAGATGGATTCGACTGCTTACTTGATACACCGCCTATTTTTACTGTGGTAACAACAGAAGCACGGCGTGAAAATAAATAGAGCTTGTCCCGATTGAACATTCTCGCAAATAGATTCCATCGAGGAGCGTTTGGATCCTCTACAGCTTTCTCAGCCATTAAAATATCATCTGCAGCGCTGTACATCATTCTGAGCACATCTAAATGGATGCTTTGGTCAATTCTATGAAGCTGTAGAGTACTCCCAGAAGAAATCAACCAACTGGAATGAAACTTGGTGGGAAGGTTAGACATCATGAGACATGCAAACGATTCAAGTTTCACCCTCGGCCGTCCATTTGACACAGTTAGGGACAAGCTTTATCGCTGTACCTGACTGACCCAACAGCCATGATTGCAGGTATAGCAATGCCATCATCCTGTTAGTGCCAGCACCATTGGCAGACGACTGCACCAAGCACTACGTGCATGCAGACTGCTGCAACGACTGCCCTTAACACCATGTCAACGCCACCAAAGACTGCAATGGTGTCATGCCAGACTGTCATAGAGTGAGTCAGAATGGCAGCAGGTCATCTTCAGTGACGAGTCCAGCTATTGTCTTGGTGGAGACGACCAATGAATCCATGTGTAGAGGCACCGTGGTCAGCACCAAGATGGCTGGATTGTTGTCATGCGCCACTTGCCCAGTTGTCCTGCAACTGTGTAACAGTTGATTACATGTACTTTACTATTGCACATGCACGCTAAGCTATAGCTCTCTATGCAGGACAAAAGAGCTAGTTGTAGCATAGCCTCCCGTCTGATGCACCTACTTCTAAGTTACTCCTGACAGTAATAGTGAGTTACTTGGTTACTTGTGCCATCAAAACACCACTTCTACCCCTCATGGAGTGTGTCCTGGGCGTGTGTCTTCAGAGAGTCCCGGAACCAGTGCCTTTGGATTGGATGGATTATCACAGAACACCACTAGAAACCTCTACAACTCCATGACTAGACCTCCAAGTCGAGTCTCATGGCGACCCAACGCCATACTGAGAGAGACCAAACCGAAGGCAAATGTGGAGATGGAGGTGTGAAAGAACCCATTACCAAGCTAGATAACAGCATGTCCAGAAGAAGAACTGATAAACCAAATACGCCATTGAAGCTAGCATCAGCACGGCTATGTCGAGTGAGTTAGTAGCCAAAGCTGTAGTAGCCAGCCAACATGGGCCCCAACAGACCACCAAGGTATATCTTATTCCCTGGATGTTGGCATCAACCCACACTTGCCATTCCCTTCCCGCTGGGCTCTGGTGCCAGTCCTCATTACGCTGCTTCTTGTGCTATCTTTGCTACCCAACCTTGTCGCCCTCATCCTTGTCATGCTGCCTCTTCTTCTTCAGTCCTTGGCCCAGCTCAATCCTCTCAGCAGCTTAGCCTTTCTCCAGACCACTAGGGCTGCTATCCCACCTCTGACACCAATGTGGCACTGGTTTAGAGTTAGACGCATGGAGCACAGGGTTTGAAGCTAGCCCTCTTTAAATGAACACACATCTTTAATTGCCAAGGGTGCATCCCATAATTAGGAAACAACTGGACCACAGGAGGTCAAAATCATGATGTGGCATGGCCATAGTGATGGAAACACTGAAAAAGTTGCCATAGCTTCTATCGCAAAGCCAAGTAAACAGCATCACAGCCGTACCACAAAATACCCGCTTGTTGAAGGCGGGGGCTACACAGTGCTGTGGCTGCTGGGGCATGCCGCTAAGACATAAGCAAGAATCCAAACACGGAATAACTCTTAAGGGAGCAATATCACCTTTCACTTCGCTTCATTGATTCCTGTGCAAAACCAGTTTAGCCTGGCTTTTTATTTAATAGAGATGTATGAGCAGTTGTAAGCGGCCGTTCGGTATAAAGATGTGAGCACAGCAGCACCGTGACGACTACCAAGAGATTTCTGCATCAACACAATAAAGCAAAAGGCATACCGTGTCCTCAGTGCCTTTTAAAACTTCACTTTCTTAGAGAGGGCGTATCAACCACCGCACAAAAACAGCACTACCGAGTCGTATCTTTCCGCTGACCTATTAGGACCAAGCAGATAGTGACTAATGAAACTGATACATTACGTCATCTGTATTGTGTGGCTTCACAGAGGAAGCAAAAAAGTTCTTAACTCTGAAAATCAATAATGCAAACGCAGCACATGAGTTATGATGTTCTGATATGGCAGCAACGATGTATAAAGTGGCCTGTAGTCAGGACGAGCGAAAAGGCCTTATCGTTGTCCATGTTATCAGATCTACTGATTATACAGGTGCACTTTGTAGATTAGACTATGGTCCATCTGTCTCTCTTTCATCCTGTTCTTTAATGGTCAGGACTTGTTGACGTACAATGGACAAAGAGGAGGTGTGCTTAATGAAGTGGCTGGCTGATGTATATACTGTACGGAATAGATGCTTGACGGACTCTCAATAACATTACAACCACATATCCATGCTGTTGGAACAACAAAGCACTTGGATACGTTGAGCAGATTATTTCATAGATTATCAGGGGACTGGTAATTACTGGGTACATGAGATTTATTAATAATCTGGGTTTGTATTTGGAGAGTCCAGGTTCATATCTGTGGATGTTCACCTGGTATAACACAGACCATCTTATTATTCTCAAGGTTAGGGTTAGGATTAGGTTTTGGGTTGAGATTAGGGTTAGGATTAGGTTTTGGGCTGAGATTAGGGTAAGGGTTAGGGTTAGGTTTTGGGGTTGAGATTAGGGTGAGGGTTAAGGTTAGATTTTTGGTTTATATTAGGGTGAGGGTTAGGGTTAGGTTTTTGGGTTGAGATTAGGGTGAGGGTTAGGTTTTTGGGTTGATATTAGGGTGAGGGTTAGGGTTAGGTTTTTGGGTTGAGATTAGGGTGAGGGTTAGGTTTTTGGGTTGGGATTAGGGTGAGGGTTAGGGTTAGGTTTTTGGGTTGAGATTAGGGTAAGGGTTAGGGTTAGGTTTTGGGTTGAGATTAGGGTTAGGATTAGATTTTGGGTTGAGATTAGGGTAAGGGTTAGGGTTAGGTTTTGGGTTGAGATTAGGGTTAGAATTAGGTTTTGGGTTGAGATTAGGGTGAGGGTTAGGGTTAGGTTTTTGGTTGAGATTAGGGTGAGGGTTAGGTTTTTGGGTTGATATTAGGGTGAGGGTTAGGTTTTTGGGTTGATATTAGCGTGAGGGTTAGGGTTAGGTTTTTGGGTTGAGATTAGGGTAAGGGTTAGGGTTAGGTTTTGGGTTGAGATTAGGGTTAGGATTAGGTTTTGGGTTGAGATTAGGGTAAGGGTTAGGTTTCGGGTTGAAATTAGGGTAAGGGTTAGGTTTTGGGTTGAGATTGGGGTAAGGGTTAGGATTAGGTTTTGGGTTAAGGTTAAGGGTTAGGGTTAGGATTAGGGCCACGGTGAGGGTTGAGTTAAGTTTTGGGTAAAGGTTAGGATTAGGGTTTGTATTGAGGTTAGAGTTATAATGTTAGGATCAATTTTGGGTTGAGGTTAGGGTTAGGTTAAGGTTTTTATGTTGAGATTAGTGTAAATGTTAGGATTAGGTTTTGGTTTGAGATTAGGGTGAGGGTTAGGATTAGGTTTTGGTTTGAGATTAGGGTGAGGGTTAGGATTAGGTTTTAGGCTAAGATTATGGTTAGGATTAGGACCATGGTGAGGGTAGAGTTTTGAGTAAAGGTTTGAATTAGGGTTTGGATTGAGGTTAGAGTTAGCATTAATTTTTGGGTTTGAGGTTAGGGTTAGGTTTTGGGTGGAGTTTAGGGTTAAGGTTGAGATTAGGGTGAGGGTTGAGATTAGGTTTTGGGTAAGGGTTAGGATTAGGGTTTGGATTGAGGTTAGAGTTAGGGTTAGGATTACTTTTTGGATTGAAGTTAGGGTTAGGTTAAGGTCTTTGGGTTGAGGTTAGGCTTTATGGATAGGATTAACTGTTGGACTGAGGTTAGGGTTAAGGTAAGGATTAGGTTTTGGTCTTGAGGTTAGGGTAAGGATTAGGTTTTGGAATGAAGGTTTTGGGTTGAGTTTAGAGTTAAGGTTGAGATTAGGGTTAGGATTAAGTTTTGGTTCATTGATGCATTGCATCTATAGAAGATCCTGAGGTCCTTTGGAAGAAGCTAAGCTTCACGCAGATCACAGATCCACCACCATATTTCACCTGGAGAGCCAGGTTCCTCTCTACATGGCTTTGGTGATGCTTGTCTAAAAGTCTAGGTAGAGGCACTCTTCTGACCTGCTGAAATTAAAGTGGTATCTAATAATGTGGTTTGTGTGGCTCAGCGGTTAACCCCACCACTCACCAGAGCACTACCACCACATGTGGGAGACTGGGGTTCGAATCCCAGTCTAGGTAGCAAATGCTGAGCTACAACAATAAGAGTCCTTGGGCAAGAAAACGAATAGCCTTATGAGTCAGCTAAATGCCTATATGTTAATGAGAGGGTGTTTTCAGTTGGGGTGCTGAGATGTTAAGCTCAGTTTTTAAAACCATTTAAATAAAATATCATATAAAAATACAAACCCCATACATAAACAAGCACACATTGGCCTTTACACTCTTTTAAAGTTCTCTCCATTATCCATAGTTCATTTATTTGATGATATTTACAAAAAAAAAAAAAACATTTTTTAGCAGTCACGGTAAAACAATCTGAAACCTGGGGGAGCTGCAGCCCCCTCAGCACCTCTGCTTCCCACGTCTTCGTGTCTAATTGCGGTTTTGAAGGCTTGGTGACCCTCAGGATGCAATCAACTCCTGTAATTATCCAACTGTAATTCTTTACCGAAGGTTTTTCCTCTCGAACCTCCCTCCGCACTGTGTGGGGGCAGAATGCACTTGCTTTCTCTTTCAGGCAGGTTCATTATCCAGTTGTTTTTGACTTCTCGCTTATTGCCCTAAATAGTGGGGAGAGGTATTTTTAGATGTGAAGGTTTTTTAATAGGCCCTCATGAAGGTCAACCTACTTCTTGTCTCATGTAACTCATTTCACTTCTGATCTCCCCCCATATTGATGGATGACGAGCTGTCAAGACGCCGTCGTGAAGAAAACAGGAATAGAAAGAAGAGCGTTTCCAAAAGAACAACATCTGCAAATGAAAGAAGCTGCTGGTGCTCACGCAACAGTGGACTAACCAGCCAAGAGTCGAAGACATCAACCTCACCGTGTCTAGGATTACTTGGATCACGAGAATCGACTTCTCAACTCTCATCTCACCTTCACTGGCAGAGATGGCACTCTTTGAGGGCATGCTATGTTGCATCCCACTGCTAACTTGCATGGCCTTGGATGCATGGAGGATCTTGGGAGGACAGACTATGGCTCCGTCCATGTGCATGTACGTGTACATCAGTGTCTGTCTCCATCTCTTTCTCCATCTCTTTCTCTCTTATTTTCTCTATCTCTATCCTTCTTTCTCTCTTTCTTTCCTCTTCTTTGTTAAGCACTGATTGACGTGATCACATCAGAACCCCCAGAGTGGATAGAGGCACCTGAGCATCAGCGCCACTGTGTGTCTCCTGTCCTGTTTCATCACCCGGCATGACCACAACCTTACACTGACCAGCGTCTGGCCATGCTTATTATGGTCAACTCCAACTCACAGTTACTGCCTCCTGGACTAATCAGACTGGATCTAATCAGACTGGATCTATTAGATGTTCCTCTATGTTAATTCTGTCTGTCTCTCTCTTCTCATCCGGGTTGACCTGAGGAGGTTGGGTTCCGCCCTTGAGCCTGGTCCCTCTCGAGGTTTCTTCCTTACCCAAGGAAGTTTTTCCTCGCCACTGTTGCCTCTGGCTTGCTCAAGGGGGGCTCGGACACGGTTTTTCCACCCTCACATGTCTGTACATTAACCCTGTGGTTCTTTTCTTTGTATGACAAATTGATTTTTTGTGAAGCTGCTTTGAGACAACGTTGGTTGTAAAAAGCGCTATATAAATAAATATTGATTGATTGATAGTTTCCGGGGGTGTGCTGACTACCGTGGAAAGGGTGGCTAGAAGTGACCTACCTTCCTCAATCTCTCTTAGCAGTGCTGAATGACAGTGGAGCTCTGTGCTTCCTGGGTCTTACTCTAAGAGGTGGGATAACAGCCCTAGTGGTGTAGACTGGCCTGGTCGCTTCCACAAACTCAGAAACCAAACGGCTGAGAGGACTGAGCCTGGCCAAAGACTGCAGAAGAAGAAGCAGTATGACATGGATGGGTGGCAGTGTAACGAGGACTGGCACCAGAGCCCAATGGAAAGATGGTAACAGTGGGGCCAGCAAGGATCCCTGGAGGTGTTCTCCATGGCCTTTTAGCAGCACTTTGAGCTTGTAGTACCTAGCGACGATTCTGCCCTGCTGCTGTTCTCAGTGGAAGAGTGCTTTGCTTACCATATCTTAGTCTGTACCCACCTTAAAATGTTATACTGTATTTAGTTGGTGTGACTTTAGGATGGTGGTGTTGGACTGGCCTGTCCGGGGGGGTTTGCTGCCTTCGGGGCAATAAGCACTGGGATAGGCTCTAGCACCCCCTTTAACCCAGAAGGGCTTAGAAGGTGAATGAATGCATGAATAGTGTGACGTCAGGCTTCAGCAGATGACCCTGCAAAAGAATCATAGGGCTATAAATACCCGCAGGGTGTGAGTGACGGGATCCGTAGATTGGGAAGAGGTGGTACAGTGCAGGGAGTGTCTCGTTCCATGTGTGGAAAGAGCAGATCTTAATGATTGGCTAAGAGGAGTGGCTCCATTTGGGCGTCCCAAAGACCATAGTGTGAAGGAAGTAGCTGAATCGGCAGGTGTATGGGAGCGTACACTCATGCAGGTCGACCAGCAGTGGCTATAATCCCAGTCTACAAGTAATTGTGCCAGGGAAGGCATCTGCCAAGTCTGGCCCAACTATGGAATTCTTTGAGACCGTCTGAACACTGATGTGGCCTCCATTCAGAACTGTGTCCAGTCCAAACCAAATCCAATTCCAGCTGTTACTGATGCTCATGGTGGCTTCACAAGCTCTTAGGTAGGTTTCGGTCCCAGGTGACCCATTTCTTGTGTGTTGAGCTTATTTAGTTTGCCCTGCGATGCACTGGCAGCCTGTTCAGGGTGTTTCCTGCATTTTGCCCAATAAGCCCTGGAATAGGCTTCAGCAAAACCCCCTGACTCAGGAGGATAAGCGGCTTAGAAGATGAATGAACGAATGAATAGAGTGACATTTGTATCAGTGTCTGGTTGCAGATTACAGAACTGTGTATATAGATATGGTGGGTATGAAAGATATTTGTAGACTCTATAGACTTTTTTTTTTTTTTTCAGCATGAATATGGAACCAGAAACCTTTTCATATTGCTCCTCCTTTCCAGGGGTGCCAGTAACTCTTGAGGGCATTGCGTGTACTTTATGCACGGACAGACGTGCCAGGTAAGGCGTGATATAATAACCCATATTAACCATATGGTTAACCCTGTGTACATGATTAAGGTTAAATACCCAATTAAAATTCGTGATCATTAGTAAAGTGAAATTTCATCGCAGTGCATTAGTTCACCGCTGCAGAGGAAAACAAGTCTCTTCATTTTCATACACTGCACCAATTCCCCTCTGTAGTTATAAGTCACGCTGTGAATAACAAATTACCACTGAGCGTTTGATTACTGCTCTTGATTTTGCTGTTGTAAGGGTAATCGCTCTTTGGTTTCCCCTCGCTCTCCCTCCCACTCTCGCGCTTTCGCTCTCGTTCTGTCTACGGTACCTCATTTGAGAAACACAATACTCCGATTGTAAATATTTCACAATACTCCGGGGGTGACTTTTCTTTGTTTTCCGGACTGTTTCAGCTCTGCTTGTATGAGCTAAAGAGCACATCAGGAATGAAGATAGACACACCTTTAAAAAAAACCCAACCATATATGTGTTACTACCTTATCCTAATATTTATTAGAATGGCTGCACAAATAGTTGCACCCAGAAGGCAACAACCGACAGGAATGAAACTAGATGGGTAGATTTGATATCATGCCAATGAGACATGCCAATCATTCGAGATTCACCCTCGAACGCACATGTGACGTAAGCAAGGATGGGCCTTGTCACTGTCTGACCCAACATCCACAATTCCAGACATTCACTGAGCAGTGAGTCATTCTGTTAGAGCCAGCGCCATTGGCAGACGGCTGTAAGATGCAGGACTACATGCACCCAGACTGTTATGATGACTGGCCTTAACACCACGTCAACATCACCAAAGACTGCAATGGTGTCGCGCCAGACTGTCATGGAGTGACCCAGAATGGCAGCAGGTCATCTTCAGTGACGAGTTTCACATTTGTCTTGGTGGAGACGACCAACGAATCCATGTGTGGAGGCCTGGTGTCACTCCACCTTCACCCCAACCGCACCATCTACAGGATCTGTGTAAGAATATTCAAGATGCATGGGATGGATTATCACAGGACACCATTAGGAACCTCTACAGCTCCATACCGAGACGTCCGGCATGTTGGGTTACCAACGCCCCATCGCCATACTGAGAGACAGACTTCTGTATGTGTAGCTCAATAAATATTGATCATATCAGTCTAAATTTATCATCAGTTATTGATCCTGGTGACCTTTATCTTCCTTCCCAACAGCACTGCACTCCCACACCTCCTTCTGGGTGAAGCTGTTTGTTTGAAGATGAGTGTAGGATCACCTGAGCAAACAAATCAGAGCCAAGGTCAAACTTAAAACAGCTTGGAGCTTTTTCTGATCAACCCTATGGATTCTTTCAAAGGGAAACTGTCTCAATGAACTGGATGAGACTGGATTGGAATGAGATTCAACACTCATTACTTAATGACGCCATCTTAGCAGCACCGGGTACGTGGTACAATGGCAGATCCCAAGGTGGTTCAGTGGTTCAAGTTTGTATGTTTTGCTTGAGTTTGGACGATAGGAGTATTCCCCTGTTTCCTACACCCTCCCCACCTTTTCCTAACACAGGGCCCAAACCTGGGAACTAAATAGCATGCTAGCTAAGTGACTTGTGATGCTATTTGCATTAAAATTAAGAATGAATCATACATAGAATACTCTTATTAATTAGCAAAGACAATCATTTGCAAACCGTTTAGCCTGCTCTGCGTTTCCCGTGATATTTTGTATGTAGCTGAATGTTAGGCTAAAGATGCTAATTAACCTCATTCATTAAACCGGTTAGCTGAATCAGCACAAAGTACTTTAAAGCTCTACCAGCTTCCCAAACGTGTCCAAATGGATGTATAACAATCGTATTCAATTCTTGGATCACTGTTTTCAGGCTTCCGTTTATTTGTAGCATTCCCTTTGTTCGTCCGCTACCATTTCGGCCTAATTATCAGTGGAAATCAAGAGGAGCGAGGAGCATGCTGCCAGACTCCAAAAGCCCTATTAAATCATTATTTCTAAGGGATCTCTTTTCATGGTGTTCAGTCAACGGACTATTAAACAGTCTCATTACATTTCCTTTTGATCACAGCGCTAATCATTACCAGGGAGAAAATGAACACTGATGCTTCCCCGCTTCGCCGGCTAGCGCCATTTCCATCTGTAGCACTTTCCTGACAACCCCGGCACCAACCCTGACCTAGCTAATACACAGGTGCCTTCAGAAAAACAGAAGAGGAGCCCTCGAATGTGGCCCAGTCTCCGAAATGCCTGATAGTGTCTGATGCAAAGTTTGAGGGCCTTTAAAAAAGCGCTAGCGAGCGGCTGGATGGAGTTATTGAATTACAGCAGGAGTTGGGAAACAATTAAGTTCTCATTAAATTCCGCACTCGCCGACAGCCGAGCGGAGACAGACAGCAATTTCCCCTTCCCATAGATTAGATTAGCCAATCATCAGCATGATCCCATTGAAGTTTCGGAGGGCCAAGAGAGCCTGCTAGGAGATTAGCCGCTAGCGGCGTGCCAGCCGGGCTCTGAAGTTAGCTGAGCAAGGCGGCCTGGAGATTGATTGAAAGATTTGGAAGTGGAAGGGAAATTTAGGCAAATCCCTGCTCTGTTACGGAGCGCCAGACAATTGGGCGACACCTTTCTATGCACCGAATGCGTTCTTGACGACTGCTTTTGATAGCTCCCGTGTTATTGAGCTTCATCGCCGAATCTCGATGGGACGAGGAGCTGGTGGTGGGTTCGCCGCTTTTAACTGCAGGGCTGCGCTTCCGGCTCCGAGCTTTGGTGTAATTTGATTAATGTAGGGCTGATTAGAAAGGAAAACAAAGGAACGACTGTTTCCCCACTGTACTCAGGACCGCCGTTCGCTTAGGTGCTAAGTGGCAATTGAATATGAGGATGGTGTTACAAATGTTCATTATGGTTTAATCAAGAAGTAATTGGAATAAATTGATTTGACTGACACTTCACTGGAGCAACGCTAGTGCCAAAACAGTGGGAGAATGCAGATACTGTCATTTTGTGGTATTAACGCTGCTTCAAAAAGAGACATCATATTGCGGATAATGGCCTATAGCAGATACGCTCGAGCAATCTGGGCCTTCAGGTATCAAATCCACATCAAACTCTTAATGTCCGAATTTTGGAATTGGAGATAGGAAGTCTAATTACGCTCATCGTCGAACAACCGACAGGAATAAAACTTGGTGGGTAGGTTTGACATCGCGAGACAGGCAAATGATGCACATTGAACACTCTGCACAAGCAACGACGAGCCTTATCGCTGTACCTGACTGACCCCACAGCCACAATGGACATTCAGCGAGCAGAGACACCCTTCGTGAGTTATCCTGTAAGTGCCAGCATTGTTGGCAGACGGCTGCACCACGTAGGACTACTTAGACTACACTACAACGCAGAAGGTTACGATGACTGTTCTTAGCACCAAGTCAACATCGCCATAGACTGCAAAGCCTGGAGTGACTCAGAATGGCAGTGGGTCATCTTCAGTGACGAGTCCCGCTTTAGTCCTGGTAGAGACGACCAACGAATCTGTGTGTGGAGCCACCATGCTCTCCGCCAAGAGGAACGATTTGTTGTCACACGTCCAGAAGGCCTTGTGTCACTCCAACTCCACCCCTACCGCACCATCTGCAGGAACTGTGTGAGGATATTCAAGCTGCATGGGATGGATTATCACAGGACACCATTAGGGACCTCTACAGCTCCATACCGAGACGTCTGGCATGTTGGGTTAGCAAACATGGTGGCCCAGTGCCATTCTGAGAGACAGACTTCTGTATGTGTATCTTAATAAATATTGGCCATATGAGTCTCACCCACCTACAGTGGGTAAGAGTGGTCCTACCTTGCATTAATGTTGATTCAATTCAGATTCTGCTTAATCTCATTATTCCTCCTACCTAAAAGGCAGACTCTCGAAACATCTATTCATCTAATGACGACAACATTCCCAGCAAGGCATTCCCCAACGTTGTATTCGAATTTTCCTGTTCCACCTTAAATGGTGCTGCAATTATCCATTTATGGTAGAATAAAAATATTCATATAAGATGTTGACAATAAGCTGAATGTCAGTACCAGAATGTAAATGCTCTAAAATTTAAGGTGGACCAGGAAAATATATACAAGAAAGCTAGTGAAAAAGAAGCTTAATGTCGGTGGCAGAATGTAAAAATGCTGCACCATTTAAGGTGGAACAGGAATGGATGAACAAGAAGTTGGTAAATATGAAACTGAATGTCAGTGCCGGAATGTAAACGCTCTAATATTTAAGGTGGAACAGAAACATATGAACTAGAAGCTGGTGAATACGAAGTTAAACTTTAGCTTTGTAGTAATAAGGATAAGGAGTAATAATCCTAACTAGATCATATTTGACCTGGAGTTGATAAACAAAATTTGGCAGGACATGCCGAGAAGGATTCTTCTTCGTCCAGCTTGTGCTACGATGCCATCAAATTCAAGCTGCCATCTTCAACTTTCAGTGTGCAATGTAAAAGTCCATTTCAACAGCCAGTGTGTGGTTTGTCCATTCTGGGCTAGTGTAGAAACATGGTGGTGGCAGTCTCTGTTGAACGACAACCTGCTTATATTTAGATATAAAGGGAGCTTAATCTAAGCTAACAGACACCCACTAGTAATGCACTAATAATTATCCATATACAGGTCTCCTAAATTTTACACATCGCTCCTTTAAAATGAACATCTAAAAGCATGTTACCGTGTTCAAACTACTCAGGACACTCCCCAACCACACAGGAAAGAATGTAGAACTCAACAAAACACTGTGTCCTATTTCAGGCTAAATTTGTTTTTCTTTTCCTCTTTTATCTGGTCCAGAGTTCTGCCGATATTGGCCTGACGCAGATCCCCATCCATACTGATATGCCGCCACTAATTCTCCACAATTCAACACATACCGCTCATGTAAACAAGTGAAAACACACCTATGCGCCCAATGCACACATCGTGTCAACCCTAGTACCGCCACCCCGGGGCTCCCTCTCAAAACATCCAGCAGAAAATATCAATCATAATAGTGCATAGCGTAGCAATTTCTCAAGACCTGGGATATTTTATTGAGATTTATTGGTCTGTTATGGGCAGGTGACAGATTTCAAACTAGCATGCAACCCCCCACCCCACACCCGGACCTCCCCCTGAGCAGCCTCATCGCCACCCTCCTCCTTCCCACTCCCCAACCTCACCTGTGCTAGTTCATCCTTGGGGCTATAAAAAGAAGCCCAGCTGATCCCTGGGATGGAATACTGCATTATCTCCGCCACCAGACAGCCTCTCTACCCCCTGCGAACGTGCTCAGCTATGCGGCCGCTCGGGATAGATTGGGGAAATAACACTGTCATAATGGTCATAATTGGAATGATCGATGCCGATGGCCACCGGGGAACCTGGAACAGGCTGCAAAAGGCTGATGGGAGAAAGGCATTCAGGAGTGGACAATCGGCGCACGGGTTTCCGCATGATGAACCTGGACCGCCGAGCGGCGCTGGCTGGAGTTTATGCATGAGGGACTCGGGATGATAAAGGATGATGACCTGTGAAAATATTTCAGATGTATAAATGTATGCTTGCCATATCCTGTGGAAACTCTGTGTTGATCCACATATACGTATATACATATATATATATATACAGGGGTTGGACAATTTTAGTGTGGGAGGTCTCATGGCTAAATTTGACCAGCCTGGTGGCCAATCTTCATTAACTGCACATTGCACCAGTAAGAGCAGAGTGTGAAGGTTCAGTTAGCAGGTAAGAGCACAGTTCTGCTCAAAATACTGCAATGCACACAGCATTATGGGTGACATACCAGAGTTCAAAAGAGGACAGACTGTTGGTGCACGTCTTGCTGGCGCATCTGTGACCAAGACAGCAAGTCTTTGTGATGTATCAAGAGCCACGCTATCCAGGGTAATGTCAGCATACCACCAAGAAGGACGAACCTTAACCAGCATCACGTAGTGACCTGGCCACTATCCTGCAAGAAGAATGGCTTAAAATCCCTCTGACCACTGTGCAGGACGCAGTATATGTCATTCCCAAGACCAACTGACGCTGTATTGGCCGCAAAAGGAGGCCCTACACCATACTAATAAATGACTGTGGTCTAAAACCAGGTGTTTCAGTTTCATTGTCCAACCCCTGTATATATATATTAGCCCCCCAAAAAGACCAGAATTCATCCAGATGTCTGGCCTCCTCGATAATGATACAGCGAAGGATCTCCTGCCTGGCTCACCCTACTAACTGTGCAATAATAGCATGCTAGCTACGAAAGCTTCTTGGCTAGGCACTGGGATTTACCCTAGGCTAGCTTGTTGTGCAGCCAATCTGTCGGAGAAACAGGGGCTGTGCAGTCCAGTCGAGCTAATAAGGCCCTCCGAGGTGCCCGAGCAAGCTTTTAGATTATGACATGGTCTGTGTATTTCTCTCTCTCTCTCTCTCTCTCTCTCTCTCTCTCTCTCTCTCTCTCTCTCTCTCTCTCTCTCTCTCTCTCTCTCTGTGCGCCGTGTATTTGTAACCCAGCAGCAACCGAATCCACCAAGCTAGCGAGCGGCTAATGCCAGTCTCCGGTGGCACCGACATCTGTTTGCCTGGAGAAAGAGCGGGCTACAACACAGCACCGTTAAAGGTCAGGGCCAGGGTAGGGGAAGTCACGCATCACGAGGGATGGAACAAAGCACCTGTAGGTTTATCCTAGTCAAAAGCAGAGGCAATCATGTTACAAGCGTGCCGTGTCAAAGGCTGCAGGAGAGGTTCGCCGCTGGAAAGCACAGTTGCTACTTGTAACAAAAATCAATTTCTTCAAACTTCTGACTTCATGCTGGTTGCAGGAGGAAGAGTAGCGGCATGCCACATACAAAATCATGGCAGAGTCAAATTTATCATGAGTGTTTTTGGGGCCGCTTGTTATTTTGCTAGCGCTATGGACACTACACGGCTTCACCATCGGATTCATTCAGAAAGCCTGGGAATGAACAGACACAGATGGACAGGGTTGGGCTCTGGGACACGAACTGCATTCATTTACTTCCAAATGATGTGGGGTTCATCTGAAGTACAAATGGCTTCCACTATTACCCCATGTACTCTTTCCGGAGGTCCCAATTCTCCGAAACATGCAAGAATTAGTGTTTGTTTCACCACACCTCATTATCTTTTTTGCTGAAGTGGCTGGCCTGAGAAGCCTCATCGGTGCGGTAGTAGTGTAGTGTTGCTCATGCAGCTGGCCCAAGATGCCTTGTAGCTGAAGTGTTGCAGTGGTAAGGCAGCCAGCCCTAGAAGCCTTGTACCTAAGGCCTAACATTTCTTAAGGAGCCGACCCGGGACACATCATAGTGTTGATGTGGCAATGCTTACACAGCTGGCTCGTAGCTATGGTGTAGCAATGCCCAGCATCACTGTAGTGGTTGGCCCAGGGGGTGTCATAGTAACAGTGACGTAAAGTATAAATAGCTGGAGTGTAGCGCTGCTGAAGCAGCCAGCCGGACAAACATCTTACCTGCAGTGAACCACTGCTTAAGCAGTCAGCCCAAGAAGCCTCGTAGCTACAGTGTAGTATTGCTCATGCAGCCGGCCCAAGAAGCCTCATAGTTTTGGTGCAGCAATGGAAGCCAGCTCGAGAAGCAACCAGGTCAGGAAGAGCTGCTTAAGGGGTCACCCTGAGAACCATTTCAGCTGCAGTGTAGTGCCACTGAAGCGGCCAGCCTGAGAAGCCTCTTATCTACAATGTAGCATTATTCACTGGTTAGCCCAAGCAGCATTGTAGGTGCAGTGTAGCATTGCTCAAGCAGCCGGCCCGAAAGACCTTGTAGCTGCAGTGTAGCAAAACTCAGGCAGCCAGCCAGAGATGACTTGTAACTGCAGTGCAGCAATACTCATGCAGCCGGCCGGAAAAGCCCTAACTGGAGTGTTACTTGAGTAGCCAACCCGAGAAACCTCATAGCTGCGGTGTAGCGATGCTTAGGCAGCCGACGCCAGAGTACTCTTAACTGCAGTTTAGTGTTACCTACGTAGCCGACCAGAAAAGCCTCATAGCTGTGGTGTAGCAATGCTCAAGCAGCCACCCTGAGAAGCCTTGTAGCCGTGGTGTAGTCTTGCTTAAGCATCCAGCGTAGAAGGCCTTGTAACTGCAGTGTAGTGTTACTTAAGCAGCCAGCCCGAGAAGCCTCATAGCAGCGATGTAGCGTTGCTCTAGCAGCCAGCCTGAGAAGCCTTGTAACTGCGGTGTAGTCTCACCTAAGTAGCCAACCAAAAAAGCCCCGTAGCTGTGGTGTAGCTAAGCTTAAGCAGCCAGCCTGAGAAGCCTTGTAACTGCGATGTAGTCTCACCTAAGTAGCCAACCAGAAAAGCCCCGTAGCTGTGGTGTAGCAGCCAAGACCTTGTAATGGAGTGTAGTGTAATTAAAGCTCCCAGCCCGAGAAACGCTTTACGCTGTGGTGTAGCGAAGCTTAAGCAGCCAGCCTGAGAAGCCTTGTAGCCATGGTGTAGTCTTGCTAAAGCACCCAGCTCAAGAAACCTCATAGCTGGGATGTAGCATTGCTCAAGCATCCAGCCTGAGAAGCCTTGTAGTCGTGGTGTAGTCTTCCTAAGTAACCGACCAGAAAAGCTCCGTAGCTGTGGTGTAGCATTGCTCAAGCAGCCAGCCTGAGAAGCCTTGTAGCCATGGTGTAGTCTTGCTAAAGCACCCAGCCCAAGAAGCCTCATAGCTGGGGTGTAGTGTTGCTCAAGCAGCCAGCCTGAGAAGCATTGTAACTGCGGTGTAGTCTCACCTAAGTAACCGACCAGAAAAGCCCCGTAGCTGTGGTGTAGCATTGCTCAAGCAGCCAGCCTGAGAAGTAGCCATGGTGTAGTCTTGCTAAAGCACCCAGCTCAAGAAACCTCATAGCTGGGATGTAGCATTGCTCAAGCAGCCAGCCTGAGAAGCTTTGTAGCTGGGGTGTAGGCTTGCTAAAGCAGCCAGCTCAAAAGCCTCATAGCTGGGGTGTAGTGTTGCTCAAGCCTCGGGCCTGAGATGCATTGTAACTGCTGTGTAGTCTCACCTAAGTAACCGACAAGAAAGGCCTCGTAGCTGTGGTGTAGCGTTGCTCAAGCAGCCAGCCTGAGAAGCTTTGTAGCCGTGGTGTAGTCTTGCTAAAGCACCCAGCTCAAGAACTCGTAGCTGGGGTGTAGCGTTGCTCAAGCAGAGAATGCTGATCCAAGAGTTGTGGTATAGCACAGACGGTCAGTCCAGGTAGCCTAGGAAGTGTCATAGCTGCAGTGTAGTGTTGCTCGCACAACTGACCCAAGAAACCTTGTGGCTGCAGTATGGCATTATTCAACAGTTAGCCTAGCAACGGCCGACGGTCTTTCTCATCCTGGCCGAAACCAATAACAATACAAATGAAACCAATGCAATACATCGGCCATCGGACCACTGATACCTTCACATCATGACTGAGCCGCTGTACCACCCCTTGGCGACTTCCTGTGCTGAGCTGTGTTATCTGCCCATGGGCACAGTCATGGTCTGTATACAGTTTCAGCTAGAACTACTTCCACTCTCCATTGTCAGAAGAGGAAGAAACAAGATATTCCCAGTGGGGCATGAACCGAGCATGAAAAACCTACTTTTTTGTCTCTGTTGAAATGTTTCACAATATTCCAATCAGCCCTGCAGCTTTCCCTGATTGAATGCGATGAGGCACTTGTGAGGCCATTTTTCCCCCCCTTGCAAAGCGCACCCTGATTCACAATGTACCCATAAACACATGCGCAATTTTAAGCCATTCTTCACCCAGCAATGCGGCTAATGGATCTCTTGGTAATAACATCTGGGACATGCATTAACTGTCTTCCTTTTTCAGTGTGCATGATGGAGAGAAAAAAAAGGTTTCCGTCAGTCGAGCACGCCAAAAGCGAAGACGGCTTTCTTGAAATGTGAATAAAGTGCGAGAGGAGCACCGTGTGATGAAGCGAGATTCCGGGCAGGAGCCAAAAGGGGGCGATTGAAGAAGTCCTGGGCATGCACTTTAAAGCGATCTCTCGCAAATGACCTAGATAAATATGTTGAATTTCCCTGGCACATGCAAAAAAAAAAAAAAAAAGAGGCTATCAATTATTCATAATACGGAGGCTCCACGAGAGCGAGGCGTGTTTTGGAAGGAAAGCAAGTGAATGGCAGGGCAAGTGACTCGAGGCTGCTCTGAGTTTCTGCTGATGCTAGTAATAAAACTAAACATTTAAAAATGATGCATAAAAGCTGCAAACAACCAGCATGT